>VWYI01006397.1:176088-244253 GCA_013399455.1 Anthoscopus minutus | reverse complement strand
CGGGCCCTCCCCGCGGCGGAGCGGGGTGCCCGCTGTCCCTCCGCTGTCCCTCCGCTGTCCCGCCCGGACTGCAGCGTTGCCCGGGGCCGGGGGAGCCCCGCGGGGCTTTGCCCCCGGGTTGAGCTGCCGGGATCGGTGTGCGCCGGCCGTGGTTGCCCGCCGGCCTTGCCCGGGGTGTCAGCGTCGTCCCTGGGGCACAGCGAGGGATAGGGTGGGTGGGGGATCCAGAGAGCTCCCAACCAGCGGTAGGGGTGCTGCTTCATGCTGGGGACTCTCCTCAAGGGCTGGGTGTTAACACCAGGGAGCAGATTGGACCCGAAAGGTGCCTAGCCCCAGCGGGAGCCTTTTTTTCAGGGTTTGTGTACGTTGTGCGGTTGAACAGAGCTGGGACTGGTCCATTACCCACCAGCTTGCGGGTCCCAGGACAGGGAGAAAGCCGTGGCCGCGATGGCCAGTGCCACACACGGGGGTGGCTGTCTGCTTGGCACATGCATTCTGTATGTCTTCTGGCCTGGTTGTGACCTCTTATGGCAAGATTTATGAATCAAGTGCCTCTTCAGAGGGAGTTTTCTATCTGTAAGTGAGTCAGAAGGGACTCCCTTCACGTCAAAAACAACCACTAGGCTGAACCATTGGAGAAGAGCCAGAGCATCTTCAGGAGATGCTGCACCTTGCCAGCCTGTAACAAAAATATGAGAACCATCTCAGCCCCATCTCCCCAGGAACATGTGTCCAAAACCAGCCAACACCCCCAGCACCCAGCCAAGAGGGAGTGTGAGGGCTGGCAAAAAGGGTTGGTCTGGCAGAGCAGAGGTTTGGCTGCCTACTCTGTAACACACAGGTGGCATTGGCTACACTTCTTATCCCAAAACGGACAAAAGGTCTGGTCTTGGGTGGGAACATGTCTCCCATGCCTCCATACCTTCAGCCAGAGTCGTCTCTTTCCCTGCCCTGCATTCTCCTTGGCCACATTGTGGTGCACAACCAAGCTCCTGCGCTGGATGTGGAGTAGGAAAGGAATCTATTTTAAAAGTGTCTGTGCAGCGGTGATAATTCACCCTTTGTTGGGACCTTCCAGCCTCCTGGCTTGGCACAACAATTTTACTGTATTTCAGTGGCCAGATATTCTCAGGGGGTGGCTATTGGGGCTGCTCTCAGTGGTGTTCCTGGGATTGACATCAGCTGCCACTGGATTGTCACCCCCTGCACGGAGAACAAGCCGTGCTATTGAGGCCAGGCTGGCGAGGGCAGCAGGTCCTGCCCGCAGCCTGGTACATCTCGACACAAGGGCAAGGAGAGAATAAGTGACTGTTTCATGAGGGCTGATGTGGTGGGATAAGAGGGAAAATATGCTAATGGAGAAACATTTCAGCTAATTATGATAACAGCTTCTGCAAGGGGACCTGAAATGGGCACAAACACTTCTTGGCACTCATGAGGACTTGGAGGCTCCCAACTTTGAGCAAGATGTGGACTGGGAAAACCCATTATGGCAGTGACACCTCTAGGCAAAGGCAGAAAGGTTTGGAATCCATCTCTGCCTCGGTCCACCTGGGATCATCAGCTCATTAGACTCCTTAAGGACCTTCTCCAAAGGACTTGGATGCAGGAATGCAGGGGCTGAACAGCACCAAGTGGACTCTGTGGGTCTCTATTTCCCTGGCTACATCTGTGATGGAGCATGCAGCCAGGGACCCCTTCCAGCCCCCTGCCTTGCCATGAGCATCCTGGGAGACCATGGGTGCTCTCTCTTGCCTGCTGGGTGCGAGAGACCTGAGGCTGGGCTCTCTTAAGCTCTCTTAGCAAGGCACTGAGTTCTCCACTGGGACAGGGACTGCCATGCACAGCCCCAACCCAGCACCTGGCCCATGGAGAGCTGGGCTCACTCTCACACCTCCAGCCAAAGGAACAATTGAGTGTTTACTTCAGTGTGGAACAATAAAGAAGGCAGAGCAGTGGAGAAATGCACAGTGTGGTGTGAAACCCCCAGCAGACAGAGCTAAGATGTGAGCCTGGGTGTCCTCTGCCACCATGGTACAGATGTGCTAAGGGGACCTCTCCCTCTGTTCCTTCCCCAGCTGTATTTGGGGTCTGTAGACTGAAACTCTTGCTTGCCCTCTGTTCCCCAGCCTCTGTGTGGCTGGAAGCTGTCTCATTTTACATGACTCTTCCCAGCACCCACAGTCACTGTTGGTCTATTCTTGGGTCTTCCCTCTCACTTTATAAGACATCAAGTCTCTCCCATCATGGTGTTTCCCTCTGCATGTATGCTGTTCATCCAGACCTCTGGGATAACATATTATCAGTGTAATCTCATTTGACCTTCATAATGAAGGCATTTTCCTTAAATATTAGATTCTCCTTAAACTCCCACCCAGAGGCAGAATCAAGCCTAAATCCAGAGGTCTGTGTACACTGTTGTTAAAACAACCTAAGTGCTGACAATTTTCCACCCTCATCTTCACTACTAGCAAGTTTTTTTTGGGTTCAGTTTGAAAATCAGTTGCTCCAGCTCAAGTTTTTCAGTTTCTAGTTATTTTTGCATCCACAAGTCTTTGGCTGTTGGTGAAGAAGCTGTTGTTTAGCCCTGGAATGGCTCCAAATCTTTCCACTGGGTGTATTAGTTATCCTGAACTCTTAACCATAGCTAGGGTATTTTTAGCTCTGCGCAGCAGTCATCAAACAAACACTGCCACAAGGTCTGCAGGATTCCCTGAGGTCCCCCACAGCCCAGCTCCTTCTGAAGCTCCAGGCTCAGTTGTGAAATGAAATCCATTAAATCCCACCTGGGGAGCCACCCAGGACTGTGACCAAGTGCTCTGTGCCTTCCCCATGAGATCCACATCCAGGCTGTGGTCAAACACACAGACAGGCACGGCTCATGCTTTCTTACAGGGGAGCAGGGAGCTCTGCCTGGCCTTGGTGGTGACCTCATGGAAGAGAAGAGATGCTTGCTCCCACTCAATCCCACCATGGAATACTTCCTGCTGCAGAAATGCGCCAAAAATCTGGGAGGAACAAGCAGCCCCTTGCTCCAGACTTGGCTGCTGCCTGCTCTGTGGACGTGATGCTGTGTTGCCTCCTGGTCAGGCTGATCCTCCAAGCAGCACCACATCCACATTCAATCCTTTTGAGGACTCTGGAAGCAGCCTCCCCTTTTTCATAAAAAAAGGAATCAGTCTGTCTGGCCTCCCCTTGGCTCCCTGGCAGTTCCTCCCAGCCAGCGTGCCTTGCCAAGCCCTTGCTGGTCTGGGTTTAATAAGCAGCAGCTCTGCTCCAGGGATGGAAATTAGAGGTGGATGCTGCAGCAAAGCAAAGTGCAGGGACACAGTGGCAAGAGCTGCTGGATCCCTCCTTGCCCATGTTTCTGCAATGGCACAGCCAAGGCCTGGCTTAGGAAATGCACCATGCCACAGCTGGATTTGCTTCTGGAGCAGGGTGTACTTCCTGCATGGCCTCTTTGTTTTTCCACCTAACTCCACATGGGATTGGAAAATACCACTGGAATATGAAATATGAACCAGGACCTGCAGGATGACCCCACATTAATGGGCTAGCATCCAGAGCCCAGTGGGACAGCCCAGTTCCCAGCAGACACCAAATCCCTGTGTTCAGCAGCTGGGTGTTTGTAAAATGACACTTTTCCAGGAGCACTCCTGGTGTTCACACCTTAGATCTCTGTTCTGCTGTTCCCCTGTCCCGACAGCTCTGCTCTGTGAGGTGCCCCAAATGCTGGCAGGAGGAGTGCAAGTCAGGCAGTCACCAGAAGCCAAAAGTTCAGTGAGTTCATCTTTGGTCAAAGTGTTGTTAGAGAAGTAGATTGGTAAGGGGCTTGGAGTTAAATCAGCTGATGAAGGGTTCAAAAGGGAACCTCTTTCTTTCCTCCCCACCTATTTCCCATGTTGCCCACTGGTCTCATCATGGCATCCTTCCTTCTGCCCTCATGGCCATAACTGAGCTCCCACTCAGGTGGAAGCCCATCTGAAACTGGTGGAATATTGCTCTGGGCCATCTCAAGGCATGATGACAAATGTGGTTTGTAATGGGGCAAGGTCAAATATCCATGTGCTTCATCCGTTCCTCCATCACTCACTGGAGAGGCTTTAAGCACAATTCAAACCTGTTCTCTGGGAGAATTTATTTAAACAGCTTCATGGCCACAGAGGGAGAGTTGTCAAGCTACACCATCCCCTGTGGCTTAGTCAGCAATGAAGGAGTGTTAAAACCATCTGATTTCAGACCCCCTGATGTATCTTCTGTGGATAAGGCTTGACGCCAAAGAGATCTTCCAACCAATAGCTTTGTGCAAGCAGCTCCTGCTCTCTGTGGCACTCAAGAGCCAGTAGATCAGGGGCCCCTGATTATTTTTTGTGTGTGTATCTTGCTGGCACTTTGAAAATATTTTGTATTCTCCTGGTAATTCTTTCTCAGAACTTTGCATTGTTTCAGCTGAGAACAATTCCTGGCAGAAGGAAAGCAGGAACAGGTGAGTGACTGGCAGAGGATGTGCTGGACAGGCTCAGACCCCATTTAGGATTGGCTTGAGGTACCAGAGATGTGCCAGAAGTTAACATTCCCTCTGCCATGATGACAGGGAGCAGGATGCACCCGTGTCCTGTCTGCTGCTGGTCTCCATCCAGCACATACCATGGTCCCCCCAAACCCCACAAAAACATTTTGGTTGTTTGGGGTTTTCCATGCACTGGTGACCTGCCGGGCTGTAGGACCAGCTCTCTGTAGCCCCAGCATCAGCATAAGGTTACTCAGAAGGCTGAGTGTGGCTGGATCTGTCCAGATATGAGCTGTGATGCTGCAGTGAAAAACTGTATCCCTGTGCCAGGCCAGGCTTGTAACAGGAAAAGCCAGCCTGAGGGCAAAGCAGGAGCCAAGCTAATTTGGGAACACAATGGTTATGCTAATCAAAACACCTTCCAGAGGAGAAGGGAAGGAAATTACCTAATCCTTCACTGTGCAGCATGGTGTCCCTGTGCCCAGGGTGAAGCACCAAGGCTATGCACCAAGGCTATGCACTTGGAAGAAAGGGCATTTCCATTTGGGCAAGGAAAAAACCCCTGGGACCTCTTCCCTCCAGACCCTCTCCATCCACATTGGATGGAGGAGAGTCCTCCTCTTCCAATCTCCAAACTGGCTTTAGGTCCAAAAAAATCCATGCTTCTCTTGAAAGTTTGGCTGGACACAAATTTACGTGACTCAGGAGCTTATAAAGAAACTTTGTCAGAATTTGGAAGATCAGCTGAGAAGGGTTGAAGCAGTTCAGGGACGTGCAGCCTGCCTTGCTCCACTGCCAGCAGACTGGGATGGGGCAATCACTGGCTCTGTCAAGAGAACTCTTCCCACTCCCATGGATGATCTTAGATCAAGATTCATTCTCATTGCCTACTCAACATCTGGAAACTGTAGTCCAGCTGAAAACAGCCCAGGAAGGCTCTCCTAACAAGCCAGGAACAAGCACAGCTTTGAGAAATCCCAGGGCATGGCACCAGATAGAGAATTTAAGGTATTTTGGGGATGCTAGTGCTACAGAGTATGAGTAGAAGGCAACAGTACACTTTCAGCATTCAGTAAAAGTGCCTCTGGCTTAGAAGAAACACACCTCAGCTGAGGACAGGCTTCCATGTTTGAGGCTCTCCCACATTCCCAAGGCTCCTCTGCCTATTGCCCCCACTCCTCCAAGTGAAACCTGGGCAATCCCTTTTCTCCCCTGGCTGAAGCCAGAGGCCAACAGGGGAAAAGTGTGAGCCACGTCCAGAGTCAGAGGTTTGGGTGCACTTGGTGGGACTGAAAAATACAGGCACAAGAGCCATGAAGGGAAAGACAAAAGCTGAAGGGTTTTTTCTTCAGTTCCATGAAAAAATACAGTCTATAAGTGGCATATTTTTTGGGAGGAGAAGAACCCCTTCATAGAATATGGAATTTTCTTCTCCCTTCATCACTCCAAATTTTATGTGGGAGAAAAAGGAATAACTTACAATTTTTTCCCTTTGCCCTGTTTGAATTTTCTCCAGCCCACAAACACCAAAGGGACACCCATGGAAGGTAGCATTTATCTGTGAGGCAGCAGTGGAGGGGAGATGGGAAGACATCCCTCTGGTCTGATGGGGGGGACAGAAACCTTCACACTCTGAGCTGAACCCCACCTAGGCTAGCATAGCTCCCACCCCACTGCTCATTCCTCTGCTCGTGTGCACCACAAAAAGCACCCAAGCCCTCCACCTGCATTTTGTTAAACCTCTTTATTTACATGTCACTTCAAGCCCCCTCTGCTCCACATGAATCTTAGAGTGAATTTCTCTCGCTGGGTACAGGCATCCAACACAGAGCCTCTGTTGCAAAGAGGATTTTGCAAAGGGCCAACGGCCCCTCTCTGTCTCTGCAGAAAAAAAATGCTTACTTTAAATGTCCTGGGATCTGCCATATCAGCACTGAAATGTATCAGAAGGTCTCTAAAACAAACATGCCAAGGGATGGTTATTTATCCAGAGAAGCAGGAGAAAAAGAAGAAAAAAGAAGAAAAGAAAAGAAAAAAAGGAGAAAAAAATTTTAATTGTAATTTTTTTAAGCAGTTTATCTTCCAAAAACTGTGGCTGGAAACCTGAGGCTTACGGTTAAATTTGTGTATGAGGTGGCACTGAATAATGCCAAGGTAAATCCTAGCTCTGAATTAGTCTCCTTAGAGCAGAGTTGTATACCTGCACATTACTGTCCAAGAACATGCTGTGCTCTCTGGCTGCATACGACACTTTGTACTCAGAATCCTGTCTCTGAGCAGAAAATGGATTTCTATATTAGCAAATTTTAAAAAAAAATAACACAAAACCCCAACAATTCCTCTCCAAGTGCATATACAATTACACCCAGGTGCCAGGTTGACATTTTGGCCAGGTGAGGGGCTTGAACCTGTTGCTGAACGTGGGTCAAAGCAAGCTCCAAATATTGCTGCAGCAGCACAATGTGAAGGCTCATGTTGGAGAGTCAAAACATGGTGTTTGGGACTTGGGGAAGGTGTCTGGGTGTGCAGGGGGAAGCTGGAAGTTGTGGGAGGGATTCAAAGTCCAGTTTCAGGTTTCCCTGAAGAGGTGTGTCTGTTGTCCCCCCACAACAGCTGCATTGACACTCCAGGGTGGTTGCTTGTGCCATCCCTGTGCTTGGCTCATTTTCTCCTCACGTTTAAAGTTCCCTGGATAGCCCTGCACCACCTCACACACCAGTGACTCTAGCCTGCCCTGACACCTCCCTGCTATCTTCTTGTTTTTCAGGTGTGCTGAAATAAAACCTGCCCTGGAGGGGAAGGCACATCCCCAACCACTCACACTTGGGATCTGCTCTCCCAGCATGGCCCTGAGCACTGGAAAACCTTCAGCTCACATTAAAAGAGGACTTTTGGCCAGCAGTTGCCTTGGCAAGGGGCAGTGTTATTTGGTATTTGACAAGGGCCTTAAAAGTAAAACTGGAGCAAAGGAGGTTGAATGGGAAAGCTGGGAATCAGGTCACCATGACTCTGGTCAGTTTGAAGTGCTCTGACACAGCAGAGCTGTCCTGTGGACAATGGCCTTTGGAGTGCTCATTCCTCCTGGGAACTGAGCATGGATCCCTCCCAGCCAGCAGAAGTGCTTCCCATTACCACTGCCAGGGGCAGAGACTCTTGTAAATCTCCTCATACAGCCTAATTAACCTCTGGGAATGGCTTATAAAGAACATGTTGTAAAATGCAAACATTTAGATGTGCTCTATGTGCCAAGATTATCTTTAAAAGCCCCTGCAGTGAATCCTTTCAAATAATGCATTCTGGGGTCTCTCTGACATAGCAGCACGTGCTTCAAACTTAGCAGAGGGCAGACTTTGTCTCAGACTTTTTCTCAGCTATCCTGTTTTGACACACACATGTATATTTATACTGCAAGCTGTACTTTGCCTCTGTGTACTCGAGAGAAATACAATGTAAAGCTTGTCTGCATTGCTGCCTCCACTTCTATTTGTATTTTAAAGACCTGTCTTGACTCCTGGATGAGATGCATTCTCCTAAAAGTATCATGTTTCCATCAATACCTAAAAAAGCAAGAACAGGTACTTGTCAGCCTGCCCTGGTTCAAGTGGAAAAGCAAGTCACAGCCTTTTTTCCAGTACCTAAGTCTATAGGTGTTGCTGAGAGCACTTTTGGAATAATCCAAGCTTTGCTCAAGGCTTGGGATCATCCACACTTGTGCTGCTGGGTGGAAGGCTGGTGTTTCCAGTCATAGTTCTCCATCATCTGATGGGAATCCAAGGAGGATCCAGAGGCTCCACAGTGTCTCAGACCTATCCCTGCACCAGCCTGTGCTCTCCAAACTAACCCCTCACTTTAGGTTCCTCTATTTTTAAATGGCAGGGCATGTTCCTCTGTTCCTCAGAAGGTGCTGAACATCTACAGCCAGGGCTTTCACTAGAAAATTTTCCTCATTTAATAACAGCCAACCAGAATATTTGATTTACCCAAGCTAATTTATTCACTGAGTGGATTGATGAGGCTATGTTTGTTAGTTCAGCCTGTTGAATGTTTTTCCCTCCTCATGCAACCAAACAAGTAAACAGGGAATAAACACAGAGCAAACATCTATTCCAGGGAGCCCATGTCTTTGTCAAAGGCTGTCTGAGGCTCAAAAAGAAAGGGAAAATATTAATAATGCTGCCTGATGCTCCTGAACCTTCTCTAACTGCACCAAATAATTTGCAAGGGGAAAATCCATAGTGGATCTTGTGAAGTTTTAAAATTCTGTGAATCTTGTGAAATTTTAAGATTTAGATGGCGCCTGCTGGAGAAGGGGACACCCAGGGACTTGCACAGTCAATTTTGAGAGAGCTCCCGTACCAGCAGCTGCTGGGAACAAAAAGTTTTTGCAATCACCCAGCGGGAGCTAAAAAAGAAAGCAGCCTGGCAGTAAATATGCTTAGCAAATTCAAACAGTGAAAGAGTTCCAGGAAACTGAGATAACCCTGCAGGCACAAAGATCCTGATCCAAAGCCCACGGAAGTTGGTGGAAAAGAAAATCCTGTTAGCTTTTAGATGAAGCCCAAGTAAAGTCAAATAAAAGGTCTGGTCACAATGAGTCTGTAATTCGTCCCAATGAAACAGCCACCCATCTCACATACCATCCCTGGCAGCTCCTTCCTTGTAGCTTGGCCCCCACAATGGGGATTTGTACTCATGTATGTACCTATAGTTGCATTTTTTACTCACAAACTGCTCCTGGGTCCTGCTCCCCTGGCAGCTCTCTGCTGTCTGTGACATTGTCACAAAAGACTGAGCATTTGGTGTTTCTCCTCGAGCTTCCTGCAGTTACAAGGGTATTTAATGTTTTCCAAAAGCAGGAAAAAAGCCCCTGAAGCAGCACATTTCCATGTAATGCTCAGATCACATTGCTCAGAAGCAGGGTGTGCAATCCATATGTCACGCAGGAGGAACCAGTATCCCACTGCACGGAGAGGACACAAGACAGGAGCAGCCAGAGAGCTGCCAGGTTGAAGAAGGCACATTTTGCACCAGGGTGCAAAACCTTGGCTTAAGTAGGATCCTTGTTTTGGCTGCTCAGCAGCCAGTGGACCTGGCTGAGCACTTTACTTTTATAATAAAATGTGTGTGTTTTACTTCACTCCTTTTAACTGCAATTGCCTGGAACAAAAATGAGCAGTTACACAGTGCCTGCTCCAGAGGCCACTGACATCAACCAGCAAATTGTTCCTGCCTTCAGTGGGCTTTGAATCAGATCCTAAAAATGCAGCCCAGCCCATCCACATCTGCAATACTACAGTCAGAAATTAGTTCAAGCATCCTAGTAATCCAGGGAGGCGGGGGGAAGAAAACCCCAAGGTGACATCTAGGAAAAGAAATGTGCCACAAGCCAGCAGCTGCCTCAGAGCTCTGAAGGGGATCAGGAGAATGGGAGGTGATTTCTTGGAACAGCCAAGTTAGAAATGCAATTGCTCTCTCAATACCAACGTTATCCAGCTCCAGCCTGGCCACTCAGTTTCTACATGCTGACAAGTTTTACTGTTCCTGAGCTGTCAGGACAAAGCTAAGCAGTGGTCTTCCAAAAGAAAGACCCTTGTCAAAGAAGAAAGTGTCTTCCTGAGAACGATATGTTTATATGGGAAAATACAGACATTTGCTTTTTAAGTGTCCCTTTCCTCCTGTGGATTTATAGCATTAACATTAATCAGAGAAAAGATAAGACTGCTCAGATTTTTAACTACTATCTGTATCAAAGAGCAACTTTCATGACATTGGAAAGGAAAGCAAGTTGAGACTTTGGAAAACTTTTCCTGGAAACAACTCCTTTTTTTTCAGTATAGTTTCTTAAGGCCATTAAAACCAAAGCAAGAGCGGCATCTGCTCAGCATTCCCCCTCTTTTCACACTTTATCCCACTGAGCCCTTTCAAACAGATTTTCTAAGAAGTGATAGAGTTTTCTGGGGAAAGGGCTCTGAAGAAGAGCTCCTACAAAGCCTTCCCTTCAGGCCAGAGAGGCAGCTGGGTTGCAAGGGCATCCAGCATGGCACAGCTTGGCTACCACAAGTCCCAGTGGAAGGCCAGTGTGTGACCAAGGTTGAAAATTAAGCCTGCTTCAAGGTAGAGGCACCCCAGGTTTTCCATGACTGCCATGGACTCTCTGGAGGTCAGGTCTCCAGTGAATGAGGCTGGCAGTGTTTGCAACCCACGTGCTTCCCACCCATCATGCTTTCAGCCCATAGCAGAGCCAGTCTCACCCTGCTTGCTCATATTTGCCCATCATGGAAAGCATCCCTTGGCTGGCAGCAGGGAAAGCCCCTCAGATGCTCTGCTCTGGCTGAGGGTAGCCACTCCTGGCTGCTGATGTGAAAAGGATGCTAGCTACAGCTCTTCTGAGGAGACAAGCCCTGCTGCAAACTCACCTGCCTCCTCCCTACTGTTTTTCCCCCACCACAGTTAGCCCCTCACCAAATCAGAGGCAGCAGATCAGATCTTACTTGCTCTGGCCAGGTTTGCCTTGTTTCAGCGTTCCCTGGTCAAAGACAGCTCTCCATCAACCCACATGGATATCAGTAAGGCTGCTTGTCTCCCACCTCAGCCACAGCTCAGACCATGTGCCTGCCAGAACTCCTGCCAGAACCAAAAGGCCTCATCCCTGAAGGAGAATGCTACAATTCCTTACCAGAAGAACTGAGCATGGCATCTCCTCCAGCTTTCCAGGCTCACATTTTCTATTGTAAGCACCCCCAGAGGCAGCTGACATTTGCAGATGTTCAGCTTTGATGCTGCCTTGGTGGAGTCCTGGGCTCACTACTCTTGCCTTTTGAGCACGTTCCTGCCTGAACACAAAGGTTTCCAGCTCCTTGCAGCATCTCAGGGAGCCTCTCCAGTAGGTGCTAAAAATCCTTGAGCCAGACCACCTGCAGCTACATCTTTGCCTCTCTAGCTGATGTGCTACTGCTTATCCGCCAGACCTCCGAGAAAGGCCTGGGCTGCTCTGTTTTCTTACAGCTATTTCCTCTTTCCTATAGGATTTTGAAGCATCAGGAGTCTTTTTCTATACACAAAATAATGCTTTTTTCCCACCCTTGGGCAGCTCAACACCTAAGAGTAATTTCCTTTACAAAAGTCTTGTGGGTTAAGTTATGTGGTGTCTGTTCTGATTGTCAATAATTCTGAGTTATTATTGTCCTTAATGTGTCCCTATGGAGATTCCCATTCCCTGGGGCTCTGCTGAACTCATGTGCTCACAATTTCCTACTGGAAAAATCAGGACAGGGATGTAAAAAGGTCTGAGAGAAACATCCTTTCCTTCCACCAACTAGCCAAGAGGAGCTGGCAATAAAGACCAGTTATGGCTGCTCCCCAGTGCTCCATTTTATTTGTGTTTCCAGCGTGTGGAAAGAGACTTTTGGTGGGAACAGATGTATTTTGAAAGGCTGAGCTTACAGTCCATCAAGCAGGCACTGTTCAGAGTTTAAAAAAAATATATCAGTGACCACCCAGAGTATACAAAAGGGAGAGACTGACTGAGGTCAAGCTGCAGCACAGAGCTTAAGATGGGGAATAGGAGAAGAAGAAACTGTATTTTCAAATACAGAGAATTAGGCATCTGTGAACTTCACATTGCTGTGTTAAATTATGTTACATCATGTTATTTAAGGCGTTGTCTGAAACCAATCACATCCAAGGGTCCTGTTGCAGGTTCTCCTCACTCATGTCCAGCTTGAGCCCAGCTGTTCATGCAGGCATTCACCAGAAAACACTGCAGAGCATCACTGCCCCTTTCTCCAATAAGTTCCTATATTAAAAATAAATCCTGGGGAAAGATGCACCCTTTCAGGGTATTTGTATTAAAGCAGCACCTCAACAACAGAGCATAAAACCAGCTGAATTCTTGTCAGCACTGCCAAAAACCTTGACCACCAGAAATGTGTAGCACTGTTGCTGGTAATTCCCGACTGGCACATAAAGCAAGAGCTTTCACATAATCACACAGCCAGCCCAAATCTTGGCCTCTGTCCATATCACTGACAACTCAGTGATCACAGTTTGCCTTTCTGGAAAGAGGAAACAGGAGCTGACACAAGAACTGCATCATTGCTGGTAGCTGCAGCCATCAGCAGCTGCACAGCTCGTTCCCTTTCTCTGCCTCAAAGGAACATGCACACCCAGAGTGGCCAAGAAAGTCAGGACCAAGTTCAGATAAGCCTATGAGCAAGCAGGTTACCAAATCAGCAAGGCCACCCTGCAGAGGAACTGTGGCACCCTGCCCAGGAACGAGAGCACATCAGGCTAGGGAAGAGAGTCCTGAGCTAGGAAGGGAGAGAGGTCTGGGACTAGGGGAAGCTTCCTCAGAAACACAGAAAAAAATATTATCAGGAAATATTCCAGTCAGCAGTGAAGCATTTAGGCAGTGAAAAGCACAGAAATGGGGCTGCCCAAGTAGCCATAAGAAGCTGGGAGTATTAGCATAATTAATAATAATTGCAGATTACACTTAATAAACTCAAAAGGAAACAGACACACTCCCACTGAGAATCAGCCCCCAAGAGAAGCCACTGCTGAAAAAACCTGTCCTGTACCTCACCACAAGCCTCAAATTCCCCTTCTAAAAGCACAGAAATCTGTCTGAAGGGCAGCCACCTTTCAGGAAAAGGGATCTTTACTGTGACAACTCCACCCCACTCACCCCAAGTTCTCCCTGAGGGACAAGCAAGATGTCTGAAGGGAACAGTGATGTTCACATAAAGCATCAAGACATTTGTGCTTTTCTTTCACTGGAATTGTAAAGCTGACTTTGGCTTCAGTAAGGAGAGTCCAGTCTCTGCTTGCCTGCAGAAAGAGGGTGTCCCCAGCAGGGATAAACCACTGCTCCTCACTGGTGTTCACAGCAACAGTCATTTCTGCTGCTGGCAAGAGGGATGGCCAAGCCTGGATCATGCAGAGGTTTCCCTGGCACTGCTTTTCCTCAAAACAAATCTTCTGAAAGGAAAGAGTGCTGGTAAAAGACTTGCCCCAAGGAGAGGGGTGGGCAAGGAGCTTTTCCATCCTGCCCTGCTCTTGGCCCATACTGGAAGTCCAAGTGGCTGCCAGTGAACCTGCAGCTAAAATCATGCTCATGATGGGAAATTCTGAAGGTCACAGATGCAAGCAAATATTTGATGAGTTGATAAAATGCAGCCTTGACCAGTGCATGTCCAGCATCGGGAGGACCCCCTCACTCAGCCATGGCTGAGTGTGAATGCCCTCCAGCAAATCACCCACGCTGTGTTTGAGTTGCCCTGCTACGTGCACACCACTTGCTTTGTTAATGTTTAGACTTCCCCCAGAAGGCCTGTCTGGGCTCAGTGAGCAGGAATCAGCAACATGAATTACCAGGAGACAAAGTGTCCCCAAATACTGCTGTTATCTCTCTTCTCTGTAGGTGGAGGAGCCACGTTCCTCCTGGGCTTGTCTGGGTGACCTTTCCCTTCTCAGCTCACCTTCTCCTGGGATCATTTGACCCATGTTTCACCCACTCTGGTCACCAGAAACCCACCTGGCCACCTTCTTTCCAACCCTCCTTCTGAGTCTGACCAGCCACAGCCTTGCTCCTGAAAGTATCTGAAGGGCATTGAGGGGAAAAATGCATTGAACCTGCTTTGATGAATCTGCGATGCTGGTGCACGTGTGACTTTGCCTGCAGGATGCATGGGACTGCTCACAGATGCAGGAGGGTCCAGAGCAGTCTCAGGTTTGCACTCGAACTACTGTTGCTGAAAACCATGGATTTTGTCCCTGTAAAGCTGTGGAGGTTTGTACAAGATGTCAGGAAACTTGATTTGGACATGCTCAGTAACCTGTAACCTCAGTCACTCCTTGTACCCAGCTGTCTTGCCTCTCTCCATCTTTTGCTTTGCCTCTTTCCTCCCTTGTCTCCTTCCTATTTCAGTGTGATTTCTTTCAGCCCAACTCCAGGGACAACCAACAGCCTTGGACCTCGATGCAGGAATATCCTCACTTTGGGCACAGGATTGTTACTCACTCAGGACCTGCAAAATCGGGAAAGTTTTCCTCCCCTCTAAATTTTATTGTGACATACAGGTTGTATGTCACAGTGTTCTCACATAAAGGAAACCTCCTTCATGACATGAAGAAGAAGAAGAAAGCATTTTTCTGAAAGAAGAGACTTGGTGGGATGGAGTTTATATCTTGTTTCCTGACTCTGAAAGCTTGGATGAACCCAAGTGTGAATGTGCCTCAAGCAACTGCTTGCCCTGCTGGGAGTTTTGTGGGAAGCTAGGAGAGGGAAGTTTTAGGGCTGCTTTTCTCCCTGTTCCTTGTAAATTTTCATATAGAAAAATAAGCCTGGCCATCCCACAGGGCTCCTGGCCAAAATTACTGCCCCCTCAAAGTGTGGAGAGAATGGAACCCACCAGCTTCCTCCAGCTCCTTACCCAGCACCTCAGCACAGCGCATCCATTCACAGCACAAACTCAGGGTTCTGCTGCAGCTATTCTGAGGAAAGTCCAGTTTAGAAGGAATTAAGAGGATATTACAGCATTTTTAGAGGATTAGTTTAACTGATATCTGTACCTCAGACAGCAACAAGCCCCAGTGCCCTGGCGAGCTGTAATACGCCTTGCTGCAGGGCCTAGCAATTTATTCTCACTAAATCCACCCAAATCCTCCTCAGCACAATGGAGCAAGAGCAACAAAAAGCCCCTTGGACCATTTTTTTCCCTAGCTCTGCCTCATCTTCCCAGAAAACCAGGTTTGCAACAGATTGTGTTTGAATTCTCCAGCTATGTGGCTTTTTCATTTTCAATGCCTGGCTGCCCAAGCACAGCTGTGGGGCTCAGTAAAGCAGCCTTTCAGCCTTTGAGGTGGTTTCAGACCTAAACCACCAAAAATTCTGGTGCTAAAAATATACCTTGACACTTTAAAGAAATGAAGATGTCTAGTAGTTGTGTTAATTCACCTGTTGCCTGGCTTTAGTATCCCCATATGTCTGCAAGGAGCTATTTCCCATTCTGAAGATGAGTGTTCTCTTGTATCTTTTTTCACTTCTGGTATTAGTTTGTAATCTGCGATGGAGGGGCCATTTAAAAAAAGCATTCTGCTCTTCTGCACCAGTTTCAGGTGATCCAGCTTCTCCAAGCCACACAGCTGCATGGGTTCTGTCCTGTGTATAATAACTCTTTTTCTTGAAAGCTTCTAAAAAATGCCAATGGGCAGCCCAGCACCAGGATTTCCAGGCTGACCAATGGGTGCAATCCCAACCTGCCAGCCTCAGGCACTCTGGGGTTGCTGCCTCCCATCTGGGTTTGGGACAAACCTTTCATTTATGGACCCTGTCCAGTCCAAAAACATCAGGGCTGACTAAACTGAGAGAGAAGGAATTCCCAGGTTTCTCTCTATATTTCATGGTCCAGCCAAAGCTTGATGTACCCAGCTGCAGGGCACAAAGAAGATGCGAAACCTGGCTCAAGGACTGGATTTGTGAGTAGGAGTATCCCAGCCTGTAGATCACCAGCACCTCCCACACCCACCTGGGCACCAGCTCAGCACCAGCAGCCTCTGCATGGCTGCTGTAAGCATTGCTATTGTCACACAACTCTTGTCACAGGACTTGGCAGCCTTGTCTTCAGGGTCTCTGACATACCTAGAAGACAAATTATTCGGTCTCAGCTGGTTTAGGCCAGCATTTAGGCCAAGTTCTTCCAGAATTTGTGCCATGGGAATGCCCTACTGTTGCTGAGGTGACACCACGGAAGTGATGGAGCACTCAAATTGGAGTCGTGCATCAAGGGCACTGGCCTGGCTGCAAACAGTGTTTTAACATTCATATATTTTAGGTCCTTGCCTGGGAGTTTTTGTGTAGCTTAGTGGAATTCAAGCAAAATCAGACAACAGCTGCAGGAGGGACATCCCCCATCCTTGCTCTGCAATAAACCCCACCAACAGGTGGGAGTCACCCTGACACTGTGCAGCAGAAATGTGGAGTAATTCCCCTCCTGGAGACCCTCTGGCACTGTGCCAGGTGGGTCTCAGCCTTTGCCTCTGTAGGCACTAAGACCTAAGCCCACTCTGGTGGTGGGCTTAGGTCTTAGGAGGCAGCTTAGCTGTAGAAGCTGTCTCTGTTTTATCACCCCAGCACAGCACCATCTGGAAAAACAGCAGCAGATGTCTGTCTGCTGAGGCTGAGGCAGAGATTAACATGCTCAGGGCCAGGGGAAGGCAGCAAGGGGGACTCTGGCCTCTTGGGTTTCCCAGCAACATGCCTTGCATGAACATGTGCACCCTGTCACCCAGGCAGAGGCAGCAGCAGAGAGCCGAGAACATCTCCTGCTCTCGTTACCCACTGATGTGAACGTGTGAGAAAAGGGTGAGGAGCCATTTAGCTCAAGCGACATAAAAATTGATATTTTGAGAGACACAGTGTAAAAGCAATGGCTCACACAGTTGTCCCTGCGACCCAGAGGGGAGGCATCTGCAGAGGGTTTGGTGGGTTTTTTTTAATGTGAAACCAAGTGGAGGAAGCATGAATCAAAACCTCGCAGGGCCAAGATTTTGCAAACTCACACAGAACTGCAATACACAAGGTGAGCTTCTCTAAGTCTTCCCCCATCTTTCCTGGGACCTCTGACACCACCTTGCAAGATCTGCAGTCTTCAGCAGCCAACTTTGCTTTCAGTGACTCGAAGTGACATCCAGGGACCACCATCAACCCAAGGCTGAGTCAGATCCCTGGCACACCCTCAGGGCACCTACCACCCCTCTGGATTGATCAGAATTAGGCACCCTGGGGTCTTGTTTCCCTGTCCTGGCTCTTACCCTCTCCCAGTCCCAATCCTTCCAAGGGATTCTGCCAGCAGTGCTGCTCCCCACCTCCTGCTTGGCTTTGCCTCCACGCCGGGCCCGCGTCACCACCCACAAAGAAGGGCCTGTGCAGGAGCTGGGGCTCCTGCTGTGCTGAGAGGAGTCATAAAGCTCCTTTTAAGATGTCCAGCACAAAGCTGAGCCTGTTCAGAAGCAGGTTGGGGGTGCTGCCTCCCCTCCCTGCCTCTGCCAGGCACTGAGTCATTGCCCTGCCATGATGCTGCCAGCCCAGCACTGGAGAGAGGGCCAGGGCTGGGGGCCGAGGGCAGCAAACCTGCCCCGCTCACTGCTGAGACAGCCAAAACCTGTGCCTCAAAATACTGCTTCTTCCAGAGGTGCAAATAGGAAATGTGATGGAAAAGACCTGGGGAAAGGGGCAGTGACATGGAAGGGGGGGGTCATCCATGGGAAAGAGGTCATGTGAAATCTTCTTGGGGTTTGCGTTTTCCACCACAAATCGCTCTCAATGCTCTTTTTGACACCAGGAAAGACACTAAAGTTTCTACCTGTGTCCTTTTACAAGGCAAGAGAGGGAAAGTTGGAGCTATTTTCCAGCTTGCAAGACTCATGGCTCTTGTGGTGTGGGCTTCTTCCTCAAGGACCAGAGCCAGATTGCAAAAAATCTCTGATGTCGTCTAAAGCAGCACAAGAGACACACAATCTTCTGCCCACAGAGAAAAATGTTAAAAAGTGTATCTCAACATTCTTTCAAGTTTTTAAAGCACTTTCTTGACCCTGCCATTTTATGACGCTCTTGAGCTGGCAAGAAATCTCACAGGTCAGGGATTTTACTGGTGCCCAAGGAATCAAGGTGCTGGTTCTTTAGCTCTCTCAAAAAGCAGAGTCTGGTTCCTTCGGGGTAGATGGAGACCTCTGTAGAGATGTGATGCCTATCATGAGCAGACAGGAAGCAGAGCTAGAGACACACACTGTGATTTCAATCTTCTGTTAAGTCACAGAAATATGAAAAATAAATAAAAGACAGGATAAAGCTGCGAAGAGGGTCCTGATCAGGGCCAGCAATTTGAAGTGTGCTAGAGAAATGTACTCCTGATCCCTTTACCCTCTCATGCCTGCAATCCAGGTACACACTCCCTTAAGGACCAGTTAGAAGCAGCAGGAAAGTGCAGCAGCCAATTTAAATTGAGGGAAATAAGAGACTTGGAGAGAAAAAAATAAACTCCTTGAGCACCTCACCTGTGCCCAGCTGTGCAAGCTCGGCAGCTGGGAGCCTTGGGCACTCACTGTTACAAAGGCTCAGTTACACTCCTAAGGAAGTCCCAACTGCCTGCTTTCACAGAGTAATTGCCTTTTCAGATCAAAGAATTGAAAGCAGGAGGTGAGGGGGGACAAGCCAAGCAGCTTAGAAGTCTGCAAGTTGAGAGAAAGTAACCAGCACAGCAAAAAGAGAGACTTGGTGCCAGGCAGGAGATTCATCCTCTGCACTTTTTGTCCTGATTCTGCTTTTCCTTTCTCTTCAAGTTATTTAAGACAGGAGACCCTCTGCCAGCGCCACCCCAATGTCCTTCTGAAAATCTAAAGGCAAGGCAAGCACCAAGAACCAAGTTATAAATTGGCATCAGTGCTGCATGAGCTGGTGAAGGCTTCCCACACTCTGCCCTGAGCTGCATCCAAATCCACATCATTTCTGGCTTCACAGATATATGGGTGTTCTCTGACAAAGGAGTAGGGGTTTGTCTGATGCTATGATCCTGTCTGGCCCCAAGCACAGGTCCTGTTCTTCTTACAGGGATCACAGATTTTGGTGTTGACCTCTCCGGTCACAAGAGGTAGATCAGCCTTCACACGCACGCACACCCCTTCCTGTATTCTTTGCTGAATTAACTGATTTTTAACTGATTTTTCAGGGACACAGGCTGGAATAGGTCTCACCAAGAAAGCTATTTTAAACCAGACTTTCCTTTGGTTCCAAATGGTCAGCAATTTATTCCTCCCAGGAGGATGCTCTGCTCACAACACCTTGGAGCACTGAGGCACAGTGGGGAGGGAGGGCTATGAAGCTGCTGGACCATCCAGGACTCCCAGCAGCTCTTGGCTTAGCCAACCCTTCCCAGCCCCAGCTCCACTCTCTGATCAGAGCCCTGGGGATGCAACAAGTGTACCTGAAGATCCCTTAGCCCTTCCATCACAGCCAGCCAGGAATGGTCTCCCCTGAAACACATCTGGTGAATCCCAGCTGTATCGTTTCAGGTGGACCAAAACTGGATTTGCCATTCAGCAAATTCAAAGTGTTGCAGACAGTCAAGGGCTGAACAACTGAGTCACTCCTTGCCACCCTCAATTTGCCAGAGGTCCAAATTAACCTCACTGTAGTCCTTCCCCTTTTGCAGCTTATGGAAGTCCCTGCATCCCTGAGCCCTGGCATCCACCTCTGCCAGGCCTCCTTTCAAAGGGCATTTCCTTTCAAGGAAAAGCCCAGGCAAACTATATCCTCTCCCTTCCTTTAAACACACTGCTGTTTAACTTCCTAACCTTGTTGGGGCTGGCTGTGCTCCACAGAAAATCCATGTGGGTATTCCCACCTCTGGGCAATGCTTCACCCAACAGGAGAAGTGTGAGATTTTGTGGGGTGGTCTGTGCTACTTAGAGCCAAACACTTGGTAGGGAAGGGGGAGGGGGGGGGCAGAGGGTGGCTTCTCAGCTGGTTCCAGCCTGCTGCAAGGTCAGCACTTGGCCATCGAGTTTGTAGTACAAGCTACTTGATTTTGGTGGCAATCCTTCTCTTTCCCAATCATAAAAAGTGAAGCCAACCCTGCTGCTCATGGCAGTAACTTTTAACACCATTCCTCAGAAAAGAGCTTGAATATATATTCCATTCCAGGTACACAACAAATGCATAAATCAGACGGGAACCTGCTCAGGGAACCTCCAGGCACTGATGTGCAGAAAGTCCTCACCTGGCTGAGCCCCTTTGTGGGACCCTGGCCCACAGCCTTCATCCAGCACCTGCGTGGAAGCACTTCCAGGCATCAGTGAGCACTTCCAGGCTCCTGAGAGCCCTGCACAAAATCCTCCTCAGCAGGTCAGGGCCAATTAGTGAGCGTGCAGCAGCCAGGGCAGAGGGCACTCCCCTCATGGGTGGATGCAGTCTGCTCCCAAGGCATCTGCAAAGGGACCAAGGGGCTGTGACCCTTGGAGGGGGCTCCAGTAGGACCTTTCAGCAACCCCTTAAAAGCTGTACTTTGCCAGCAGACAGTGGGCAAGGACCTGTGGCTTGTTTTCTGACACGTGACTGAGTTTTGTAGGGTAAGAGCCACCAACAGGCACAGGTATGGTTTGGAGAAACTGCAAAATTTCTCTCCAGGGAATACAGGAGACAGAGCTGCTCAGGCTTGGCATTTGCAGAAGGCACTGAGGTGAAGAGCTTAATCCTTACCCTATAAAGGCAGCTATCAGCTAAGGAGTGACACTGCCCCACCCCCCTGCCTTCCCAGTTTCACTTCAGGATACTTTCCTGGAGCTCTTTCCACATATAAAAGCAGTAAAAGCAGCCCTGACTTCAGGGATGAAGAAACTTTGTCTTCTGCATCTCATTCACTCAGAAAGCTGCAGAAAGTCCCAGAAATTCTGCCCAAGGGAGATAAGAAACTGCCACCTAAAATGATTGAAACATTCTTCCAGATCCTCTCCTCCATCCCCCATATCAATTGTTTTCCTTCTTCCCACACTTTATCCCCTAACCTTCACTTTTCACATAGTCTCAACCATGCTCACTAGGGATGCTCTGGCTAACCATCCCCATGGGAGTGGGAAACTCCACCTCAAACAGGACCAGGATCTGGAAAGAAGCCACAAGCGCCTCACAGGGATGTGGAGTCTGATGG
This sequence comes from Anthoscopus minutus, assembly GCA_013399455.1. Lineage (NCBI taxonomy): Eukaryota > Metazoa > Chordata > Aves > Passeriformes > Paridae > Anthoscopus > Anthoscopus minutus. Next base: position 223,040 of record VWYI01006397.1, on the reverse strand, counting down.
GGCAAGAGTTCAGTGTTTTTCAGAGCAGCTGGTATGTGCTGCTGGATGAGGTTCCTTGGCCTACAGAGACTTTCCTGCTCATCCCCAAGGACAAGGAAATCCTCCTTGACATCCTGCTTTTGGGCAATGAGCAGAATAGGGTGGATCTCTCTCCAGCTCTGATCCAGGTGGGAGGGTGAGGCAGTGATCCACCCACCATGAAGATGTGCCCCATGCTGCTCTCATCTCTTGGTGGCTGGAGATGGGAAGAAAGCACCACAGTGTCTGTCTGCTAGAGATCCTTCCCCATCATGCTGACATTGGCAACCATCTTCAGCCTTCCTTCCTCCTACTTACCTTAACTTTCACTTTTAAAGATTTTTCTCACCCCTCCCTGCCCTTCCTTGAGGCCCCAGATTGCCTCTGTGACTCATTGCTGGGTGCAAGAGGTGGCTCTTTTCTGTGTGGAGGTAATTTTGCAAGCCAGCCCTCACAGGTGCTTTGCAAGTGGCCCACAGCCACCAGCAAAGAGTGCAGTAAGTGCCTGGCCCAGAGAGGACAGCACAGCCTGTTTGGCTGCACAAGGATGACAGAATATACCAAAAGAGCTCATTAAACTCACTTTGGTCACGCTCAGAAGCATGTTGAAAGTCAGGAGAGAGTCCCCCATTGACATGAACAGGGTTTGGATCAGGGTTAATTCCATTAACCAGGGTGTTTGGTACCAGCTGAACCCAGCTGAGTCCTGGGGTTATTACTGTGCATGTAAGTTGTCCCTAATAAAATAAAGAAGACAAACTGGCCACCTGTGTTTAATAATCCGTGGTGACTTATGAATCATCTGTGTTTGTTAAGACCCATCTCGTACACAGACTCATCTTTCCCTCACTAGCACCCAGCTCATCCTTCCCTATGGAAACCACAGCCAGTTTTCCTGCAGAAGGTGAATACCTTTCAGAGTTGCATTTAATCTGCTGCAAGCTACCCCTTTAAATCCAGGCTTTTACATCCAGTTGCTCCAGAGAATATGAGGAATGCCTCTGCTGGTTTTTCACTGAGCCTATTTAGCCTTTTTTGGACAGAAGGAACCATCTGAAAGGGAGGGCGCATTTTTCCCTCTTTAAATCACAGAAGGAACACCACAGCTCATTTCTCGTGTCCAGACTGCTTAACTCTTCCCATATCCTAGCAGCCCTCAGCTGCTGCTCTGATGGCACTGGAACCCCTGGCTATCCCTTTGCCTCCTAGTCTGAAAGCCTGGCACACATCTGAGCTACCCTGGGAAACCAAAGGTGAGGAGTTTGGCATTCTTGCACGTCTGTAGCCAAGGCAGTTGTCCCCATCTTGATCCTGCCATACAAACCACAGCCTGACATGCAGCCCCGCAGTTCCTTGCACAGCAGGGCCCCAGGCAAGAGAGATTCTTCTCTCTCTGAAACAAGGAAAGAGTGTTTTTCCCTTCCCACTCGTTTATGCACTGCCACAACAGCTGCTCTCCACGGGCTTACTGTAGAGCCCTCAGGCTTAGCTCGGTTTTCAACAGCACTAAATTTGCATCCACGCCACATGACCCAGGCTTTAAGCCTGCCCACATGGCTGGCAACGAGCTCCTGAGTGTAAGTTTGGCCGCAGGAAGCGACTTTCTGATGACCATAGCATTACTAAGAAATTCTCTCACCCTCTTCTCCTCCTCATGCTCCCATGGGATGGTGTGCCATGCCAAATTTCTGGGCTGGAGAGCACAGGGAAGGGCAGAGGGGCTCTCATTTTATGGATACACAGAAGGTGTCATTTTTTTTTTTTCATAGTGTTTGAGTAGATGTTAAATTATCCATGCAAGCAGAATTAAGGATGAAAACGAAGCAGATCACATCTCTCTGCCAGGGTATTCTATAGATTCTGGGGGAGGTTGCACACCATCCTTAAGGTAAAACATTCCCCAAGATGACTTCAGGTGACTCTGAGATGTACTATTTTAACTCAGATGGTGATTGAGATGCTTGTTTGGTAAAAGCTCTGTTCTTAATAAACAGAAAATCCCACATGACAAAGCACTGACAACATGAAAATCTGACAGATGTGCCTGTCTGAAAGGCTGCGAAGTGAAATCGTGTAGCAAAAATTATAGAGTGAAAGAAACAATTGATTTCACATGCTGCAGGCTGTAGGCAGAATTCTCACATCTCAGCTGCGCCACATCAGCATTTGCACCTGCACTCCCAGCAGTGGGGAAGACCCAGGGATGGGGCAGCACTGCCTGCTGTGAGACACAGTTACAGCCAGTTCCCACCCCAGCAGGCTGTGCCAAGACTCAGGGAGAGCATCCAAGTGCCAGGCTGAATATCCACAATCAGGAACACAGCATCTGTGCACCAGTCCACTCAACAGCATACATTTCATCTCAGTTTTGCATCAGCAGAACATCTAATTTCTACCCAATTAGCCATGGTTGGTGGAATTTGTGTTGTCTCTGTGCAGGAAAACAGGCAGCCCAGCGTGCAGACAGTGGGACATGGAGACAGGCAGCTCCTGATGTGGCACAGGGCCTTCCTTCCAGTCAGACAAAAATATTTAACAAATCAGAACCAGAAAAGTGAGTTTGCATGGGTCATCAGTGTCTTGCATCATGGGGCTGGGATATTTTCTGATGTGGTTCCCAGGAGCCTTGAAACCACAGCCTGCAGCCCAGGGAAGGAGAATGGCAAAGGACAGGAGGTGGCACAGGATTCACCATCTGACAAAACAGCACTGCTGTCCTTGCTTCATTCTGGAGGGCAAAGCCTTGGAATATAGTTATGGGAGGACCACACAGATGAACACCAAATTTCAGCTCCTCCAACGTGCTTCCAGAAGATCCTGAGAAGCTTAAAACAGTTAAAAAACACAGCAGGAAAAAATACCTACAAGATTAGAGATGCCCAAGATGGCAGGACAGCAGCTTCTAAGGTGACCCAACTTCTGCAGCTGTGATGGTTTCTGCAGGTGGCCAAAAGGACAAGGATAGCTGTTTCCCTTAACAGCTTCATCAGTCCAAGGCCAGACCCCTCCTCCCAAGGGACACTGAAGCATGGTGTGCTGAAGGAAGGGGCTTTCCCAGCCCTTTCCCTTTCAGGAATAAAACAGGTGCCCTATAAAATGACCCAGTGATGTGAGATGCAAGTACCCAACAGATTTGTACCTCCCCAATCACCACCATTTTTCAAGGATGGGCACCCAGCAGCCAAGGAGAACAAGAGGAGGAAATGTTACCTCCAGCATACTCTGGAATCTCCTCTGGAAGAGGAAAACCTGCTAGAGAACAGCAACAGCACTTCTAGCTCTTCTCAGGGGTTTCCACACTTCCCTAGGTTCCAAATAAAGAGCAGCTGGAGACCAATCTCTGGCAGAGGCAGAGATGTGGCTGTAGCTGTGCCATGTTCCAGCAGGCAGGAATTGCCCTGAGTCCCACACTGTGCTGCTGTGGCCCTAATTACCCACTCCTCAAATCATCTGAAGGCTGCAGCCCTTCTTGCAAGCAGGTTTGATTGCCCTGGTGTGGGGTCACATATGTGGCACTCCCCTGAGCAGCATGCTGCGTGCCACCACCTCCACCCACACCCCAGCTGTGCCTGAGAGAGCACAGCTGGGCTTCAGTGGGCTCCAAACCAAGCCACATGGGCAGCTGGGATGCAGAAGGGCTGGCCTTGCCTCATTTAGCAGGATATGCAGACCTGACCTTTCTCCCACAGGCCAGGCTGTCCCGGCTCACACTCAGGCAAAGAAAGCCAGTTCCTCACCTGGGTCATCCCAAGGTGAAGGGGACGACCTTTCCCACAAGGAAGGTGACAAATGAGGAGAACTAAAAGGAAAAAAATGCTCAAAAGTCTTCCTCCCAGTGCCCTGAGACAGGCAAAAAACACAGTTGGACTCCCCAAGACAGGGTCATCAGCTGTTCTGCACTGAGCAAAAAAAAAGGTGACAAGCCATTTCTGAAAGAGCAGCATCCCTCCTTTCAACCCAAAAAAGCCATTTAATAAAACTTCTACAGTCAAAAGAATGAGCACTTCCTGAGGAAGTGGGAATACACTGTGTGAAAACATGCAAGTGGAGGAGGCAGAGACTTACCAGTAAAAACACGAGCTGTTTCCTTGCCTCCTCGTGGGCCAACCCCTTCTGCTGCTGCCTTCCCCTTCACTAGGTCAAAACAGAGTTTTTGACTCTGTAGCAGGGTTATACCCCCTAACCAGGGCAATCATCTGCCCAACATGACAATCAGAAAATGGAACAATGTCAGACTCCATCTGGTGCATCATTCACACTCATTTTGGCCAGTTCTGGGTGTAATTAAGGGTTTGGGGTTTTTTTTCCCTGAGATGTGCTGTCACTACCTTCAAAAGCTGACATGCAAATAGAGACAGCTGCATATTTCTCCAAACCCCTCTCTGAGACCAGGTTTGTGGCTTTCCAGGCAAAATATGCCTGTACACAAAACCCTAGAGCAGTTCTTAGGAAGTCCACCTAACGTCTCTGACCATGGCCACAACCACTCAATTGGAGTTACACTTAACCATCTGTTTCACCAGGTTGTTCGTAGTCTGGATCATTTCCCTGTACTGTTTTACTCCTGGCCTCACAAACTGGTATTGTGGATAAAAAGTGAGACAAGAAGAAGGAGTTAAGATGGTATTGCTGCAAAGATAAACACTTGGCAAATCTTTCCCAAAAAGCTTTTTTGTGTTTGAGCAAGTAGAGTGTGGGTATTCCTAAGCAGCACCAGGAAAAAGGCTGGAAATGAAATCTTGACCTCAGCAGAGGTGAGCAGTGCATTAACACCCAGGGATGCTTCCCTTTGCTTCATCATGGGAACAGCCGTCCTTTTTGGGATGCCTGACATGCTCCAGGCTGCTGCAAGGGTGGCATTAGCAGTCCACACACCAATCCACAGACCAAAGGCTGCAATGGAGACATGCCCTAAAGGTGCATGTTACACCTTCTACAGTGATTGCAGCAGTTTAGAGATGAAGAAATTAATTACCCTAATGTCTGATTTTAATTGTGCCTGGCTTGTCTCTTCATCCCTCTCCCTTCTTTCATCTCTGACTGGGATCAAGACACTACAACAGTTTGAAAACTATCAGACACTTTTTTGGTATGATGGAACAACGTGCATCTGGGCTTTGTGAGGATGATGAAGGACCCATCAGGAGGGAAGAGAGTTTTAAACTGGAGCAGATCCCTGATCCAATCTGCCATATAGCCACTGATGGGGCAAGGCTGGGCAGAAAATCACATGGGTGACAACTCTTATGCTGTGGATCCAAAGTAATGCTGACTTATCCACACACATGGAAGGGAGGGTAGTATCCAGGCAGGAATTTCCAAGCAAGGCCCTCACAAAGCTAAGGCTGCTGAGCCTCAAATCAGAGCCTCACCCTTTGCTCCACATGGCAGCTGCCTGGAGCACTGGGAAAGTTGCTGATCCCAGAGGGGCCATGGCTCTGCAGGAATGCTGGCAAGGGCTGCCTGCCCACCTTATCCCGTCCCCGAGCAGCTGGGCTACCATAGACCCATGGGGAGGCTTAGGAAAATAAACTGTAAATCTGTAACCTCTGGGACTGGCTGACTCAGGAAAGCAGCAGCAGATGAGAGATTAGACACGTCATTATCAAGAGCCCTGTTCTTTGCAGCTGCCTACAAACCCCAGTACTTCAAGCCTAAAGCACCCTCTGTTTTGCAGGCAGGTGATAAGCTCAGTGCTCCATAAATCCCCAAAGGAACATTCCTGAGAACGTGCCCCTTGGCATCATTACACAGCAGAAGGAATCATTGCAGCTCCCTCTGCTTTGTTACCCCACAGTTCCACCAAGGATCCTTCCTGCACAGCTCCTATGAACGGGCTGCACAGAAAATTGATTCTTCAAATATCTGTTGCCTTCTCTGTGTGCAAATACCAGGCTGTTGATTGACCAGGGAAGGATACAAATATTTACAGACAAGGTGAGGGTGGGAGCTCTGCCACGCATTGTGCTTGTGGCTGCAGCTGGTCAGCAAACAGAACTGCCAGGCTACCTGTGGCCTGTGCCTGCTGCACAGACAGACCTGGCAAACCCCAAAGTCAGCCACAAATATTCCTTCCTTGGACTGATTTCAGAGTATTTGGTTTAAGGCTCCGATGCTGATCTGAATACAGCTGAAGTGGGAAAACAATCCCATTAATAGGCCAAACAATGACCCTAGTGATACATGAGGTTCTCCAGCACAAGAACCACACCACAACACCCCACATCAGGCATTGGGGCTACAAAGAGCCTGCTGCCCAGCAGGAAAGGCTGGCACCATTGCAAGAAAGATGAGCAGCCATAGGAATCCCAGCCCCACTTCCCAACAAATGCCCCAAAAGACCCTCCTTTAGTTCAGTCTTTTTCTTGTCCAAGTAGTCCTGGTATTTGAATATTCCCATGTTCTCACATGGATCAGCTGGGACAAAGCAGCCTCCCACTGGATCAAAGTGAGGAGAAGGCAAATTCTGGATTGGCTGGGAGTTGGAACCATGATTGTTAGGATGGTCCCTGGCGTGGCTTCTGCCTGTGCCAAGGAGCTTCATTCTGCAGGTATCCAAGATCTGGGAGACAGCATGGGTCAGACAACACTTCCAGCAGCAGCAGAGACACGGCTGGAGGTAATTTAATAACACACAGACTTGGCCAGACCTGACCACAAAACACGCTCACACACCTTTAACTTTACAGCAGTGTATCCCCCTGCATGTTCCTTTCCCCATTTGGAGACCTAAGTACAAGCACACTTGTGGGTGGAATCTCTCTTGTTCCAGTTTTTGCAGAGACATTTATGGATTTCTCTTTAATCTGACCTTTGCAGCCATCCAAGGCCATTTTCCTGGGGCTTCTCCTTTTCCCAAGGCTGGAAAGCGAGTTGCACTTGCCAGGGAAGCACAGGCTGCCTTTGATGCTTTACAAGGAGAATTTCACTCAGCCTTGCCTCAGTGGAAGAGCACATTCATCCCAAATTCACAGCAGGACCCTGCAGTATGGAAACACATACATTAAGAATCCCCCCTCCTCTCCCACCTGCTGTGGTATCCTTGTCACAGCTCATCACCCTCCACTTTCTGCTGTTGATTCCCCAGCCTAGTGCTATGCTACAAGAAGCACCTCACTGTAACATGCCAAGTTATTTTTTCCAATCCCTGTCCTTCCTGGCTCCAGGAAATCAGCCGTGGTATTGCTTTCATGTATCAGATTTCTGGGCTCCATCATTCACCACAAAAACACTCATACAGCAGGAACACATCCTGCATAGCCCAGCCAGGAGGCACAGGAGGCCTAATGGAGTGGACAGGCAGGGATACAAGGAATGGTGGAGGCCATAGGGAGGTTCAGGGCAGAGCAAAGGTCTTCTTTACCCTTTCCTTCCACCCGGCAAACAGCTTGTTCTCCAGCTGGGAACCGAGCAGCCGGCTCATGGACACTCCTCATCAGCAAACACGACTGTCACGGATGTGGAGGGATACACCTCCCTGTGCTTGGATGAGAACACTGAAGACATGTTATTCCTGCAGCCAAATCCTTGATTTATTCCAGCATTGTAGAATAAACAATTCCAGTGTGTTCCAGCACTGTCTCTCCCCTCCATTTCCTCCCCCTTCAATCTGTACTTGTTCACTGCAGCATTACAACTCTTCCCTTTAAGCATTCCTACAATTCCAGGCCAAGGGGATGGACCCATTTTCTTGGGGCCAGCTCTGCAGAGCAAAGAGCCCCAAAGGTTCAGAGGGCTCAAGAAGCACCTGCTTCTGGGAAGATAGCTTAGAGCTGGGATTGGGACTCCTGTACACGAGGTGTTACACAAACACTACCAAAGGACCTGTCTCGAGCAGCTTTGCAGCTGAGAACACTGAGAAACAGCTTTATGTAAAGCCAGAGTATTCATGATGTATCCATGCTCTGCAGTGCATCCAGGCTGACATTACAGGGACAGAAAATGCCTTTTCCACAGAGCTCAGCAGGACTGGACCTGCTCCCAAACCCACTGTGCAGCTCAGGGCATTGATGAACTCGCTGACTGATTCCCCCATAGCATGCCATGGGAAAAGCAGCTCCAAATGTGTCCATCCAACACAGCATCTTCCTCACGTTCTTGGGAGAGCAAGGGAAACCATCTCTCAGCACTGAAAAGTCACAGGACTGTGCTGCTGGAGAGTGTTGGAGCTGGGGGTTACTGCTACACCTCTGATCATATTAGTGAGGAATCAGCACCGTGCCGTGCTGGAGCTCCCTTTGCAACTGGGACAGACACCTCCCCACCTCTCCCCTGCCTGCATTGTCAGGCCTTTGCCCAGCTGTAGGACAGCCACTTAAACAAGGATTGTGTAATTTCAGCCCAAAGCTTGGTCATTCTCCCAGAAAACAAGTCTCCTTCAAGGGCTGCCTTATCTTGTGGCTTTGGTAGGCACAGGATATGCACACACTGGCGTAGAGGGACAGGCAGAGGACAGGAGGTGCACTCAGAACTCCCATTTCCTTCTCTCTGTTGTGTTTTTAAAAGAAATGGCCCCTTTTCATACCTCCAACAGTGTCCCCAGAAGTGCTCTACCTGTTCAGCCCACAGAAGACCCCCGATCCATTGTTCCAGGAGCAAGGAATGGATCTGGGGCTGAGCCTGCTCCCCAAGCCACACTTGTAGGCCCTTTCTTATCTGCACCACCCACTCTGGAGCGGGTTACTGAACACCAAGCAGGAAAATTCAACAGCACAATGCCAACATGCGATAACACCATTCCTACATCCTTCCTACTGTGGCTGAAGTCAGGGGAAGAAAGAGGGCAGGAAGCTGGCACCACCTCCATCTTTCCCCAAAGCAATCCATCTCTCACCAGCCATCAGCCAGCAGTGTCCTCCTGGTGTCCTTGCTCCTTTTTTAGCTGCTCAGTAACCAAACAGAGCCAGGTGGTTTATTTGCAAAGATTTCTCCACTAAGACATAGGGATGCCTGTCTCCCACAGAGAACTCCCTATTTGTGTTGTACCTCCTCCCCCTACTCGTTGTGCACACCAAGGAAGCTCTGGCAGTTTAAGCCCTGTGTCCTCACACACCACATGGCTTTTATGATTAACCAGTTTCTGTAGACCAAATTACCCTGCCTGAGGAAAGCTTTTCAGCCAAGCGTTGTGTTTCTCCCTCCAGAGCACATCCTCCAGCTTGCCATTTCACTCAAACACACAAATACTACGTGCACAGTCCCAAGGACAGAAAATAAATCTTTCATTTTCTCCTCTTCTACTCGAGTGAAGGCTAAGCCACACACAGCACCCAGGTGCCACATTACATTTTGCACTCGGTGTTTTGCAGCCCAAAGGATTTCCTAAGTCATCTTCTCCAAAGCCCCTTGAAATGTCTGACATAAAGAGATGGCGTGACCTAGTGAAGGGGAAGGCAGCAGCAGAAGGGGTTGGCCCACGAGGAGGCAAGGAAACAGCTCGTGTTTTTACTGGTAAGTCTCTGCCTCCTCCACTTGCATGTTTTCACACAGTGTATTCCCACTTCCCACTTCCAAAATGCTGAAGATGGGCAGACACACAACCATCCAGCATTGGTTCCATTAGCATTGCCTCCTGCCTTTCTCCTGCAGAACACCAAGCTCTTGATGTCCTTTTTGCCAATCTGTGCCACAAAGGAAGAAGATTCTGTCCTGAGGTCTAATGCAAGAGATTTTTTACCCTCAAGCAAGACTTTTAGCCCCTTCTTTTAACAAAAGGATGTCCTGGTCCCCTAGAAAATTAAAAGAACAGGCTCCATGTAAGACATGTTTTCCAGAATGGTAGTTATTGACAACCAAATTGAAAATGAAAAAGACCATCTCTGTTTTGATATATTAATTTTATTCCCCCTTTTGCATACACCTAAGGGGTGGGCAGGGGGTTTCCTGTTCATGTGGTCTTGTTGACATCAGTGAGTGGTTTCCGTGTCACCTTGCACATTTTAAAGGCCAAAAGACTAGAAACACTCTGAGAATCAGGTAGCCCTAAAGAAACCAAGTGGCCCAAATGGTGCCAGTTCACCCCCAGAATGCTGTGCCCAGGGTTAAGCAGGAGTTCTGCAACAGATGGATGTGAAGATTAAAAAGCCCAGCCTCATATCAGGGAAAAGGAACCCCATCCCATCAAGGTGAAGACACCTAAAATATCCAGGATTCCCAGATATTGATGGGAAAATAAAGCAGCATAGAGAGACTTGTGCAAATACACCTAGGGAGGGCTGGTGATGGAAAGGAGGAGGTGGCACTTTGTGGTCAGTCATAGAAGGAAGACATAGATCAGGTGGCCTCATGTTGACTCCAGACAGACGTCACAACCTGCCTTATTCAGGGCTGGGCAAACACAGCCAGGGAGCCCTGCTGGTGTAAATCAATCTTGCATTGACTCAAATCAACACAGCCATGCCAGGTGACATCAAAAGACTCTCTCTCAACATGAGAAGCAGAGCAGGAGGGTCATTTGAACATTCTGCACTGCATCAAAGCTGGGCTGTGACAAGGCTGGGAACAGCTGCAAGGGAAATCCTGAAGCAGCTTCAGGAAGGATACAGTTCTGGGATTTTGACACCATTCCAATCACACTGGGTGCCAAAGGTACCTTAAATTCACCCACAATGTCCCTGTGAGCAATTCCAAGAGGGATCCCTAGAAACCTTGCTGCTGATTTAACAACCATGTTGAAAGCAGTGACTGGTGTACAATGAGAAGCTGACGAGCACGGCTCCCTTTCCTCTCCAGCTAGAACATCTCCCAGAACATCTCAGTCTACTTGCAGGAATATCCTCTGAAGCATTGAAACAAGTCCAGTTTCATGAGCATCAGCTCAAAAACTTGACCCAGAAAATACTGCCAAGCAAAGGCTGAAGCTCACCAAATCAGACATGACCTCCTCTTTTTCTGTTCCAAACATAACCTAAGGTTGCAATGGTGTGGACAGCAGTGGGACAGAACCAGACCCGAACTAAAACTGACAAACCTGTCTCTGGAAGAAGGGAAGTTCCTGATGCAGTGATCAGTATCTACAGGTGATCAATGATCACTGGTGTACATCAGTGATAACCTGCTTAATCTTGCCTCTGAAACAGTCCATAGGCAAGAATGACAACCCTGGTGATAGGTGAGGTATTCATGGGTTGGCAGCATCCAGGCAGCTCAGTCTTTATACAGCTTGATAATGTTAATTAACAGTGATGGCTTGACAAAGTTAGTTAACCCACCACAGGCTTGTCTTATCTCAGCTCCTGAGGGAAGTGGATCCCCCTGCAGAGCCTGCAGTGGAAAGGCAGCACCAACATGTCCTGAAAGATCTGCCTCAAGCCCCACCTCTTACCCATCTCATAAGGACAGGCCAGCTGCAAACATCTGTGTATTTGCAGCAACAGATGGCCAGCTGCTCGATCTGCACACGTTGCCCAAACTGGTGTTCCCACCTACAGCAGCAGCAGCAGCGAGGATATCTTAAAGATTCCAGGTAGAGAACACAGAGCAAGCACAGCACAGAGGCCTGCAGCTCCAGGTCTGAGGCAAGAAAAGGCAGAGAGGGAAGGTAGAGGGAAACAGGAATGAGAGGAGCTGCAGAGTTAAATGGAGAGGTATACACTGAAAGTTTGCTAAGTATCTTTCACTTCCAAGTGAAAATCCCTCCTGCTTCTCACATTAATCAGGGCATTTAAAACTAGTCCTAACCAGCTGCTCCCACTTCCTTTGTCCAGGTCTTCTTAAACGCGCAAGCAGCCCACCAAGAACAGAGCAAATATGTGCAAAGATTTGCAGACAAAAACAGAGACCTTTGGAAAACACTCTGTAGAAGCAAACACCCCTCTCCCAGCACAGAGGCAGCTGTGCTTTACAGTAGGACAGTTTCCAATGTTTTCTTTCTCTGTGCAGACGAGGGATTTCCTGTCCTCCATGGCAACCACTTTGCATTTACTGAAGGAGGCTGTGCCAATAATCTCCAGAGCAGAATGAAAAATTTTAAAGTGGCACTGCCTTTTAGCTCCTGGCCCTAACTTGCTGATGTTTTCCATACCCATGGCTCCAGTCCATTCTTCTACTCTCCTCAGAAGTGTTACCACTGGGGGCAAATCTCCAGTGCTGCACGGCCCATGCAGAGGGAGTTTCTCAAGCACTGGTGACACAAGTCTTTCTGAAGAAGTCATCAACCACCTGCACCTCCGAGCAAGAGCTGCCTGTGCACTTTCCAAAGGACAAGGTTTTTGCTTTTTCCAACAAGGCACGACTCCCAGTGTGAAGACAGTCCCTGTCATGAAGACAGCCCTGGACTTTGATGGCCCAGGTCTTCCTGTTACAGGTTTAGAAGTAATCTTGCCATTCTTTCCTGAAAGGCAAGACTCACTGGACCAGTGCTGGCCCATCAATTACAAAACACAGCAGAGCCAAACAAAGCCCCCCCAGCAAGGTGTCCTTCTCCATCCCCTCTGAGCTGCCCTTGCACAGGTCTGTGTGCTTCTCTGCCCCAGGGACACAGGTTCAGTGCAGCAACTTGGCAAAAAGCCTTTGTTTTGTTTTGTTTTGGCCCATCTCATGCCATTTTAGTGAGTTACATCAGCTTGGCCTGAGGCCACATGAACATCAGGACCAGCCCAAGGCATGCAATAAGAACAAAATAGGAGGGGAAGTGAGGCCATCCCCTTTCAGTGACAGTGAGCTCATGATGAAACTACATCCATTGCTGTCTCCAGTTTTACTGCACTAAAACATATCTCATTAGCCTCTTAACTTAAAGAGGTTCTGTTTAGCAGGGCCTTCAAAGAGGAGCAGTTCAAGAACGAGCTGGAAGCTCCTGACTAAATGATACTAAACCTGAGATACATTTTTGGGCTGAGCCACAGGTGCAATCTAAATCTGTGCTGTTTCAGAGTCGAGCTTTCTTCTTTCTACTTCTTTTTCTTTTAAAATCCCTTGGCAAGGGAGCAGAACAAACTTGATCCTAACTAAACCAGACACAATAAAGTAGGACATTGTTTTCAAAGCAGGCAGTAGACTAGCATTAAACAGGAACCTTAAAGTTCTTTTTTACTCCTGTTTTATTACAGTGAGTCAGACTCTTAGAGGCCTTCTCATCACATGGAACAGGAAAGTTTTTGAGTAACAGCAAAGCAACATTAAACACAAGGAACAAAAAGGAAATGAGAATCCCTTAACTGATAGGGAAAACTTCTACAGTCTTACCTAAAAGAGGTTAAGGTACTGCAAGCAGTAAGTGCACACAATCCCCTGCTCTCTAGCTTTGAGTGCTGAAAAGAAACTGAAGCACAGCACAGGAGTTCTCACAATGCATTCCTACCTGCCCAGGACCCCAGCAGCCTGTCTTGCAGAAAGTGACCTTGCAATTCTACTGCCAAGAAAAACAGACCCACAGAAAAGAGCACTAAAAGTCACTTAAACTGACTGAAATGTTTCACTGCATTGGAATGGAGGCAGAACAGTGACATTGGCAGTTGCCACATCTGCACAGAAGAGCAGCAAACCACAGCCAAGGGACAACCAAACTTAAAACCACCAGCACTCGTTGACTGCTTCCAAGAGCAGCTGATCAGGACAGCAGGAGCCCTGGAATGGAATTTGAGATTCAAGTTAATTTCCTGGATCTGACAAAAACTCCCCATGGAACCCCCTTTCTGCACACCACCTGAATTCCCTGTCCTGTAGAACAGGCACTGTTCCTGCTGGTCTGTTTAAATTACGAAGCACTCCTAGCAGGGATTATTTTTAGCCTGCAAGCATGGAAACCCAGCTGAGTTGAACTCTGATCTCAACTGGGCCTTCTCATTTGCTTTGTAATATTAAAAGCAAACAAAAAGCAAAGCTGAGCCCACACCAGAGCTCAGCCACCGGGCAGCATTTTGATAGCAGATGAAACAATTTTTGGTAAACAGTGAGCTGCAGATCTAAAGCTGCAGCCAGCCAGCAATCTGAGAGATTACATGGATCACCAGTGCCTGCACTCATTCACTGGTGAGCAGTGATCCACTAATGGACCGACTTCAAACCCACTTCAGATATTCCACTGTCACCAAGCAATGACGCAGGTGCTTAGGAGGACAAACTGAAATCACTCCTAACTGTGCTCTCAACCATAGCAGCAAGTTCTGGGAGAGCAGGGAAGAACTGAAAACTCCATCTAAGAGCAGGAACTCTGCAGAGCTCTCTGCTTCACAGCACAAACAAGCAGCTTCTCCCAATCTATTGAAAGAGACGGCAAGTCAGAAACTTAATACCTGCTGAGAAAACCTTCCTAAGTCCATGTTTTGAGAAATCCACATTTGCTATCAGAAGTGTAGCACAGGGCAGGGCCTCAGATCAGAGCTCCCCTACAGAGTGTGCAATCCAGAAGAAAAAGGATGGAATGGAGAAAAGCAGAATAAATTGCAATAAAGAGCATGAAGAGTACATGCCCACGGTTCTTTCAGACTTTATGTATCCTAAACGCACAAAAAATGTTCTCTGTTTTGTTACCAGCCTCAGCATCAGTGATGTATCTTCCTAGAATCATGACTACTTGCACACGTCAGGGCAAACTGGCTTCTTCCTGAGTACATTTGATCCTTAATCATTCCCTTTCTATGGGTATAAACCCATTTTATTGCAGCACCTGGAATCACAGCCTTGGACAAGAGGTCACATATTTGAGCCTCTCTTATGGAAGCAGGTTGGTTCCCATCTGCAGTTTTTCTGCAGCTGGATGTTTAACAATCCTTAGTAAACTTGACCAAACAGTGGATTTTCCTCTGCCCTCATTCAAACAGGGGGAGAACCGACATCTGCCACGTGTGGCTTTTCACAGCAGTTACCATCACAGTGATAAGGCCTGTGCCTGTTCTCAAAAGCCAATTTTTAACTCATAAACTAGAGGAACAAGCTTGTAAAGTTAAAGTTAACCTGCTTTACAGATGGGATCAGTAAATATACATTAGTCACCCCTTGTTTCGGACATCTATGAGACTCAGCTCTCATCCACCCCAACCAGCATTTTAAATTAAGTCTCAGCAATAATATCAAAACTTATTTTCATATTGATGATAACCTGCTTTATCACACTGGTTTGCCCAAGCTGATCTTCATCCTGCTGAGGCTTTATTCAAGGCCCTGCTATAAGAAAAGTCAGATCCAGTGATATTGCATGCCTTAAAGGAATATTTCTGTCCTTCCTTATGAACAGGCTGCCTACATACACAGCTAATTTCTCTTATGTATCAACATCTGTCCAGCTACCAGGTAAGAAACTGGGGGATGCAGCAGCCTTTTCAGGAATCCATCTCAACTCAGCCCGAAGTGAAATGTGGGAGCGGGTAACCGGTAGCTGTTGCAGCCTGCCACCCACTGGCCTTCAGAGGTGTGAGCTGTGCTGGGGCGTATTTTCCAAGTCATCACGCTTAAGCTGACTGCGATGCACTCTGCTGGCAGCAGCTGACACACAGCAGCTTTCTTCAGAGCAACAGTGGCATTGGCAGACTGCGTTACAGCTTTCTTGCAGTTATTGTAAATTTGCTGTAACTTCATTAACTGCAACATCAGTATAAAGCCATTATTACAGCCATTTGAAGTGTTTGACAAAGTTTTAGTCTGTTCACATTAATATCTTGACTTGGATGAAGGCACGTCAAGAATTTAGAGTGCCAGCCACTCAAGAACAAACATCTCATGGAAAAGCTCCAAAAGAGTATTTGAAACATTAAAAGGGTCTCACTTAGCTTCAAACACTGCTACTGGCAATGCATGACACCCACCACAGTCTGGACCACTTCTGGAGTTGGGACATAAAGAGTTTCTTACCATAGCAAACACAACTGCACCTTTCTCTGGAGAAAATAAGAAGAGCCTTTGAACCAGGTTGAACTAGCTCAGGATAAATAGTATGCTTTTTTAGGAAAAACCAAAGCTTTGCCAGCATGAGCCACCCAATTTGGGATCACTAATGGCCCCAGGACAAGTGCTAGAAGCTTATCTGACATCTGTCATAGGAAGCATCACTGTCACCTATCAGCTATATAGAGGCTACATATGGACAAACAACGTGCTTATGGCAAACAATCCCAGGCTGAAACTTTTCCTGCCAAGCAAAGGAAAAAAGTTCACACATTCTTCAGCTACTCTGCTGCAGGATGGTGTGGCTGGCACAAGCTTCTCAGTTTTCATGGAGTATCAGGAAGAAAAAACAGTAGGTCACAGGAAAGTAAAGCCTTAGAAATTGCCATTGAGCTGCCCATTCTCAGAACTTCTCTGCTTGAAGCTGCTTCAGGCAGTCTGCCCAGAGAACAGCCACAGAGCGCACTTTGAACATGATTAGAAGTTTAGTCACATGAAATTAAGGAAGGCTGAAACACTCTTCTCACTCAAAAGCTGCCTTTAGCAGGGTCTGACTCACTGACCTATATCCATATATGCCAATTGATCGTAAACTGTCCAACGATGGCCCTGGGGTTTATGGGCTGAGCCACCTCAGCTATGGCAGTGTAAGCCCAGCTGTTTCAAGAGGTTTATACCTCACAGAAGACTGTCCAGGCCTATGCTTCCAGAAGCCCTGAAGATTTAAACAGCCTCTTGCTGCCAGTAGATGTAAAATTACTTTAAAATGCTGTACATGCAGCATAGTGGAAGTAAAAGTTGCAGACAGCCACTCAAACAGCAATGTGACTTGAAGTCCAAAGTGACATTTCATTTCAACAATCCTCTTGAGCCAAATATTTCTCTCTAGTGCTCTGAACAGCTCCAGGTGATGAGTAATTCACGATAGTTCTGTGTCTGAAGCCTCTTTGTCACTTTACATCCCACACAAATTCTTGCCATACAACAGCTTGTTGTGTCAGACATCTTTATTTGCTGTGTTGCCCAAGTGTACAAATAGTGAATGTAGTAATAGAAATTCAAAATATATTGTAGTAGAAATCTGTCTGGGAAGTGGAATGCTAAGATACGCACTTTATAAAATTATTACCCTTAAGTCACTCTCTCTTGGCAAGTTTTAAATATATCAGGGCCATGAAGAGACAAATTATGATCCTGCAAAAAAGGAGTTCTCGGTAAACTTTTTCTGCTCTATGAAGTCAGTCAATAGCAAATTAATTTCTTACATTTGACTCATTTTGAGTTATCAGCCAACAGGATGTTAGCTACATCCAGACAATTCATACTCAATTCAGCTCCCATTTATACCAATAAAGTCAATGTATCACTATCAACATACCTAAGTATTAGTGAAACAATCTCAGTGACAATATTTATTTTAAGCTAATGAAGTCAAACCAGTAAGTTGCCCCTGGCTGTTGAGTGCAACTGATGCTTTTGTCACATTTTCAGAGGAAGACTCCTCAGTTCTTGAACAAGTCAATACAGCTCTGCAGGAGAGACACATTGTTCTGCAAAAGAGGAGAATTAGCTTCAGATGAGTATGACTGATAATTCAAATCCTGCCTTTCACAATGAAGTAGCTTCCCAAATAGTGGGCCCATCACAGGATTTTGTAGCCTGTGCCAATGCTAAAGATCTCCTACTGCAAAGACCAGCATTCAAGCAGTAAAGAATCAAAACCAGATCACACATTCTGCAATTTGTCTCTTCCTGCAGGTCTGCAACCATGACTCAGTTTGTGGTAAGGAGAGGGGAAAGAGCCAATAGGAAGCTTTTAAAGTGGGCCTAACTGAGCAGTGTTGTCAAGGCCTTTGTGTCACGTTCCAGTTCAGCACTGAAGTAGCTGCCTGTGGTAAAGTCCAGTACTCTCAGGGAGTGGGACATTAGACTTTTCTTCTTCAAAGGAAGCCGAGGATGCACAGTTATTGCTTTGTTCTCTACATTGAGTTAACAGACCCTTCAAGCCTGCCTAGCAAAACTTGGCAGAGGCTGCTATAAAGCCAATGTCCCCTCCATTGACAAGCCAAGTGACAGCCTGATTACAAGCTGCAGGATGTGCTCCTGTCCCAGCACTCAGGAGCACTGGAAGCAGCAGCTGCCTCTAGACACAGTAGGGGTCAAAGCCCACAGATGAGGCTGCCTGATAGGAAGTCAGATGACCCAGCAAATCCTCCCAGTTACACAATACTCACTTCTCTCAACCTATGCCTGTTAAATTCCAAAGAGAACACACCTTTGCATGTTTTATTTCCAGTTCTGCCATTTCAATTAAGTTTTTGCGGAATGCTGCTATTCTCTTCTGTTTGAAGCTCATCAGTTCTGTAGAAAAGGAAAAAAACAAAGGTAAGAGTCACACATACAAAGTGTGACAAGTTTCATTAATGCCCCTTATGGTTCAGGAGTTCTATTGTGCAGCTCACATTACAGTATTTGATCAAAAAAAGGTTCAAGAGTCAGTCGTGCTGGTTTTAGACACAGATGCAGTCATCACATGACACATCTTAAGACAAAAAAGCTTTGTGGAAGACAGCTGGAATAAACCAGAAATAAACCACACAAGCTCTGTGAGAACCCAGAACATTTAAAAGCAGGATACACTAAAGTGACAGCATGGTTACCATGAAAGCATATTTCCTCTTCTTTATATTGTCCAAATACATAAATATATATATAAATATATGTGTATATATATACACACATGTATTCTTCTACTAAGAACCACTGTTTGAAACTCTGTACGAGGCACTCAGCTGTACTGGGACAGAGCAAAAGCCTGTTTGCACAGTTCTGACTGAGATAATTAGTTACCTCCTAGTACATTCACATGGAGGCTGAGCTCAGTCCAGAAAGCAAATACTAGTGGGGCTTATAAATAAAGTTTGTATAGTACTGACACTGCTCTGCTACAGAGAATTGTTTTAAAAATGTTTAGCTGCATTAGTTTTACAGCATCTATCTCTACTGTCCTTGGGATGTCCAGACTATTTGTTCAGTAGTTGAAGGCCAGATGGAGACCTCGACTGCATTAAGCTCTCCTTTAAGCCTAACTACAGCAAAGCATGTTTTACCTTGTTTAGCAGATTCTGAAATCTTTTCAAACTTCTGACAGCAATCCTGTTGATGTGCCTCAGCCAGCCTGACGTCCTTGCTCTTTAGTCTGGCTTTGTCTAGAGCTTTGTTTGAGTTCTCATAGTCAACAAGAGCCCTGGTTCGTCTGTACAGAAGATCCTGAATAGACAGAAATAGCAGACCAGAGCCATAGCAGGACCACTTCCCAACTGAGGTTACAACTACCTTAGCAGCAGGAGGTTTCACTTCTTTCAGCACCAGATTCTGCTTTTTTCCAACAAGCTATTACAGCCTGCTCTTAGCAGCCTTTCACAGGGCAGCACTACATTTTCAGGACAGCCAGCTATGCCTTAGTGAAGGGAGTCTAAGGGCTACTATAGGCATCGTTTCTTCCCTTAAAGTAGTTTATCCTGTGGTAAGATGGATTTCTCCACCAAGAATGAAAAGCACTTTCTGAATTCCCTTAGTCTACTTCCAGCAGACATTTAATTTGTTGGAGATCTGCCAGTTTGACTGAAGCGCTGCACTAACCTAGACAGGAGAAGTAGTACAGCTCTCTGAGTCAATCCCTTCCTAATGGAGTACGAGTACAGCTGTGATGTCTAAATAACAGTACACACCCCACTGAGGGAGGCTGTAGTGGATGTTTTGGGGTACCTGACATTACAGGTAAGACACTAGATGAAGAGGCCCAGTAGGTTGTACCTAGATACCCTTTTGCAGCATAGTCATCCCCTGTTTAATCAAGTTTTGATTAGAAAAGAGTTGCCAGCAAGGCTTTTGCAGTCACATCAATCTACCAAAGCCTTCTTTGAAGTCCAGACTCCAATAGTCTTCACAAGTTACCATGTTTGTATATTTGTGCTAAGGTACTCTAAAAATCCTGAAGTCAATCCCAACTACTAATTAGTCATCATTGATTTTATTGGTAAGTCCATGAGTACTCAGGCAGGGAACAGGAAAGACTGCTGCAGAGTTATAGTCAGTTTGCTCTAACTTACAGAAATTTAAAGAGCTCTTCCACTTTATATGCCAAATAAAAATTGGTCCAAGGTCTTCTGTAAGTGGCTGGGCTCCAGCTAGCTAACATATAGTTTCTACATTCTGCTGTGACTTAAGTGTGTCAGGTTTCTTAGTCAAAACAAGGGTCCACTTTCCTGTCTTCGTAAAGCACAAAGAATACCATGAGTGAGTCATGCTGCCTATAACAAAACTAAGCTTCAAAAAGAAAACTGTTCTCACCTTAGCAGCTTCTATATTGAGCATGTAGTATCTCAATAATTCAGAGAGCTTTAAGTCTTCATCAGATGAAACTCTACTCTCTACCTTCTGCAGAAGCGAAAAAAAAATCAGTTAGTTGGTGTGTAACAGAGAAAAGCAACATCCAGAGTCAGAGATTCTTCATGCCCTGCACCTGCCCCCAGCAAAGCTTCTCTTACCCTGAGTTTCTCAAAGAGCTCTGCAACTTTCAACAAGTACCTAGTGAGGGAAAAAAAATATATAAGTCTGAGATACTTATTAGTCTGATAAATGCCAGGATCAATTGGCAGGAAACCAGAAAGCTGAAGGCTGGAGTTTACTCCTAGATACAAATCCAAACAAGGGCTAGAAAAAAACTCATTTAGGCAAAGACCTGAACAAAAGGTTTAATGTACTGGATTCCAGCCTACCAGAGTAGTACAGCTGAGGAGCTCAACATCACTTAATGTAACAATGCTGATCTCCAGAGGATAAAGGTCTTGTGGAGAATTTCCCTGCTGCTATCCAAGAGGGATGAGTTGACTTGTTTATTCAGCTATACACTCTGTTTTAACAAGGTCTTGGTAAAATTATAGCAAAGTCAAAAGATGGAAGAAGTCACCTCAAAAAAGGTTACTAGGTTCTCCCAGCTTAAAAATTCTCTACTACTCTGGAAGTGCAAAGGTCCAGAAGATAGTACAGATGTAGTGCAAGCTGATCTAGTGCAGTTATATTTAACAGCACATCAGAACGGACACACACATAAAGCCTTTCTTCAGGGGTCTGTAGCAGTTTGTGACCTGAAGAGAATCATGGAGATTTCTGTTTAGAAGGAGTTTGATGACCAGTACAAGTAATCTCTAGGCCACAACTGGCAAGTGATCAACCAAGTGCAATTGACAGCATTAGGTCTGCCACAGCACGAGTACCAGCAGAAGGAAAGTTTTAATGCCACTTGCTTGCAGTTCAAGAAATTCAAACCACCTATGACTCAATCCTCTGGATTTTACAGAAGAAATTGGGAATTCCCAGACTCAGGATATGTTTATGAACAGTTAGAATTTCTTACTTTTTAATAACTGTAGGCTCTTCTAATGCCAGGCTGTTCAAACAAGCTGAAGTATAAATATAGTCATCTGCAACATCTGCAAGAACAAGACAAGGTTTTCAGGCTGAAATCAGCAAAACTGCATGATCTCTCGAAAGGGCTTTGAAAAGATTCACTTTTATGAGATCTTGTCATCTTATCTGCTTTTGCACATGCATCCTTGATTCTGTTGTAGTAGTTCACAAGAAAAGTCTTCTCTTGCTCAAAAAAATCTTCTACTTCCTGAAAAAGAATATGACCTATGTTAAGTCAGTAACTGCAGAACACAAGCTCTTCCCTATTTTAGGAAGGGCCAAAGAAACAACCATAGCCTGAGCCTGAGCTTGAGGCCCATCAATTCCTATGGAAAAACTGTTCAGGACAAGATGTGAGCCAAGGGTTTGACATCCCAAGCCACTTGGCAAACTTCTTCATTATGCAGTGAAGATGAAGTCGGCACTCAAATACTGATGGCAAGTTCTCTGAAGCATCCAGGAAGCTGGTACAGGAGAGCCCTCAGGACTCCCAACTGTTGGAATTTTCTTTCCTAGGCCTGCTGCAACATTGTAGCTAAAGACTAAGAAGTTTACATGCTTGTTTCACATCCACAACCACACATGATACCTATTGTAATGTTTCCTGACATTGCATAGGACAACAAGCTAATTGGGAGGTGTTGCCATGGCAATACAACACAAAAGCTGGACCAAGATCAGTTAAAGAAGTCTTTGGTATTTGATCTTGTATAGTATAAGCAGAAACCCATAAATCATGTCTGTGAAGAGCTCCAAAGTAGACAAAAGCCACAAGCACATTTTCTGAAGGTATAATTCCTTCCTCTCCACCAGTATCAGGTATTAAGGCAGGTCTTCTGCATCCAGAAACTTTAATTACACACTAAAATTGAACAGCCTAAATGTCTTATTTCTATAAAAATCAGAATCAATACAGGCTACTCCCTCAGCTGGGAGGGCAGTAACAAGACAGGTTAATTTCAGTAGCTGAGCCTCATGCACAGCAAGCCCGAAGCAGACAGGAGTAACTTCCCTGGTGCAGGAAGCAAGAAACAATCAAGAATAGGGTAAGAGACAAAGCAACAACCTTACCTTAACTCCAGAGAAGAGGACTTCATCAGCACTCTTTACTACACTTTTTAAAAAGCCACCAAACATTTCTTTAGTGTTTTTCCTCCGAACACTCAGCTGTAATAGAGAGGCCAAAGTAGTTTTAAAGTTATACCCAAGGTGAGGGGGAAAAAAGAGTGACTGTTTTGACACTTACAATGTAGTAACAACCTTTACACTTAGCATATGTCAGATCTGGCTGATTTCCAAGCCCTTCACAATACCCATATAAAAATGTTACATGTAACACATGGCATGGCTACAAGATGTTCAACTGTTCTGTGCTATGGATTTTTCCAATTCCCACAAACAGCTTGGTTTCTTCTTGTATATCTTGGATCAGCATCAATCACTCATAATTAGGTGTGATGAAACAGAGGCAGAAGTGACTTTAATACACCTCCATTCCTCCATTTTAGGACCATGCAACACAGCACAGGTACACCTGAGCCACACATGCTCCCAAAATAAAGACATGCAAAGGTGGCTTCCTAACCAATTTGACAAGGATTTAGGAACACAGTGAGATTTATAACAGAGAAAGATCTAAAAGCCAGGCTTTCATCCTTCAGTCACCTCATAGAAATACTTGCAATATCTACTTGCTGATGCTGCACATAGGTCCACAGAACATTCTGACTGTGCCCAGCAAAAACAACAGCACTCCTGAAAGTTTGCCTTGCTTGGAAAGGGAAACAAGGAAAAACATCTCACGTCCTGGTCATACTCCAGGAAAATATGGAAATTTCGATCTTTGCTGAGCACAGGATGAGAAGCAATCCGCTGCAGGAAGATCTCATGTGATGAGACAGTCTTCTTGAAGACAGCAAGGTATTCACTGCAAGGAAACAACAGACTGAGATCCTCTTTGTACTATCTTCTTCAATACACAAAGAATTGCTTTAGGTTTATCCCATGAAGATATTTGACTGCAGACTTTTGAAACAGCCAGCTCATGATAATGAAGCTACTTTCAATTTCTTTAGCTAGGAAGTTTTCCAACTTGAAAGCTGGAAAACCTGGGCAACTCCCCAGCTCCAGGATTTTCAAGACACCCTTCAAAACAGTGACACTCATCAGTTATCACCAAATGAATTGCTCTCCCAGGAGGCTCCTCTAAATGCAGCTTTGGCAGTGGACTCATTTTACTTACGCTTCCAGCTCTTGCTTCATTTTGGCAAACTCTTCTTTTGTCATGGACACTTCTCCTTCCCCCAGTTTCTGCATCTTCTCTCTGGGACCATCAAAGTCAGGCTTTGAAGGTGCTGGAGGTATCTAGGCAGGGAATCGGTTAGTCATGGATATTAGCAAATAAAGTTTTCAAAGATTACTTCCAGCCTTCTCTAGAAGGAGGCTCTTTTGCCTGGTCATAGGAAGGTGTGGTAAAGAGTGCATGATCCAGGAATTCTAGAGGCATGTTGACATCTAGGTCCCTGGTTCATGTTATCTCTGCTCCAGGAGGGAAACAGCTTCTGTAATCCACCCCATTGCCAGCCATCTCCTTAAGAATCATGATAGGAAGGAAAGCCCACACTTAACAGAGTATTTTAGTGCGCCATCTTCAGGCAGATATTAATACCACCACAGAATCAAGGACTCTCACAGCATCCTTTGGTGATCCAAGCTATATGGAAAGTTAAGACAAATGCCATACCACTTGAGTTGTTTAGGAATTAAGGCAACAGGAAGCACAGGGAGCACCCAAGTCACAAAACACCAGTAACATTGGTAAAACATACTTCATGCCCTTTTTAGATGGCTACAGTTTTTCACTTAGAATCACATTCTTTAGGAAGTACTTACAATGAGCCCTGCATACTCTTCAGTTTCAGTGAGTGTATCATGTAACCACACAAAGTCTTCGTGCTGCCTTGTAACTGAAAACTCAGGACTTTGAAAAGCTGGCAGTGTAGTCTGGAAGAGAATATATAGAAGCCCTACTGTTTTGTAAATCAGTGCTCTTAGAAATAGTTCTGTCCATTTCCAAAGGAAGCTATTCTGCTTACTAAGAGCCTTGCCCACTCCCTTTTAGCTGAGCTGGCACTTATTCAACAGCACCACTAAGGAGACTGTTAGAAAAAAAAGTACTGTTGTAGAACAGCATTAATGCAGTTTGTTTTGTGACATTTCACAGTAGCTCACTTCCTACCCCCCAGCCTTCTGGTGTCTAGCTAGGATTCCTTAGCAAAACTAACCTAACCATCAGCTACTTGTCTCTGTTTAGAGAATTTAAATCCCAGGAAATCTGAAGTTTTTGCACATATATAAACACCCTCCTGATGTATACATATATCTCAGGCCACCTTTGAGTGGAAAATCTCCCTCTAATTAGATTTTCTTCATTGCCAAGCCCATCATTGCAGGTATGTGTACTGAAAATACATCTGTTACTCCCACAGCCTCTTTTAGCCCATGACCTTACCTTAGTGTGCACAGTGAATTTCACTCTGTCCTTTTCACTTAGGGCATCGGGGATATCAATTTGGAGAGAAGGATCAACATTTAGGTCTACAGATACAGACCTCAGCTGCAAGAGAATTCACAGAATAATCCTTGATCAAGCATCAAGTAGGTTTAGTGAAGCTGACTGATCATCAGCAATGAACAAGAACCACAGTGCACTACACCCCTGCCTTCAGGTACACATATATGACCAGAATTCCATTGCCAGCGCTTTAAAGAGCCTAAAACTGAGCCAGAATCTTCCTTCGGGGGCTTATTTCTTCGTTCATTCCAACAACCTAGGTCCATCGTTTTAAGCATCCTCAAACTTAAAGAGCAGTGGAATAGCCTTCTCAGTAGAAGATCCTCCAGCTTACCCATAAAGACTGTCTTCTAAGAGGCCCTCCCTTGCTGCAGCCTAACAAATCATTGCAATTTTCTGCATAAGGGAGAAACCGCCAGAGATCAAGGTCACAACACAGGAAGTTTGCTGAAGAGCGACTGTCAGAGCCAGGAGGAATGCTGAGGCTATCCTTGGGAGATAATTCTGAAAGCCCTTTCAGAAAAGCAGGCTAGAGAGCTGCACCAGGACTGCTATCTCACCATTCTGCAGCACAGACCATACCAGCCAGGAGCCTGCTCCCACCACTGCTGCGTACACTAAGTTTTAGCACTCAAGCCCACAGGAAAACAGTGCCAGCATTTGAGCAATCCTATCATATCACAGATGGCTAAATGCTGCCTCAAGCCTCTGTAAAGCTGCCTAAGAACTGTTGATAGTCTGCCTGCTATAAGGTGAAGCTTTGCTTCCAAAAGGCTCTGGAAGCTGCCTTCCCCTAGGCTGGCCATCTGCAGCCCAGATCTGGTATGTGACAAGGCTCTCTGGCTGCCTGCAGAGGACACAGCTGCCGGGACAGGGAGCATTCACCCTGCCACTGCTCTCCTGTGATCACACTGCTGTGGATAAGTGAAGGATACCCCAGCCACTGCACCCTCCAGCCATGCTAGAAACACTTATATCTGCTGCATGCTTACTGTGAGACAGAATTGAAAGGAGATAATAGATGAAACTTTTTAAGCCTTACAACTATGGAATGACCTTGCATGCAGCACATTAAGCTTCCCAGAAGATGGGAAGGACAGAAGACTTTTAGCCCATTTTGGGCATTGCCTTGGCAGCTAGTACACTTACAGAGCATGCCCTGGAGCACAGTTCCTAGCAGTCTCAGGCACTGTTCTCATCCCACAGGACATGGTGGGACTCTAACAGTAATCACTTCCCTCCAGTCACCACTTAGGACAGACTATTATGTTCCCATACAGGCAGGCAATTCTGGTCCTTGCTAGGAAGGCATAGGCCAGAGGTGCATGGTTCAGAGGTCACTGGCACGGGGCTTGGGCAGAAGCTGCCCCACTCAGGCCCTGCAGGAAGGACAGGTAGAAGGCCACCAGTCAGGCAATAGTTTCACTGCAAGCACTGCTCACTGCTGGCTGCCAAATGAAAGGCAAGTTTGTTGGTGTTTCCCATTTCCCAGCCAGATAACACCACCAGCCAAAGCAGCAAGATGCAGACCCCAGTGTTTTACATCCTGCTTAAAGCTATTTGCTGTCCAAACAGGATCAGCAGTGCTAACAATATGAACTGCTGAGTCTGGAAAGTTTGATAAGCCAAAGGAAACCGTTTCCTCTCAGCTAAACTAAGGAAAGGATTACACAAATCAGACAGTCCTGAATTTGTGAGCTTTCTTACTAAGTCTTGTGGAGAAAGTAACCCATGATTAGATGCTGCCTAGGCCCCTCCATGCCTAGTAGTTGCCTACACAGGAGACAGACAAGCATGAACATGGTGGTCCTGCTTGGTCACATTAAAGCAGTTAACATGTCACAAGCACATGTCTCCTGGCACCCTGCACAAACTGCAAATAGTACCTGGAGCTATATGAAACGAAGGATTGTAAGACCCCTAGTCTGCTCTAGTCCTCTGACAGTTGCTGTTGGCTCCTAACTCCAGGCCAGAGACCTTCAGGATTAGAGAATCATGGCTCAGACTACAAAGGGAACATTCACGCTGTCTGACTTCAGGAGGAGGGAACACTTTGTTTCCCAACAAAAAGTGCTGGAGTAGCATTTGTCCCTTGAGTGGGGGGAAGCAGGAAGCCCCACTCCTGTCAGCACAGCTCTTTAAAAGCACTGACTCAGTGAGCACCCCTGGCAGATGTCTCACAGCAACCCCTGACCCACACAAGCACCTGCTCTGCAGCACTGACGCTCTGCACACAGGACCTTCCATGCCAGTATCTCTCCTACACCCATCTGACAAGCAGGAACAGGGACCAACCTCCTCACTGTCACGTGAAGGCTGTCCAGAGCAAAGGAATTCAATGCCCATCTCCAGGCCCTAAGGCTTGTCCTTTTACCACAGCAGGCATCCAGCCCAAGTCTTTCCTAGGTCACCACTCCATCTTCACTCCCTGGCAGCTCCTTCATATCCAGAGGCATTTCTCTGCTAGGACATCACTGCTTTCTTGCCAGACTCCAAGCAGTGGGCAAGAGAACTGAAGGTTCTCCATCCAGTTACCAGAAACCAGCCTGTCACTCCATACCCTCAAGGGATATAATCCAAGCTCAGCAGCTGGGAAGGGATTATTCCTCACTGGCAGCAGATGCCCAAATAGGTGCAGAGGACGCACAGAATTGAAACAACTAGCTTGGGGTGCAAACTGAAACACCCACCCAAAGCTAGCACACTACTCTGACTTTCAGCCCTCATTTCTCTTTCCCAGAAGCAATTCTGGCTTGCAATGACTCCAGAAACTGTTACAGCTTCCCTGACACCTCCCACTTCTAGACTCAGGACTCATCTAGAAACATCTCTCAGGATTTCTGAGGCTTCTTGAGGATTCAAGCAAAACTACTCCCTGTTCAGTAGGGATACTGTCCAACCAGTAAATAAGAACAAAGTGGAACCCTTCAAAATAAAACAGACATCATACTCATCAACATTTCTAGGTTTCAGGACTAGAATACTAAAAATAGATATTATGGTACTAATTAGGACACCACAATAAACACCTGATCTAGAAGCCCAGGAAACAGCAGAGATCATTACTGTGCCCAATCCAGGTGGAATTTTGGAACATTTGCCTTTTTTTTTCTTCTATTTATTAGAGATGCTTGGAAAAAAAGAAAGTTGGATCACTTAAATACAAGGTAGTGATGAGCATCAGCTACCCAGACATCAGCCTGACAGACATCGCATTTCTGATCAGGCCTCACCCAAATGCAAACACATCTTGATGCTTGCAGACACCCAGTGGGAGGAAATGCCCTCAGCCACTGAAGTCTTAGTTCTGGTGAGAGGCCTGAGCTGCTGCTTTTACAGTTCCACCCTTTGCAGTTTTAGCAACAGCTCTGGATGACTCGGTGTCACTTCTGCATTCTAACAAAAGAATCTGCCAGTGCAAGCAACTGTGTACAACTTCTGACTGCTAGTCAAATATGTATTCGTTCTTAAAGACAGATTAATCCAGGGGTTTCCACATAGTCAGGCTCTTTGGAAAAGCAAGGAGTCCTTCCACAAGGGTTCACATGTGAAAGCTTTCTGCTCATTGTCACTACCTTTTAAAAACCTTCTCCCCTTACTGATCACCTCCCTAGCGTCATTCAAGCAACAGCCCACAAACAAGACTTCAGTAGTAATTACATCTGCCACTACCTAAAATCCATTACTTTTTACAGAGCAGGTTTTCCAATTAAAGCTGTTTAGGCACTCTCTAGAGAGCACTAAAATACCATGATGTATTCTGGCAGTTTATACAGAGCCCTCAGTTCTAGAAGGCCTTGTTTTGACACCCAGGAGTTAACCACCAGAGGACTTGGCCAGCAGATATCAGCAGCATTAGCTGCTGGAACTACATTTTAGTCATATTCAGCACAAGCAGCTTAAGTTTCCTTTTAATCAGGGTACTAAAAGGACATCTAAAAGTGCACTGCAGGCATGCAGCACTAGAGAGCACATGTGAAGCTTGGATTTTGTAGCCTTTGTGGCAGGTTTGCTGTCACCACTCTGACACTGAGCTGAACAGTCCTGAAGTGGTCTGGTTACACACAACCAGGAAAATCGAATCAGTGCTTACTTATGCCATGGAAAACGCTTCCCCAGTTTTGTGACTTCAAACTGGAGAACTCCAGCAATGCAACGGTTTAACTATTTTGCTTAAAACACTGACAAAGAGAGACTAACAGCTTGATATAGTCACACTGAAACGGCATCCTCAGTAATTGCAGTGCTTGCCAAGGGAGCAGAAGGCCCAGAGCACCTGTTGCCTCTGGCTGTACAATAAACTGGCCCTCTCCTGCCAGAGGGATCTCTGCATCACTCTCTGCTGAAATGCACAGGTCACATGCCTCCTGATAGAGACAAGGACTCTATAAACATTCAAGGATGCCACATTCCAAGCAAAAGCCTTGCTGGCTCATCCTGTTCCACCAGCAGCATGCAGAACACCTCCACCCAAGCCACAGCTTCTTCAGTTGGAGGGGTCAAGCACAGCTTTGGCCGTGCAGGGCAAGCTCCCCATGTGCCTGCAGAGCACAGCCTGGGGCTGAGCACTCCTGGCTCAGCTCAAATGGAAATTGTGCAACAGCAGCAAACCCCAAGCCACAGTCAGCATCCCTGAGAATGCTTTGCTGACCTCCTATAGGGAGGCCAGAGCTGGTGGCAGGGAGTCTCAGGAACATAGCTTCACCTGCTGGCTTCAACTTCCACTAGCCCAAACTGCTGGGCCAGCTTCGTGGAGGCTGCATGTCCTTGAGAGTGCATTATCCCTATCCAGGAGCTGTCACCTTGCTAGCAGCTCACCTCCACACTTGATTTCAGGCTCAGCAGAATGCAGAAACAGGTTTTTTGCTAAGCATAGACTAGATCCAGTATAGTCTCATTCCTTCCAGAATGTGCAGCAGAATTTGTCCAGCAGAGTCACCATTTGTGAGTGATAACAGCAAGGCCCAGGCCATGACACAACATTTTGTCTTCAACTGATTGCTCTGAGAAAGAGGGGCTACAATACATGCTCTCAGTATTTTGATCTAGAACATTTTAACTGCAGACTGAAGCCTTAAAATACCATTAAGCCACTAACATTAACAAATACCAAGGTATTTACTCAAGCTTTGCTTGGAAGTCCCACCACTCCATTCTGAAGTGCCTTTTCCTCCCCCATGACAGATTACACCTTATTTTCCATTGCACTTCCAATCACCCTTATCCTATCCTCCCTTCCTCTTCCTACATATCCTGATCCTCTCCTGCTTTGTCACCTCAGGGTCAGTTTTTAGTTTATACTTAACAGTGGCTCCTATTTAAGTTAATACCTAATGAAGTTTCCTTTACAGGCGTAAGTTTTATCTGCTGGTCACACAACAGTTCCATGTTGCTGTTTCTTTGCCTAAACAGGAACAGACAAGATAGGAGCATTTCTATCCTCCCCCATGCTGCTGGAGTCCCAAGACAGCCCTACTACCTAAAACAAGCTAATCTTTGTCCACTGAGCATCAGAGTTTAAAGCTGCTCCAGCCCCCGCCATTCCTGTCTGAGTTAGAAAGGCACATGAACAGTCAAAAGTTACCAATTGCTGCAAGAGAGTTGATATTTGACCTTCCCCTCCAGCATTCTGCAAGGGCAGACACTTTAATACAAGCTTCACATGCAGCAGAAAAGAGTTAAAGCACTGGTCAGCTCACAGCTCAAAGCAAGCTACAAGGAAACGCTTCTTCTACGAACTCTTGCCTGTCTCACTGACTCAGGATTGTTTCAAAAGAAGATTCACATGGAAAAGAAGCAGAGAAAATGAAATTATCCAGAAGTCAATAAAGGCTGCTGTATTTTTAGCCCTCAAGTTAGTTAATATACATGCTCAAAAAAGCTGGAGAAAACACAGACTGAAGAAACTTTCATCTCACCTAACAGCTTAAAGCAAAGTCATCTTCCTGCCAATGAAGCTTAGTCACAATGCAAAACCACATGCAGATATGACAATATGAAAGGCAAACAGGCAACTTGCCGACCCTTACAGGGCTGCCTTGCCTTCTTTTCAAGGTGTGTTGAGGGTAGTTATTAAACCAGGGAGTTTAGGTAGGTTAACCCAAGAAGCTTGTCCAGTAGAAGAGATAATTCCAGTCACTGTCTACACGACAAAAACATTAATTCACAAAGTTCCCATTTTAGCATTTCACTTGCATTTCCTCTGAGAAGTTGAGAGTCTTAACACTAGGAAACACCCTGTGCTGCATTAAAGGGAAGACATGGAACTTCTTGGCACTTACAGCTTCAACACTTCTCCAGAGAAAGGAAAACCAAGAGAGCTGCTGATGTGACAACCAAGGGAAAGGGGTACTGTATGTCAAGTGACAGCTGACAGCCTAATTAACGCAGAGCACACAGCCAGGAAGGCCGGTCACAGACACAGCAGGGCAGCTGATCCACTGGGGAAGAGCAAGTTTAACCACCCCCCCGCACAATCGCCTGCAGCGCTTCGCCCGCAGTGCCCGGGGACAGGTCCTGGCGAGCAGGTCCGGCTCCTGCATCACCTGCCAGGCCCAGCTCCCGCAGCTCCAGGGCCCCGGTTATCACCCTGCTCCCGCCCCGGCACAGAGTGCAGCCCGCACTGGCTCACGGCAGCTGCACAGCCCTACCCTTCAGTCCTCCTCCCCACTCCGGCTTTAATCCTCCCCACCCCTCATCTTTCCCTGGGCACCTCTCTCCTCAGGGGCTGTTCCCCACGCTCACCCCGCGCACTCTGACCCCCTGGCCTCAGGGGACCTCGGTGCGCCAAAGGCACGAGGACTAAGGCGACTTATATTTAAAAAAAACAAAATCTTAAGCAGAGCAAAAAACCCAAAACCTGTCACTGTCCCACTGCTGCCGGGGGCAGATGGAGTAGGGAGCTCCCTCTCACGCCGCGGGGCCAGCTCGGCTGCGCCCTCACCGCCCCCCCCAGCCGGACCCGGGCCGCCGCCCTCACCTTGTCCTGCGCGTCCCCACGGAGCAGAGCCATACCTCCGGGCGCAGACAGCCACCCCGCACCTCTCTCTTTCTCCTCCTCCCCGTCACCACCTCCTCATATAACCCGGGCGGAGCCGCCGCCGCCACACCCCCTGGAGGGGCTCTCGCCATCTTTGGAGAGGGCAGGGTGCTGCTTGCCTTCATCCAAGATGGCACCACAACACTTTATTTTTCGGCTCGCATTTAAAGGTTTGAGTTGTTTTCCTTACAGCCTTTAAAAAAAAATACCAAAAGCGCGCGAGATGGAGCAGGTACGCCCCTCTCACTATCGGTCGGGGCGCTCCAGCGAAGGGGAAAGGGCTTTGGGCTGGCAGTTGGGGAAACTACAAATCCCATGAGGCAGCGGGCGGTGCACGCGCGATGAGCGTGATGGGTGCGAGCGGGGCGCGCTTGCGTACTGGGCCGGCGGCAGTGGCGGGAAGCACGTCTGAGGTAACGCGGAGCCGCGGGTTGTGAGGGCCGTGGGGCCGGGCAGGCCTGAGGGCGAAAGAGGGGAAAGAGGGGAAAGAGGGGAAAGAGGGGAAAGAGGGAAGGGGTCTGGTGCTAGTGGTAGTGGTCTCCCGGTCCATACTGCCCCCAGTCAGCGAGCGAGCCGCGTGGCCGGCTGCCGTGGCTGGGCATGCCCGCGTCCGGCGTGGCTTCTTGTCTAGAGTGGTTTATTGTCCTCTGCACAAGGATGGGCTGTCCGGCGCTGAGATTTTCAGGCCTCTGGTGCCCATGCAGAAAGTTTATTTCCCTGAGGAGACTTGGTGGTCACTTGGTGTTGGCCCAAGTCTTTCACAAACCGCAAAAAAACGCTGACTTCGTGTTACAGCCCTATTCCTCACTAATTCCATTCCCGGTGCTGATCTGGGAATGAAGCTTGAACTGGGAATTGAAGCCTGTTGAACCTACCCTTCGGTTCAGGGTAGCTCTGTGGGCTTGTGCTTTAAACGGGGTTGCTAAATTGTTTCTCTTTGTGCGCTAAACGTCCCCAAAGGTGTATTTTTAACCTGGTTCAGTTCATATAGTGCACTAACGTTTCCATAGATACTGGAAATTCCTAACATGTATATTCCCCAGCATAATGTAGACTGTTAAATTGAAATTCATAGTTAAGCACTGTGTTGCACTAAATTAACTCTGGAGCTTATAACATTCCATTTTTCAATAGCTCCGTGATTCGAAAGACTGGCATAGTATAAATGTATTCCTTTTATTGAGGAGCAGCTTACTAGGAGTGAATTTATGTTGAATCAGGCATCCTTTTGCTTCCTGCAGTGGCACAAAGCCAGAATAAGCTTCTTCTTTTGTGCTGTGGCTTTATGTAACAAAGCCACAGCCACTGGCCCAACATTTGCTCTGTTCTGATTAGTGCATGTCCACAATGACCATTAATGAGCCTGTTAATAATCATGAAACAGCAGCCCGAGAATCCACAAGCTTATTACACGGGAACAAGAATATATTTTTCCTCTTTTATTTTAAATCCCAGCTTTGGCACCTCTGTTTAGAGGTAAGCCCCAGGAGAGAAGGGGTTAATTTTGCTGCACTGATGAAGGACAGTATTTATGGATCCCTAGTCCAAGGTCTCAGCCTGCTCCTGTGAGGTGCCATCTTCTAATCAGCTGCCCCATTTTTGGAAAATGTTGTGTGTGATGAGTGGCTCACCCCCCACACTGGGGCGACTGCAGCTGTGGGATCTGTCCACATAAAATAACTCCCCTGGTTTTGTTTCCTGTGGCACCCAGGGCAGTGTGGGAAGCGCTCTGTGAGGAGTGTGGGGAAGGAAGAGAGCAGTATGGAAGGATTGTCAGGAACAAAATGCTGCTGCTGGCTGGCAGTGAGCAGGGGTTCTGCCTTTGCAGTGGATGGAGGGAGCTTTGGAATGGTAAACTGGTTACTCCAGTAGGAGACTGGGGCCTCAATTCTGCATAGGAAATGCCTCTATGGAAGTGTTATGCTTTATCCATGTGGCAAAAACTTCTTAGGGCTTCCCAGGCAGCCCTGGAAGATGTACTGAGCATGGTATTGCTTATATGATGTTCTTGCTTTTGAATTTTCAAAGTTTTTTTGAGCACAACTAAGTTTGAAACTTGATTTGGAAAAATATGTTTATGTTTTATTCTGAATTTTTTAAAAATTCCTTTGAATCTGAAAGTATTTGCAGTACATCTGGTTTCTCTTTGCTGTTTCTAGCTTCAAGTCTCACAGTTGATATATACTGTATATATCAGTATATACTGCTGCTGTCTGTTTTCTTCTAGGGATAGAAAAGAAAAATGTGAGTTTATGCTCTATAAGGTACCTTGTCCCCACAATCCCCTTAAGTTGGTTATTCACTATAGACTTGAAAGTTTTAATACCTCACAACAATTGATTTGTTTCTGTGTCCTCTGTGTAGCTTTTATTTTCCCCGCCCCTTTTGGGGGTTGTTGGTGGCAGATCTGGTTTTTGTGCCTACTTCCATGGCAGTTCTGATGTCCTGTGATGCAACTTTTGCTACTTGCAACAACAAATCTTCAAGTGTTTCAGATTTCAGATTTGGCAGGCCAGCAGCTGTTCTTTTCAGGAGCATTTCTTCATCTCCTTGCTCATTGGTTCTTTCTCTTATTTATCTGAAGAATAAAGGTGGTGCAAGGTGAATGAAGACCGTTTGGCCATAGCAATTCTTTAGCAAAGGGCAAGAATAGGATGGTGGCAGGGTTTTATGACTCTGTAAATCACAAATTTCTTTTCCCACAGGAGGAAAAAATATGGTAACCCATTGACTGTTGCTGACAGAAAGAACTCCAACTGCTCATAAATACATCTTGTCAGGCAGGATGCAATTCCTACAGACCCTGTCCAGGAAACTAGGAAGCCTGGAAATGCTTTTTTTTCAAATAACATTTTGCCAAAAGCCATTCCCATACACGTGTCTGTCTACCTCTACGTGTGCTTATAGCAAAAAGAAAAAAGGAAACAGTTATGAACAAGTTGACCAAGAAAAATACAAGAATTTGGTCCACTCTGTTACATCTTACAAAACCAGCGCCCAAACACCAGAGACAATACTTGAGGAAGATGATTTTTTATATGGGCCACCAGCTAAACACAGACCTCCAATTAAAGCTGGGACAAAATCTCCCAAGAACTGGGTTCCTTTAATGAACCCCAGCAAGAGAATTCTTCCTGACAGCAGTGATTCAAACATCCCCATGAAAATCAGGTTACAAAGAATGAAGATGCCCAGTGTTACCCACATCCTTCAACAAACCCTCTCTCCGCAGCAAGTCTTTTATCTGGAAAGATGGAAGCAGAAAATGATAGAGGAGCTTGGAAAAGAAGAATTTGAAGAGTATACCAAAAGTAAGTCTAGCTCACAGTGTGATTGCAGAGTAGAAGCAGAAGTCTGGATTTGCTAGCAGGTATGTTAGGCCAAGTGGTTTGGAAATCCATGAAGTTGTTTCCATTTCATGAGAGCTTGTTGTGAGTGTCCTCTTACCAATGAACCTAAGCTCTGGTCTTCGTTCTGGGACCCCTAAATGGATTTGGAAATTTGTGGGAAATGAGAGTCAGACCATAGACGTACTTCACTTAATCCTGTGTGACTTTCCTTTAGTTCTGTATTTGCCAGTATTTAGAAATAGGTATTTTCCAGATTATGTAACTGAGTTTTGCAGCTACAAAGTTACATTGTAACAAGATGGAAATAGGCATTTTGAACTCTGTAATCCTGAGTGTTTGAAAACTGATGTATCCTGGTGTTTATGGTGAGGTTTTTCAGTAACTGTGTTTGGTTTATCCAGTGTATGTATGAGTAATCAGTGAGACTAAAAAAGTAAAGTAAGCATTAATATAAGGGATGCCGATTTCACTTATAGACAATTTATTTTCTGTTTCTTTCCCCTCTCCCCACACCCTCAAACTTTCAGTACAAAAAACATGACTTAAGAGCTACATTGTGGAATATGTAGGATACAAATCTAAAGTAGTGCCTAAAATATGAGGGGGTTTTCCCATTTTTCTTAGATCTTTTTCTCCAAGGAGAGCTCTTCCATTCAGCTTTGGAATCGATATTCCTGTCTGAAGAGATGGCAGCTAGGGACCAGGGGGAAGATGGTGTCGTGGCTGGCTACTTGTCCAGTGTGGAACATGTCTTGGAAGACATCAGTGAGGTGAAGGCTCTGGAGAGTGGAGTTCACCACGAGACCCTGCAGTACCTGGGCCTGGTTGACTGCGTGGCCAAGTATCGGTGAGGTGCCCTTCCCTGAAATTCCTGTCATGTGTTGCTGTGGAAGCCAGGGTGTGATTGACTGGTTGGGGGAAGCTGAACAGATCTCTAGGACTGGCAGACTGGAGGAACTCCCCTGGATGATCCTCATGGCAGAAATGCTGTTTTTCCTGGTGAGGAATTCCTTACTGGAGAAGGGACAGGTTTAAGCAATCATCAGCATTTTCCAGGAACTGTGGCAGATTTTAGTAGCTTTGTGTTTTGGGATCTAAACTGCCAGTGTCAAAGAGATTTGTTTAGATGTAATAATGAGCAGCATGACATAAGGGGAAAACAGGCTGAGAGTGAAAAGTCTGTATGTGCTGTTTCAGCTCTTATTTCTTACTTGTGGCTAAAGTTAAGTTTAAACCATTGTCCTGTCTTGTTCTCCTGTGCCAGGGGCCAGCTGTGTGTGATTGACTGGAAAACTTCGGAGAAGCCAAAGCCATTTCTGCAGAATACTTATGACAACCCATTACAGGTTGCAGCATATATTGGAGCCATAAATCATGATGCCAATTATAACTTCCAGGTCAGTAGGCCTTCTGCAGGCCAAGGCAAGCAGCAATGCCTGTGTTGTCTTCATTTCTTCCTGCCTTTAAAACCTGCTGCCTATTGTGGAAGTATTGGTAGGATTTATAATAAAGGAGCCCAGTCTGAGGTCAACTTAAGCTGTCTTACTGTGAAATAATTCCACTACTCCTGCTAGCCTTGGCTGCCAGTAGAGAATTTTCAGTGGTTTTAAGGAAGTGCTTGGTGGAACCAAGGGATGCTTGGCATCTGGGCAATCCTCTGGGCTCTGCTTTGTGTGGTTTTTGCTTGTGTCAAGAGTAGGAAGGGACAGGAGAGGAAATAAAGCAAAAGAACCTGCAAACAAGAAAATGGTATGGGATGGGAGGGCCTTGCCTGCATCCTGTCTTGCTGTGTCTCCCTAGCAAATGAGGGACTGAGTGATGCATTTGGTGTCTGGAAGTTGTACTGTGTTTCCTCAGGGAAAAGCAATGTGTTGTGAATCACTTCATCAGAAGACTGTGGAATAATGTTTTTAAATACTCCAAACGCAATTCTAGCCTGCCTGCTTGGCCTGAAGGATTTTTACCTCAATACAGATATTGAAGGGGGAAAATATGAAGCAGAGGAGAGTAGGTTAATTTCTATGCTGTGCAAATGACTTTCTAGAATACTGTAGAGGTCAAGCACTCCACAGACATGATCTTTACAGGGTGAAATATGGGCTTGAAATCTGCAAAAGCTTCCTGGCCCCCACTGCCTAGGGGCAGTTTGGGATTTGGGATTTGTCAGGTATGAAAGATGTCAGAACATACCTAAATAACCATTTCTATCCAGACTAAAGCTGGAGGGTGGCATCAGTCTGGTTGTATGGCCCCAGGCGAAAACTCCTCAGTCTTTGGCAATTTTCCTGGCATCTGCAGGGTTTAAATATCACTCATCCTCAGAGTTCATGTCCTCTGGTTTTCACTGGAGTTACTCAGAGCTCTGGGCTCAGGGATTTTGGAGCGTTTGAATGTTAAGTCTCCAAGTGTTCTATGGTAAGCTATTGCCCCTTTTTATTCCCCATTTCTCGTGTGAGATGTGTATGTTAGGAAAACGTTTTGCAGTGAGGTTTAGCTCAGGGTTGCACACAAATGTTGGATTTGTGACAGCCCCCTGTTTGTGCTGCAGGTGCGCTGTGGGCTCATTGTGGTTGCCTACAAGAACGGCTCTCCAGCACATCCGCATTTCATGGATCCTGACCTGTGCTCTCAGTACTGGAATAAGTGGCTCCTGCGCCTGGAGGAGTACGTGGACAAAAACTGACCTAGATTAAGCACAAGCAAGTGGTCTGAGCACAGAGGCAAAGGAAGAACCCTTTGTTTAAATGTACTATTTTCATGTTCCTTTTTGAGTAACTTTGGCTAATTTCTTACCAGCAGAACAAAGCCAACTTTTTAGCCTCTCTTTTTTATCCCACACAGTTTATGCAGCCTGAGATTGATATGAAAGTTTCTACTATCAAGTAAAACTGCTTGATCAAATCATGTTTCTTTCGTGAGTTTTGAGGAAAAAAAAAGTTGCAGAACTGAGTCTTTGAAAATTAAGTTGGTGAACTAAAGCGAAACAAAATCTGTGATGTATGAGCTGAGAGAAATGCAAATGATGAAGAAATGGATGTAGTGGGCTGGGTTTCAGTCAGTTCTTACTCATGCCATCATCAGGCTTGTTATTATTTGTGTTTTTTCTTACAGCTACAACTGGAAAATCAGTGCTGAGAGTTATAATCAAAGTCCTCATTAGTTCTTATTTAGAATAGTACAGCAAAGTGACCACTTAGCAGAAGTGGCTCCACAAGAGAGGAGCAGAATTGAAACCAGCACAGACAGGAATTTCCAGCAAGTGTTCTGAGAGGTGGGAATGTTGGCTGCTGCTAGTGGCTCCTCCTGCAGGTTTTTTAGCACCCAGCCCACAGAAAAGCACTGTGAAATGGGCTGTGTGCCTTGTCTTGGGAGCTGTGTGCTGCCACTGCCTTGAGCTCTCCTGACTCTGCTGTGGGTCTGAGCCAACAAGAAGCCCACCTCATAGAACAATCCCCATTATCACGAGTTTCTGTATCAAGGCAGGCCTGTGGCTGTGAAGTCCGGCCTTATGAGTGGTGAAGAGCTGCTGGTTGGGGTTTGGGGGCTGTGTTTTTATGGATTTCTCTTTGGTTTTTGGTTTTTTTTTCCAAACAAGTTTGTGAATAAATATTTTGAAATAAAACTTCTACTTTTGAAGCATATAAAATCAAGTCTGTAAAGCAGAGAATAAGCCTTGATCATGTCAGACACTATTCTCTGGAAAGCTGTTTTTTCTCATTCTCTTTGTCTTCTATGAATTGTATGTATGAGTTTTCACAATAACACTGCAGCTTACAAACAAAATTATGACCAGCCCCTAAGCTTCAGGAAAATCAGCCAGAACCGTGCCTGAAGAAGGCTGCCAGCAAAGGCAGTTTGTAAACCTAAGTCCCAGCTGAGTCTGTACCTCAGAGAGCCAGGAGGAGGCAGAGAGCCTTCAAAACACAGCAGTGGTGGGAGTGGCTCGTGTCTGGCACTTCCTAAAGCCTGGCTGCTGCCTTGGGCATCCCTGGCTGGGCTGTGGAGCATTTCTGGAGCACCACGAGCTGGTTTGTCCTGTAACAGCACTGGCAGGTGGCTGTCATCAGTGTCACACAAACCCAAGCACACTCTGTGACCAGTTTCAATTAAGTTGCCAGACTGTTAAAGTGATGTGCCCAGGGCACTGCTACAGGTACTGTCTGTCCTCTGCAGAAAAACCTGCTGGGCAGCCAGGGCAGTTACTTCAGCTCTGACATCCAGCTTCCCGAGCTTTGCTCTTCATCCAGGATGGGTTTTTGCCTGTGCCCTGCTGCCTTTCTCCTTTGTTGTGAATCCTTTCTGTGCCCATCTCACTGTGCCTGTGGTTCTGTCAGCAGGGATGTGCTGTGGCAGTGACGCTGGAGGGAGAGCAAAAGCAACACGTGTGCAGGAAGGATAAACAACCAACCCATGCACACAAGTACACACACACACACAAAACGTGTCTGGCTGGAGAGGAAGGGTTTCAGCCACAGCACTGCTGTGCCAGGGGAAGGGCTGAGGTTTCAGCAGAGCTGAGCACACAAATCTGTGCAGTCAGGTGAACATTAATCCCACTGCAGAATGAGCAACCTTCCCTTTACACTGCTCAGTTATGAGACCTGGGGGTCGCTGCACAAGCTTGAGCTCTTTCTGCAAAGTCAGGATCTTCTAATTCACTTCAGATGGTTTTTTTCCCCCAGCAACTTCCCATTTATTAAAGTATTCTACAAACTTTCCTGCTACATAGGATAAGTTTGTTCTTAAGTAGCATCACATTCTTACCCTCATTTTCAAGGTCTCGAGCACCAGTTTTCAGCATATTTCAGAGTATTCAGTTGTGCTGAACAAAGTATTAATATCCTTAGGGATGCTTTAAGACCCCTAGAATCTTTTCCCCACGAAAACCCAAGCAGGTGCCTGTACAAAACTGAAGCAAGTTAAAAAGATTTTTTTTTACAATTCTTGAAAAGTTGCTCAAAATGTCTCATTTTAGTAGCAATGACTGTGAAAGTCCTGGCTAAGCCTGACTTTCTATTTTAGATGGGAGGAACCTTCTACACTGATAGTGGTCACAGAGGAGCGGCCAAATCAGTGGCTGCAGTTCTGCACTGATCTGAAGCAGACACAGGCTCAGTCCCCGTTTCCCTTAGATTGTTGTATCAATGAAAAGGCACTTGAATATAAAAGAGAAAAAAATCTCCAAACACACACACCCCCTATAAAATATGCACAAAATTGCATTTCACCACGACAGAAAATACTTATTTTCAAGTCATTACAATGCTTTCTTTGGGTTTCTGGGTTGCTATTGGTTAAAAGGATGTGGTAATAATCCTCAAAGTGAGCATGGCAGGTCCAGGAATATCAGAGCTAAAATTTCACTTGTATATCAACATGATAAAAGTAAGTTCATGACTTCAAGTACTTAAGACACAACCAAAGGTCTGCCCTAGAACAATGTCATTTGCTAGTAGAGAAACTTGGGGAAGAAAACGTTCTGCATCCTTTGGGAAGAGTTTCAGCTCACCTTGGATCACACTTCCATAAATTGTTAGCAGACTGCACAGAGGGCAAAGCTAAGGGTATTTGCACATTTTAACTCATTTGTTGATACAGTGCACTCCTGTTCTTCAGGCACTTTAATTAGTGTTGCATAGAACCATGTACCAGTGGCGCTCTTACCCAACACTTTTCACCCAAACTGCTCATAAGTAATTTGCATGGGGGGTAACAGTTATTAACTTAACAAAACACACTGGGGAAAGGTGAACTCATTTGTCAGGGATGTTCAGACTTGTGGTAGAGATGAAACAGAAAACAGGTTGCCCAAATGTCAATTCTGTAAATGCTCCGTCCGAGAGGTGACAGCCTTTGCAAGCATTCTGGTTTTATTGGCCAGATGAAAAAAAAAAAGTCTGATGTTTCCGTCGCAAATGGGAATATTTCTGTCAAGCTGAGGTTTTACCAACATCAAGAAAGTCCCGTTAGCAAAAGCATCCCTTTATTTTCACGTGTTTCTTTCAAAATGGTTCTTAAAAAAATAATATATATAGTCCTACATGTAAACTTCATTCCTGCTGAGCGCCAGCAGCCCCCTGTGTCACTCGTCCTTGCCTTCCTCTTTGGAGTTCCTCTGCAGGACGGGGCTCAGTTTGGTTTGCAGAACAGCTGCGAGTTTTTTGGAGGTTTTCTTCAGGAAGGCGCTGCCGGGGTGGACACCGCTGACGTGCAGGTACAGGTCCTCCTGCGTGGGGCCCGTGTAGCCGCAGTCCTCGCACACATAGAGCTTGTCCCTCCTCTGCTTGTAGGCGTACTGCTGCTGCACGCCGTGGATCTTCTTCAGGTGCGACTCCAGCGAGCAGCGCTGCGTGAAGGCCTTGTTGCAAACCTCACACTTGTAGGGACGAATGCCTGCAGCGGGGAAAGACAGGGGTTACTGTTATAGCCCAGGTCTTGTTTCCTACAGCCAGCCAAGAGCAAGGCTCTGGCACATCAGCTGCTGAGAATGTATCCAGCAGCACGAGGAGCTGCCTCTCTAAACAAAACGTCCTGCTTTCAGGCTAAAGTTTTCAGGAATGGGTTGATATGTTTTGGCATAGAAAATTTAGGAATGTTTTGAGAAGGCACGGGCAGGAGATGAGACAACAGAAGCCCATCAGTGGTTTGGTCCTAAGGCAGCCATTATCAACTCCTGAGAAACTTATATTTTAGACCCCTGACAATTTGAAATCCTGTGGTAAAAGTATCAGTTTCAGCTTTTATAATGAATGAAAACTTCTGTCTTGGTAAGATTTTAATTCCTCTCTTTTGGTTTAATGAGGCTTCAAGTGAACAGCAATGAATGTCTAGAGATCCCAAATGCTTTCATACAATACAGATTTGATGACTGGGATTACAAATTTCTAGAAGAGAAGTGCAGGAAGATGAAAGAAATAACTCTGTGCGTTTCCAGAGGAGGGAGAAAAAACTGACTTGTGATTTGAAAGCTCAGGCAATCAACATCACAAAAATCAATTTTACCACCAACCAACAATGATTTAACAACAACCCCCCCAGTGCTTAAAGAGCTGAGGATTTAGCAACACTTGAAAGAACCTAAACCAGCTTGAATTCTACTTACTAGACTAGATCAGTAAGTTTCCAAGCAGAGACCACCCCAAAAATTGATATAAGGAGTCGCACTTAACTCCCTCTTTTCCCCAGGGAAGATCAGACCTATCCATGGTGAGCCAGGCAGAAAACAGTAAACCAGACTGGTCTGTTCACAGTTGTAACATTTGTGACTGCATTAAGTTACCAGTCAGGAGCTGATCTTTCTACCAGAAATCTGAGCTAATTAGAAGTTCCAACAGAAATTTTTGTTCAGTTCAAAGTGGTTATCCCAGCGCACCAGATTAAACTATCAAGAAAAAAGTTTCCTAATGCCTGCTGCTGTGAAATTGCTTCATTTCCATTAAACTGCAGTTGGAGAAAAAGCCCAAAGCTTCATTAGAATTCACACATAAAAAGCAGTTTCATGCTCATTTGAAGGCAATTTAAACCACCATCTTTGGTGCCGGCTCCAGCAGGCAGGAACACAAGCACAGAAATGGTAGTGCCAGGATGGCACAGCCCATCAGGGCTGTGGGAACCACTTCATCACTTAGGAATAACTTTAAATCATTTAGGAATCATTTTAAATTATTCTGACAAGAAACCCTCTTGGATTTATTTTCTGACTCTCTGATGAGGGGACAGCTTGAAAAATCACTTCTTTTGGAAGCACTGACTCCACACTCCAGCCATACTCCAGTGGCAGCTCTCCTTTCCACATGAAAGCTTTGCAAACAAACCCAAACAGCCCAAAACATTGGCTCCAGGCAATGCCTTCCCATCCAAACAATTGTCATTGTTTTGGGGAGCTCTACTCTAAGAAACAGCTCCTGCCTACCAACATCCTTGTGGCACTTCTAGCAGTTCACCTGGTTAATGGGCCCTGCAGAGCAAGCTCAAATAATCTCCAGCTCCCACTGGGTGACCACACATCTGCAAAGATGGGATGTGCCCATGAGATGTGATGGATGCATCTTTGGGGTGCCCAGCAGAGCAAAGTCAAAGCCAGCTGAGCACAGCCAGCTT
Organism: Anthoscopus minutus; assembly: GCA_013399455.1. NCBI lineage: Eukaryota > Metazoa > Chordata > Aves > Passeriformes > Paridae > Anthoscopus > Anthoscopus minutus. The sequence continues at coordinate 179,665 of VWYI01006397.1, read as the reverse complement.
GGCCCACCAGGAAGCATTGCCTTTGGTGAGGATGGGGGTAATGTTTATTCAAGCCATTGCTTGCACCAAGAAAAAAGAAAGCCAATCAAACTGGCAGCATTTTCCCTGCTCCAGGCCGGGTTAAAAACGTCTGGGAAAAGTGAGCTGGATTTGAGGCAACAGAAACACAACCGCTGCTATTTGGGATGAACTCAGGAACTGACCCCACTGCAGAGTGGCCACAGACAGCACATCCTCCAGCCTGGAGGAGGCACAGCACGAACCACACTCTGGTTCCTCCACAGACATTTCCAAAATCAAGCCAGAATCCCATCCTGCACGGCAATCAGCTGGGAAGGTCTCTCAACAGCAAAATCCCCAGGAAACTGCTGCTCGTTGCCTCTAGAGGGCAAAGCGTTTTCATCGAGCTCCTGCCTGCCCTTACCGCTGCGCGCGGATAACTGCGGCGATTCGCTGTCCCGGGGTGGTTATTCCAGACAGGTTATCCTGGGGGTTATCCCAGCCTCGCTACCCCACGCATGGCAGCATGGGGCTGAGTCCACACGAGGTGTGCACGGCAGGTCCTGCACTTCTTCACAAGGATTGCAATAGTTCTCAAATTTCATAATTCCCAGGACTTTTCTCATGTCTTCCCCTTTTCTCCACTATGTCCCCACTATTTTTTTCAAATGTCGTTAACCAGGGCTCTGTGTTATGATCTTGCCAGGTTACCCCCACCCTTGTCCCCTTGTCCCATCCCACCCCACCCCTTCTCCCCGGAGCCTCCAGCGGGTCCCCAGGGAACGCATTCTCACCAGTATGGGTCCGGACATGCCTTTTCAGATCAAAGGTGTCGTTGAAGCCTTTTCCACAGAAGGTGCATAAGTGTCTCTTCACCTGGCTGTGGCACTTGATGTGACGATTGAGCATCCTCTGCAGGCGAAAGCCTTTGCCACACAGCTCACAACTATGCAGGGCGGCTTCGTTGCAGGTCCCAGTGGTGAACTGAGAAGTGGGAGAGGAGTGCGTGAGCATTGGGGGGAACGACAGAGGACCAGCAGAAGAAATAAAGCAAAAACAAGCAGGGCTTATGGTGGCATTAAAAAAAAAAAAAAAAAAAAAAGAGAGGATATATTAAAAATGAAAAGTGAAAGCATTCAAGATTTTCCTGCTGGGTGAAACCTTCGCACTTTCCTTGCAATCAGGCGGGGGACTTAATGTGCACAGTTTGGGACTGAGGCATCTCTGGCCAGCTTGGATTCAGGGGTTAAAACAAATTCTGTGTAGTGGTTTCCTTCCAGAGGTAGCAACCCTTATCCAGCTACATCCATGAACACCAGGGCTTAGGCTATGAGCCCCTTTTTGTGGGACCACACATGTGTTTGCTCCTGCACTCAGCTGATACCCTGGATGGAGAAGGGAAGTCCTCTCTGGTGCAAGAGAGTTGTTTTATGCAGTGCCTTTATTAGTCACGCCGCCAACTGCTCCGGGTCCCTCAAAAACCAGCCAGCAGCGATAAAAAAGGTGGTTTTGGAGAGATAAACTCCAGGCACGTTGTGCTGACTCAGCAGAGACTGAAACAATGGCCCTAATCTTCCCCCGTTGGTGTCTCCGGCTCGTTAATTAACAGCAAAGTGACATTAGGGGGTAATCTCATTCCTGATCCTAGCACCGAACCCATTGTGCCAGCACCATGACATAAATTGACTAAAGAAGACGCTGACGATTCAGCTCCTTGGGAAGATCATTCCTCAGAGGGAAGGCTTAATGTCTGTAAAATGTAAATACTGCGCTGCTGGTTTAATTATTCCTGGTGGAACACACGGATATGCCCCCTGTTAGATGCCCAGGATGAGGGAAAGCCAGCAGAGCAGACAGGACCACGCGCACACATCTATCGGCTGAAAAAACCCACCCCTGCTGGAGCGAGATTTTGCTGTCACCAATAGCCCAGGTTATATTATACTAAGTAGGTTAAAGTCAAACACGAGCGGGGCGGGCTTTTCACAAAGACAGGAATACGTCTGGGGTTTTTCCTGAAGAGCCAGTTATTTTTCACGGTCCTCCTCCTCTGCTTACTACCGAAGCAACGCTACTCGAAATTGTAAAGAAAGATTAAAGAAAACGGCAGCTGTGAAACCACAAGGTGTGAAACTGGAGGGGGAGCCATCTGGGAAGAATCTGTTGGGCAACAGGGCTATGACTCCACCTATAAGCAGCTGCATATAAACGGGGTGAAACCTAATCATGAGATTTAAGAACACGGTGACTGAAAAGCTGTCAGCCAGGCACAGACAATGATAACTTTTACAGCTCCATCCAGCAAAGCAGCAGCCAGGGTTTAACGAGGTGTTAACTACCAGTGGTAAACACATCCTCTGCCTAGCCCTGGGGTGGCCTGGCTCCACCTCTGCTCAGGGGACCCTGGATACTCAGAGTGCTGCTCGAAAGCTCGTTGTTGAGTTCTCTGGTACCACGAGGACCTGAGACACCGTGAGCAATTTGCCTTCTCAGCCTTGGGAGGGGAATTACTGCGCTGGTCTGCTGGTTCTGCCCAGGGAACACCCAGCCAGCCAGAGCTCCTGCCCATGCAGCAGAGAGACTCTTCAGCAAAGTCGGTGGACAGATGACTGCCTCATCTCATCCAAGCCTGCAGGTCTATCTCAAGGTGGCCATGGTCTTTCACAGCTATGGAGGAGAACCCTTAGCTGCTTTCTTGATAGGTCAAGGTGGGAGAGGGGCAGTGAGGACAGTCACCTGAGCCTTTCTTGGTGAAGGCTTGAGTACAACCTAGAAGGCAGCTTCTAAGGAGGCCCCACGCTAAGGAACAAGATCCACCCACGCACCATGGGGCACGACTCCTAGCTGCCAGGGCTGGTCCTTCCTGGCTGGGTTCAGAGCTCCTGCGGGACCCGAGCCAAGCAGGTCAGGGGCAGCACATCCCAGGCAAGGATAAGAGAAGGCAAAGGGCACTGGAAGATTATGGCACATCGCTTACAAGGCTTTCCCTGCTGCTGCCATCCCAGGGCCGGCTGCTCTCACAGGCCTCCACCTCTGTGTGCAGGACAGGTGCTGTCACCACTAGCAAAGAGAGCCCAAGGGACTATTGTCATCTGGTGTCCCTGGGCAGCAGCCAGGCCTTGACATTGAACTGGGGTCACCCCACTGCCAGATAAGAGATGGGATGAGGGCAGTTACCTTAATTTTTGACCTGACCATGGGGCGCTTGATGGCCAGGTCCAGCAGCATCCCCCCGCCCGTGCCCAGCTCGCCGGGGGCAGGTTGGGGCGTCGGGGGATCGCTGGGCTCGGCGTCCCGGGTCCCGCTGCTGCCGCTGCTCTCCAGGCTGCAGCTGTCTTCATAGCCCAGCAGCACGCAGCCGATCGCGCCTGCAACGAGGTGGGGATGCGATAAAGCGGGGGGTACCCCGGAGCAGCGAGCAGGTCACGGGAGGGAGCCGGCGGGCCCCGGTGTTTAACCTACGGGCGGGCCGCTGGCGGCGGGGGAGGATCCCCGGCTCACGCTGCAATCGGAAACTCAAACACGAACGGTCCCAAAGTTCAAACAAGCCAGTCCGCCGCCTTCCCGTTATACCCCG
>VWYI01006397.1:164425-175509 GCA_013399455.1 Anthoscopus minutus | reverse complement strand
GGGAAGGAAAGTTTCATAAGGTGGAATAGAAAAATGCACCAGGAAACTTGGGAAGGAGCATGCGTGTTGCAAACATAACGGTGTCAACAAGTCTGCTTACCTGTCCGACCGGTTGGAGCAGCTGAGCTTTGTTCCAGCCCTTCCTAAGGCATGAATGTTTGCGAAAGAATTTAACGTCTGAAAATTAAAAAAAATAAAAAAAATTAAAAAAAACCAACACAAACCCAAACGAAGAGGGAACCCCGCCGCTGCCGCCTTCCCGCGCCCGCCGGCGGAGCCCCTGCTGGGCCGGACCCGCTGCCCCTCTCTCCGCAGCCGCACCGGGATGCCCTGCCGGGAATGGGGGCCGGGGTTGCTCCCCGTTTGTGAGTGCGGGTCCCGCCGCCCACGGGGGCTGAGCGGAGACCGTCCCGGGACAGCCCGTCGAGGGAAAGACTTGCCAAGGCTCCGGGAAAGAAGCTGAGTTGTTCTCGAGGCAGCAGCAGGAAGAGAAAGTTGTTAATATTTTTTCTTAATGACTAGCCTTTCTTCTGTTCAGAAAAAAAAAACAACAAAAATATTTTTATTCTTTTTCTGTCATTGATTTGAAATTAAAACTGTGTCACAGCCTTTTCTCTCCCCTACTTCATTTTTTTTTATTTGCCCCTTGTCGTCTTTCCCCTCTTCCCAAATGAAGAAAAATGAAATGAAACAAAGACAAGAGGTTAGGGTATTGGGGAAGGAAGCAAAAGAAACAGAAGAAAACCCACAAGAAGTCTTCGAGCAGAGCCTGCGCCTGGCGTGTCCTTGGGTGTTTAACAACATTCAGGGATTCCTTCTCCCGCCTCCTGTTCAATCTGCTTTTTTATTAAAAGCAGTGAAAACACACTTGGTGCTTCCCTCCCCAAGCTCATCCCTGCGGCAGAGACGGCACCGGGCAGGAGCAGTTGCGGGAATGAGCACCAGGAGCTGTTTCCCCACATGAAGGAAGAGGCCTTTCAAACGGAGTCACTCCTCTCTGAGGGTGCCGCTTTCCTCCCACAGCGCAGAGCGCAGGCCAGGGGGAATTGATGGGAGTTTCACTGTCGGTTTCATTGAGACCAAGATTTAACTTCAAGGGCTGGACCTGGAGCCGCTGAAAGGAACACGCCTTCAAGTATCATGGAAAGAGCTCTGCTCGATGCACGTCCCCGTTAATCTTCCGGGCATGAGCTCTTGTGGGAGTCTGAGACTGGGGGCACGGGGCAGCCTGGAGCCCCAGGGGTAAAGCTCCAGCCCCACATCAGGAGATGCACTGTCAGAGAGCTCCTCCAGCAATCCATATTCCCACCAGGGTATTCCAGCCCCCACTTGCTCCCCCTGCTCCTGTGGGGAGCTTACAGTTTCCGCAGGTACCAGGTGAGAAGCCACCTCAGCATGGCTTCGGGCAATACCTCAGCAAGACCGCATGTAAAATCTTCCCCTTCTCTCCTTCTCTTTCAGGCTATATATTTTCTCTGTTATGTCTGAGATTTTGCTCCAGGACAAAATGCAGCTATGTGGGGTTTGATTTTTTTCTTTTTCAGTGCTTTCAACTTGAGGTTTCTTTTATTTTAATGACTCCTTATCTTTTAAGCCAAAAGAGGTAGCAAATGACATTAATCAGAGCTCTCCCAAGCCAAGAGCTTGCTGAGACGACTTCACTGTCATCTGGGCTTTCTCAAATCCTGCTTTGAGGTTCTAATTTAATGAGGTCCCGGAGCACGCACTTCGCTTCCACTGGGTGCTCCAAGTCAGACATGCAGATACAAGCATGGCTGAATCAGGAACAACAACAATATTAATAATAATAATATTATCAGTAACTCTGGAGCCTTGACATGAGTGGTCAGGGCTGAGGTGTGCCCAGCACCACTGGAGACACAGAGTGGAGAGAAAGTCCTGCAGCCTCTGGCAAGGAAGAGGAGCTGGGTGGAGAGACACTAGCTCCATGAAGGAGAGCATTCCAGTGGTAGTGGGCTGCCTACTTGCTGAGCTACCAGATGGAAATGCAGACTGCTGACTGTTGGTGTTTCTTGGCTGGAGCCCATAGGAAAACCATCCTGCCTTTCCTACAAATACCATTCCTTGGTGTTTTCTAACCTGAAGGAGCCTGTGGAGCGGGCTCACAGCATGACCCTGCCAACACTGCAGGCAGGCAGGCACATGCAGCACCATGAAGTGGGATCTTTGGGGATCCTTGTCTTCAGCAAGAGAGCCCACAGACACATCACTGGATGGCCATGTCCTTCTCCATACTCCCACTGCAGCAATGTTGCATGTACAGCTTCAGCACTGTAATTAACTTGATAAATAATGAGGCTAACAAGGTAATGGCACAAACATTTCTGTAGCATCTTGTTTAATTTTCAGCATTACTTGGGTGTGGGAGAAAATCTAGCATGTTAAATTAATATTTCGGGTGTAAATCAAATTATATGTACAAAATGCCCTGTAGGGTCAAAGCACAGTGGGACCCCACCCTTACGGATTTGACTACTAAAATGTGTTTCATTTCACTCAGATCATTTGGGAGTGAGGAGCAAGAGATGGGATCAAAGAAAGAACCAGCTGCACGACAATGTCTCAGTCACATCCCACCCCTTCCCAAACTAACCCTGTGTGGGGTTGGGTTGGTGGCCATGTGTGAGGGGCAGGGGCACTCATCCCCCCTCATTCTGGAGGACCCCATGTCACTGCCAGTATCACCCTGTTGATGTGGCACCCAGGAGGGAGTGGGGACAGCGTGCCTGGGAGCAAGGACTGGGTGTAGGGAGCAAGGGAAGGCAAAGCTGGGCTTGAGCAGACAGAGAGATACTTGAGAAAGGAGGTGTAAGAAAGGCACTGCTCAGGGGAAAATGACTCAGTTTGATCTGTGAACAGGGAATATTTCAGCTGTGATCCCAGGGAACCCTGCTGACCACCTTGTGAGGGTGGACATCTTCTCTTGCCTGGGCTACTTTTCGTCATGATCAGCACAATGAGGCTGCAAAGGGATGTGGTGTGGGCAGGGATGAGGGTTTGATTGCACAGCCTGTCAGAGCTGAGTGTTTTTAAAGGTTCAGTCCCTCAGAAGTGTCAGGGCAATGCCTTTAGCATGGAATCCAGCAAAGGGATCAACCCCTAGTGGCATCTTTTCCCAAGCCATCACTCGTCTGGCATGGGAATGGAGGGAGTCCAGCAGGTTCGCCTGCAGGGGCTGGGGGTGCTCTGCCCACAAGGCTGAAAACAGTCACCCAGGACCCCTTTTCTGGCCATTTCTCATGATTTTGAGCCCAACCAGGCCAGACAAAGATGAGAGCCTGGCTGGTACAGCAGCTTGACCATGCAACTTTTGGTTTATGGCTCCCAGCAGAACTCAGGTGGGGGGATTTATACAAGTTTACTGACCATGCAGGAGAGGCCACAGCTTCATATCCTTGGGAAGATGAACCTTCATCTTCAAGGTCTGTAGTGTTCTTGATGCATCAGGGCTGGGACACCTGGGTCGCTGCAAGTCACCCAAAAACCCAGCTGACACCCCCTTGGCTGGTGAGCCCCCACACTGCTGTCAAGAGGCATTTTGGGGAGGAGTCTGGGTGTCAAAACATTGCTTAGTCCTCTGCAAGACTCACACCCTGGTGTGACCTCCCTTCCCTGAAATGCTCCATGTGCCCCCATCTGAGGTGGGATGCTGAGTATGAAGCCCAGTGCAGCAGCCAGGAGTGGGCACTGCCAGGCCACCAGGAGTCCTGGGGTCACATCCCAGATACGTCATAGAGAGAGGTTCACGGAAAGATGCTTGCTCTCATCACAACCTCAGGTAAGATTAGAGCAAGGGAAAGTATCTCCTGTGCAGCCTTTTCCAACCTCCTGCCTCCTTGGATTACCCAGTGGAGGTCAAGCATGCCATAGGGTCTTCCAGGCAGGATTGTGAGGACCTCTGAGGACTGTGTCTTAAAATTCTACAGAAAAGCACCATGTCCCCCTGCTCTGGAAGAAGCCCTCTCCTTGGACACATGCTGCTTCCAGCCCCGGCTTTCCTTCCACCTGGCTGTCTCTGTGCTGCAGCTCAGCATCTGTCTGTGAAGAGCCGAGGTGCTCCCAGAGATGCTCCGGTCCTGCCCGCACTCCATCGCATGCCCGAGGCAGTGGGGGTGACTCAGACGGGTTTCGGCAGCAGCCGCCTGCACGCACACACCGTGCCTTGCCCGGGGGCTGGCTCTTGTCTCCGAGGACAGGTTCCCACCCAAAGCACGGCGTTTGGGGGAACGCTGGCCCGCGGAGCCGCGGAGGTCAGGGGGATGTGAGCACTGCTGAGGTAGCACGGGCTGGCAGAGCAAAGCTACTGCCCTGGTCACCCTCTGTGCTGCCAGCTTTGGGGCCAAGCCTGGCCACTGGAAAGCCCTGCTTCCAAGCCAGGTTTTGGCAGCTCTCCTGCTTAGATGAGGAAACACTTCACCGCAGCGGCAGGAGCCAGAGTGGCTCCGCGCCAGCATTATCTTGGAAGGAGGGAGCAGCGGCTCTGCAGGCTGCCCCAGTTTGGAGGGCGATCTGCTTTCCTTGACTGAGCAGGGAGGGATGGAGAAGGTGCCAGCTGAGGGGAGGTGGCTCCCCAGGCTGCGGCAGAACCTGCCCTGCCTGTGCTTCCCTGCCGCGTTTCAAAGCACCCCACCAGGCTGACTCACCGGGCCCCTGTCTCCCTGCCTCCCACGGCCCCTGCCACTCCCGGCGTCTCCCTGTCTTTCTCGACCTATAGCTCCACTTCCTTCCCACTCTCCCGAGCCGGCTCAGCAATGTCTCTCTGGCCACGCATTCACTGTGGCTCTGCTTCCTCGGGGCACCCGGCATCACCACAGATTCCCATGGAGCCTACAGCTCCCATTCCCTGTGGAAATGGCCCCCCTGCCTGGTGGGTGTTAGACCCCAGCAGCATCCCCTGAGCACTCTCCTCCGTGGTATCCACAGCCTCGTGCTTGGCGCAAGAGGCTGCTTGAGGATCTTTTGCGCCTCACATCCCCTACACATGGTCCAGCACCACTCTGGGAGGACAGTGACCCTCTTGGAGAGATGTCCATTCTCACAAGGTGGTCAGCAGAGCCCTGACTATCAGACTGACATGGAAAGGTGATGAGCATCTGTCTCTGGAGATCTCTGAAGCTCCTTGCCAGCTTTGCCTGCACTGTTGAGCTTGAGTGTTTTTTTGTTGCTTGGTTTCCTGCAATCCTACTGCCCAGTATTTCCTCCCTGAAAATTTCAGTGTGTTCCTCCCAGCCAAATCCAGCAGCAAAGGTTCCAAAGGTAGTGAAATCCCAGGAGTATCCTTCAAGTCAGTATCTAAATAGTGGACAGAAAACTACTCCCTCTGAATGTTTCTACTGTGCTCCAAAATACATCACCTTTATTAGATACCAGCAAAATCCACACGGGCTCTAACTTCCAAAAACCTCCATGCTAGTCAGAACCCCTCCAACCTCTTCCAGTAACCAGTCACTGCTGCTGGTGGCCCTCAATGCCGTGTGTTTCTCTGGTGTTTTCACAAGAGACATCTCTATGCACCAAACCCAACAGCTGTGTGAACAGTGAAGAGATGGGGCAGCAGCCTCTCACCCTTCTTGCCTTGGATTTTGGATTCTCTCTGGCAGGTCACAGGAAGCTTCAGCCAGGTGGGTTTGGCCACATGAGCGGCTTCCCAATTCAGTCTCTGGAGGGGGCTGCTGGAATGCAGTGGAAAGGATACCACAGGTGGTCGGCTGACACCTATTCCCTGGCTTTATCCTTGCATTATGCTCGACTCATCATCACCACTTCTTGCTGTTCCCATTTTGCTGCCCATGCAGATGCGAGGTATTGCCCTGGAAAAGACACATTTTCCCTGACACTGGGAACATCGGGACACAGCACATCGGGATTCACTGTTGTTGGGATGCACGGCACTGCTCACGGAGGCTGAGAGCTCAAGAAAGGAATGCGAAGCCCATTAGCTGACTAGGATGACAAGCATTTGTCGGGATTTTGGGACACAGGGGGAAACCTCTCCATGAAAAGCTGATGGAAAAAAGCTGGATTAACCACAACTGGCCGCTGACTCAGTCAGTCTCTCTCCAGGTTCCTAAAAATAATGAGCATGCCTTTGAAACCCGTGCTTCCCGCAGCTGGCATGGCATGATAAGTAAGCTGTGCTTTCCCCCTCCCACAAGCCCTGCCATCTCTGCCATCCCCCTCCAAGCTCAAACCTCAGTGGTAGAAAATCCACTGTCCCCTCCCCATGGCACCTCTGTGGCCCCCCAAGGCTTCCTCATTCCTGCCAGATGATCCTATTGTATGCATATGGAGTGCAAGCATTTCTTTAACATTTCAAAAATCTCCAGGAGGGGCTAGGTGCTATCCCTGCAATCCTTCTCCTTTCTCAGGATTATCAAGACTGAGAAGGAAGTGATAAGGGCAGAGAGGGTCAGCTGGAGGAAGGAATAGCTGTCCCCAGCTGGCTGCTCTTGGTCTGGGACAGTGCCATTGCTGCCACCCCTGGCCAAACACCCTGGCAGTGCAGCTCCCTGGGGTCTCGGCAGCAGGAGAAAGAGAAGATGGTTCTGCTGCGCTCTTCTCAGCTCCTCTGACAAGGAAGACTCTTAGGACAGCCTTGGCCACTGGCAGTAGTGATGCTAGCCCGAGCACAAAACGGCTCCAGGCATTGCCAGGGGATGGGGCAGGATGTCCCAACCCCTGTTCAGACACTGCTGTGTTAGAGATGCCCCTTTCCAGCTCCTCGTCCCGGTGCCACGCGTGCAGGGGAGGGCTGCTTCCCAGGGGGGATTCAGCGCTGCTGCCGGAGAGTCCCCGCCTGTCCCGCCCGTGCTCCAGCAGAGCATGTGCTCCAACACGCCCATGATGAACGAAACACTGGGATACACACCCGCTGCCTGTGGAATTGCCAAGGGAACTCAGTGGTGCCGTTTCTAGCCGGCCCCCTTTCCTTACAGCTCTGGTTTGACCGCTGAGGGGATTCAGTGCAGGCTGCAGCACCCATGGGTACCTCTGGCCCCTCCACACACACCCAGATGAGCCCTCCTCTCCCTGCTGCCTTCATGGCTGCAAGCCAAGAATCCCTCCTCTTCATGGGAGAGCCCTGGGAGGCTGTGGGCTGGTGCAGTTCACCCTGCTTTGGGGGCCAGGACCCTCCACACCTTCTTGTCTTGCAGCAGCCCTGCGAGCTGCAGGGTGACCGCAGAATTACCCTGCCAACACTTTGGGGTTCCATGCACAATACTTTTGATCTCCCAGTGCCTTTTACAATGATTTCCAGGAAAGGAAAAACCCAACCCTAAGCCAGAAGTGCCCCAGCCCCCAATTCTCAGCAGCGCTGCCGCAGTTCCCGCCTCCCGCCGGCCGCGGGCAAGGGTCTGTACGATTGCCACCAATATAATTATTACGTGCTGGGATTACATCCTCTCCCTGCTGCAGAGCAGGTAGACTTTGGCCTCTGCCTGCATTTTATCCCCCTCTCAGCACTTACAGGAGGGAGCCAGGCTGCACTCCCTGGGTCGAGTAGCCTCTGCAGCAGCCCAGAACGAGGGGCAGGGACCAAACATGCCATGGGCAAGTGGGGAGAGATCTGGTGGGGAGGAGGCATCCAGACCCTCCTCCTCACTCCCTCATGCTGGTGATGCCAGGGAAGGATCGTGGGGTGCCTAGGGTCACAGGGGGCCCCTTTTCACCCTCTGGCCGCAGCAATAGGAGGTGTTGGTGCCTGGTGGCAGCCCCACACCTTAGTTGATTTAGCTGGAGGTGACCTGCCGGTGTCCCCGGGGCTGCTGTAATCACACAAGTCCGGCTATAAAACCAGCAAGGCTCCAGTAGCGGCTGCCCGGAGCTCTTGCCCTCACTGCTGGAAGGAGGAAGTGCACGGGGAATTTAGAACACAAAGTAACTGTTTCACAGGCTGCCCTGCAAATGGAAGGAAAGTTTCAGCGCTCCTTGCTCATCAAGAATTCCGTCATCTTCCCCCCTAGTTTATCTTTACTCCATCATTCAGATCTCAGGACAATCAAATTTGCTTTCCTCCAGCTCTCTGGGAAGAACTGTAAGATGGGCCCTGGGGCATGTCTGAATGGGAGGAGCAACAAAATTCATCAAAATTGCTGCTGAGAATAGGTTCATGGAGCTTCTTTCTGTACAAGTGCTGAGGGGATGAGTTCATAGGGCTTTCACTTAATTCATGCCCATCAAAAAACAAAACTCACCCAAGTACACCTCCACCTGCCTGGAAAGGAGGCTGACCATATAAAAATAAAGCATTATTCATACATACATTTAATTAATTAGAACTATATTTGGAGTTTCTGTGCACAGAGAAGCCCTCAGTCACCTCTCAGAATTACAGAGGAGGGACACAAAAAGTTACACATTAAAATTTTTTACTCTGCATAATGCACTTTTGAATACCAACAACACGACCCTGACAGTAAATCCTACAGAAACATTTCCTGCAGGGCCAGAATGGCTGCACCTGGATCATCAATACCTACACTGCCTCAGCCAGGTCTGTTCCTGTTGCGGAGGGACAGGAATAATTCCGTTTCTCAAAAGGGAAAAGGTATCATGGTGAGATAAAAGTGCCTACAACACAGCAATTAGTTACTTTTGCTGCTATAATTAGCACTGCCATGAGGAGAAAATCAATGCTAACAGCAGCAGGCACAGCCTGCTCCCCTCCTCAGCTCTGCCTCTACCCTGAGACCTTGGCAAAGCCATGCAGGCACCCACACCCACACTCATCAGCCACACTTAACTTCACAGGGCAAATGGAAGCTTGGGTTAGGCTGAATTCAGGTTTTGTATTTTTTGTTTTCTTTGCCACTGAGGCAGCTGAGCCCCTGTGTCCCAGTGGAGAGCTCTGGGTGTGTGCAAAGTCCCCCCGTGTGAGCACACACACGTATGTGGGAGGGAGGCAGGGAGAGCTGCCTCTGCAAAGAGGGAAGGACAGCCAGCAGCTCACCAGAACCCTGGGGAAAAACCAATAAAGCTTTAGGATGATTTATGATGATTTAAATAATTATTATTTTTTGTTTGTTTGCAGCTTGATAAGGGAGGTTGGTTCCTCACGTCACACAGGACAAATGGAGCAGGAGGGGGGCTGCGGCTCAGGACACGAACCTGGAAATGGGCTATGTTCAAATTTTCTCCCTCCCCTTCCATATCTTGCAGGAGTTTCCTGAGGCTTCGGTCCTTTTTATTTTGCCACAAAGGCAAGCCACAACTGAGCAGCCTGTTTTCTGGATTCTCTGGTGGCTAATACAGGGTTGAGCTGACACTGCCATCCCTTCTCTTCACAGGATGCTACCCAGAGTAAGCACTCATGACACAAAGCCTAGCCAGAACTCCTCCTCATCCATCAGAACGGTTGGATCAGGGAAATAAACTGAAAGTCTTACTGAGACAGAGCCTGCAATGCAGCCTTATCAAAGAGAGTGCCAAATGCCTGTGAAAGAGTGTGGAGGGTGGATGAGGCACAGGGGTTCCACAAGCTGAATTTTCTTTGAAATCCAGGGTAAAAATGCTCCCTAAGGATGGACTTCTGATGTTCTCCAAGATCTGAACTGCTTGCCCAGAGGAAAAATAGCCTTGAGCTTTCCAGTCTCCTTCAGGCGTGACCCAACCCTTTCCCCCCTGGTGCTTGGCCCCACCTCCACGAGCGGCTGCGCCGCTATTCCCAGGCCAGCAAAGGAGGAGTCAGGCACAGGAAAAAGGGTACCAAAGCTACGGGCATAGCACAGGTTTCACCAGCAGAGAAACTCTCCTGATTCACCTCTCCCTCAGCTAATGCCCATTCTCTGCCTCTCTGTTTGGGAGTCTCATGGACACAGACAGCAAGCTTGTGTTCGTTGGGCTGAGATCTCCTCTTGTGTCCTTCTGCCCACCACCAGCTGGAAAGGTTTTCCCCAGCAGCATCCTCTCTGAGCACTCCTGCACTCCCACCTCCATGACACCACTTCCCTGTCCCTGCAGCCGGGCTCCCAGAAAGTACAACGGGCTTTTAGAAAAAGCATCGTGGCTGCTGCAAGGTTTTGAACCCAACCAGCTGCTAATCTGAGCTTGGAAGAAGTCCCTTCTCACCCTAGAGCATGGAAAGGGGGCAAAGCAAAGAGCAGGGTCAGGGTAGGGGAGCTGAGCCCTTCAGCGAGGCTCAGCCCTTGGGAAAAAGGGAGGAGCACAGGAACACCTGAATCACCAGGGCAGAAACCGAGACTGTGAAAGCGCAGCCTGAATGTTCCCTGCCTGAGGATTTTAGCCCCTCCAGCGATTAATGACAGGGTTGGGTAGAGGCACTCAGTGGGGAGCTGCACCCTTCCCCAGTGCCGAGCACGCTGTGTTGGCTCCCATCCACCAGGCTCCTGGCTCGACCCCGTTCTTGGCACTCCAGTGGCCTTGGACACTTTACAAGCACTTATGCATAAATCCTAATAACAGTAAAAACACCAACGTGAGCACAGCCATTAGACTAAATTGAAATATTATCATTCCCACTAATTTCACCGTTCATTTTAATCACGTTCATTCAGCAGAGAGATGAAAAAGATTATAATAAGGAGGGATCAGCCTGACATGTTTGGTTTCCCTCTTCCACTGCAGAAGGGCTGGGGATGGAATAATTCTGTCTTCAGAGCACGAAAAACTGGCAAACACGAGGCCTTAAGGCCACACACTGAACAATGCGAAGAAACCAAACAATTGACGACCAGCTTTCTCCAGCTGCTTTCCCATGCAATTCGGGATTTCTGGGCGAGGAGACTGCAGAACTGGTGGTCTTCACTCGACAAAACCAGAAATGTTTCTTGCACGCAGGAGAAACCTCCTTTTGTTTGTGTTCGCCGGCAGGAAGCTCCAGCGAACAGCCCCGGGAGACACCGGCACAGCTGGGCACCCAATCCCCAGCGGCACTGACGGAACAAAAGCCCATTTTTAGCACCTCATGTCAGAGTTTCTGGCCAAAAGGGTGCGAGTGCCCAGCCCCCGGTCCCGCCTCCCGGCGCTGCGCCCCGCCCCGCATCGGCGCTCGGCTGCTCGGGCCTGGCTCGCTGCGCTCGGCGCTCGGCCGGGGGCGGGGCGCG
>VWYI01006397.1:0-164361 GCA_013399455.1 Anthoscopus minutus | reverse complement strand
GGCCCCGCCCACCTCAATGCTCCGCCCACCTCCAAAGCCCCGCCCCGTGCGCGCTGCGGACCTGCACCTGAGCCCACGNTCCGTCCGTCCGTCCATCCATCCATCCATCCATTCATCCACTGCAGCCACTCGTCCCTGCTCGTGCCTAAGCCGGTGCCCCAGCACCGGGGGCTGTGGGCACTGTGTGTGCCCAGCCCGGCTCCCAGAGGCCAGCGCTGCCCCACGGGTGTTGCCTCGGCTGCACTGCTCCTGATGGTGCTCTCTCCACAAGCTATCCCTTCCCTGCATTTTCCTGCCTTGGCACCTGTGCTTTCCATGCTCTTTTGGCTGCAGCAGTTCCCTAATGCTATCCTGTGTGTTTCCCTTCAGAGGCAGATAGCAGCGGGCTCCAGATGAGGCTCGGTGGAGGTGCTTCCCTCCATCTCCAGCAGCCAGCATGCAGGGAGCATGTGATCCTGCAGCCTCTAGGACAAGGCCAGCCCCATGGCAGTGTTCCCAGAGCTCTCCCCTGTCTGGCTGTGCTGTCCCACTGGTGTGCCCTGTTTCTCCTCAGCCCCACAAATGCACCCTCTTGAAGGACAGACAGCATTGTGCTGTGCCATGCCCTTGCCCCTGCTTTCTTCTTGTTCTGCCAGGGCACAGACACAGTGCAAGCTGTCAGAAACACCACGTGGTAATTGAACAGGGCGGTTCTCTGTGCTACACTTAAAAAAATCAGGGAATTCCTGGCAGGCAACCTGTGTGCCAGAGAGCCCACAGGCAAAAGGTGTCAGGTCTGACCATGGTGAGTGCTAACACAGAACAATCCTGCCTGGGACTAAAAGCTGTATGGTTGTGTAAAGGTGTGCTGTGTGGGCAGTGAGTGTGCTGGTTTGCACCCTGCTGACGAGCCAAGGGTTATATAAGGGCACACATCTGATCCTTCTCCACTTACATCCAAAAAAATCTAGGAAATGCACATAGAAAAAGCCCATGTTAAATTACACTGAAGTCAGAAGTTACAAACCATGAGAGTTCAAATTCCCAATCCATAGCCCATCTCAGCTGCCTGTTGCTTGGGCTTTATGATAGATTCTGTAATTAGAGAATTTTCTTTTCTTCCCCTCAAGAGTTTGTCAGCTGTCTGTGCTCTGTCAGGAGCTTGGAGGATAAGGAAAGAGGCAGGTTTGTGTGAACAGGAGTTGGAGAAGACTCTGAATGGCACAGGCAGTAGCAAGGAGAGGAAAGTTGGGATCCTGGAGTGGCAACCAGCAATGGCTCTGCACTTGCCAGAGCTGATGGATGTGCTGTGTAGATCACATGACATTTTTGTGGCTGGCTGCTCTCTTATTCAGTGTGCCTGCCTTGAGCCACTGAGGATCTGGCAGGAATATCTGCTAAATGCTCCTAAACTAAACTGCAGCTGCAATTAATGGCAGTTGTACTTTGAACATGTGCTGCAGAATAAACATCACCCTTGGGTGTTTCAGTGAGACATCTAAATTTCATAGATCTTTCTGACTGAAATCCTTGGCTAATACCTATTCAGAAGGGCCGAGGCTCAAAGCTTATGTTTTATAAATTAAATCTGAGATTTTCTTCTCATAATTCTTCATGGCCAAGTCAAGCAGTAGTGACTTTATGTTCAACAGATACAGTTATTTAGATAACATAATGGAAATAAATAATGTGGATATTTGACAGTCCTGGCACAGAGATTATTTCAAGTTTATCTTTATGCAGATTAATTAACTTTTTGACTTTTATAAATTGATGTGCCAGGCGCAGAGTGATTTGAGCTTGCACATGCTTTTCATGCCTGCAGAAGACAAGTAGGGCTAACTTCCAAGAATAGGGAAAGATGAGAAGATTAATTTCATAGGTCTTTGTCACTTGTGACAAAATTACAAAGGTGTCTTTTACAAAGGGTGCATTTTCAAAGTAAATACATCTACCATCTGAAAGACTGCTGTGTTTTGTGAAGGAAAAAGGATTTCATTCTTGGTGCAATTGATCAGTTACCTTCTATCTCCCCACATCTTTATTGTTTTAACCAATAGTAACGTAATAATAAGTTTATGAGCTTTGTGTTCAGTGTCGAATTACTGACTTGTGGGCTGAGTTCAGGTGATGGGAGCTGGTGGGAAGGAACTGGTTTTATTAGATGAATTTCTGGAGAGAGTTTTGATTATTGGCTGACATATGTATCTGTGCGTTTTCTGAACAAGATAAAGTTATTTCATAAACAAAGCCTTTCTGTTTTGATCTTGACAGGAGAAATGATTGCATTTGAAGTGTGCAGTCATTGGCATGCTAGGTGAGGAATAAAATCCGGTGATAACTTGTTGAATAGTAGTCACAGACATCCTCTCAAGTGACTTCAGGGTCAGCTTTCAAATAAATTATTTGCAGGTGCATTTTGGCATCATTCAAATGGGTCATATAAATTATTCATCCTTCACCTAATTATCAAAGTGTCAATGTGAGTAAAAATGTCTAGGTAAAAGAGAGAGAAGCGTATGGAGGAAGCAAAGAGCAGCTGGGATTTTCTTAGGGCTTTTAACACCCATTGAGGGGTCGCACAATCTGCTGGTGTTACGTTTGCACATTATGTATTTATTTATATATATGTTATGTATTTACATTATTTATAATGAACGTTTTAGGTAAAGGGGGTATTTTTGAAGCAAGTGCCTTGATTTTTCAAGAGTTTAGCATAAGCAGGCTGTGGGTATTTTTTTAAGACATGAGCAGAAAGAAGCAAATGAAGACACATGCCAGTTTCTCTTAAAATAGTTTGCAATTTGTCACAAAATTGCCTCCAAGCAGAGAAGTTTTGAGGAGCTGATTTGGTAAAGATTTAGGTCAGAGATAACAGGATTTTTTAGATCACATCCATGCTGCATGGTGTGGGAATTACAGGCTCCTAGCATTTATTTGCTCAATAGCTTTGTCTCTTAGTGAACCCAACTATCTAAAGGGAGTGCAGTGATACTGGATATTGGCTCCTCAAGATTCCATCTAAGTTAAATTGCTGTGGCAAAGACCCTGCAAAAGCAGCAGAGGGAACAGCCTTGCAGGAGGAGCCTGGGTGGGGTTGATCCCTATCTGCATCACTGGGCTGCAATAAACGCTGTCCCTTGTGTTTTCAGAGGCTGCGAAGTGGCGTTGTCAGAGATCTTGAGCGTCAGAATCAGAAAAAGGAGAACATTCGCCTGTTAGAAGAGCAGATTGCTCTGACAAAGCAGCTCATGGAAGAGAGAGACAAGGCACTAATGGAAAAACGTTCTCAGCAGTCCTAGGCGCAGGCCTGGCTCCTTGGAGGTTTGATTAAAGACGTTTGAAGGTCATTTGCATCTCGCTTCTTGGAGATCTTTTAACAGACAGAGATAATCTGTGAAAGACTGGTTATTTTGTTTAAATTATAATCCAGCCCCTAAAGCTTTAGGGCAGACAAAGCCCCGTTTCCTCTGTGACTGGTACTTGGATTTTGGAGACTTGGCTGCACCCGTCCTGTGTGGATGGACTGAAGGTGGGGAGGTCACAGCTCACTGTTGTGCAGGCTCCCTCTAGGATGGCCAACAACGTTCACATGGGTGGGCTGCTCAGCCGCCACGACGATGAAGCCACCCGAACTTCCACCTCCGAGGGCCTGGAGGAGGGTGAGGTGGAAGGGGAGACTCTCCTGATTGTGGAGTCCGAGGACCAGGCTTCCGTGGATTTATCGCACGACCAGAGCGGGGACTCCCTGAACAGCGACGAGGGTGAAGCGTCCTGGATGGAGGAGATGTCCTATTACTGTGAGAAGTGCCAGAAGTGGATCCCAGCAAGTAAGGCTGCCAGCTGTGTTGTGCCTGGCTGTGGTGGGTGTTTGCAAGGTGTTTGTGCTGTTCTGCTTTCCTGTTTCACAGCTTGTTAGGCTGTACCCTGTCCTGTCGTGTTGGGTGATGCGTGCTGGCAGGGGCTGTGTTAGACACTTCAGTCCAGGAGCTGTGTGTGACCAGAGCTGGTGCTCTCTCTAAGGACATCAGACTGTCTTCTTCAATTGGTAGAGAACGTTAAAGTTCAGAAATGTGCCCACTGCAGCTGTTTAGGGGCTTGGGCCAAGTGACCTCTCTGCTCCCTCAGATGATGACCCTTGCTGTCAAGCTCGGGGGAGGAAAAGGACTTTGTGTGTCACTTTTTTTTCCCTCCCTGTTGATTTGTCACATCTGTGGAGCATACAGCTAAATCTCAACCTTAGTGTTTTCCCAATGTTGTGAATTTAATTTGGCTTAGAAACATGCCCAGCCTTCAGCAGCCAGCTCTGGTGTTTGGAGCAAGCTGCACAATTTGATGCCTCTCCTGTGGCACTTAACATGAGATATATGCTGTTAGCAGTGTAATAGACAACTTCACTTTCTAAATTCTGGATTATCTGATCTGTTACTACATCCAAAAGTCAGATATTGCTAAACACTGGTTGGCTTTGGTTTCAGTGGGGGGTTTTTTGTTTGGTTTGATTGCTTCATTGTTGTTGTTTTGTTTTGTGGTTAGAAATGATCAAATGTTTAGGTGGCACCTGCCTTGCAGATATGTCAGAGGTGCTCTTTTTGCTTTCTTAGAATTTGCCTAAATTTATAGTGTAAAAATCTCCCGTCAAGGCATGTTAGTGAATGTTTAGTTGTTAATGTAATGAAACCTGCACCAGACTATTAAATTACTATGGAGTGAAAGGAAATATTAACTTGAAATGTACTAATTAAAAAATGAAGCTTAATAATCAATAAAAAAATGAATTAAAGGTAGCATGAGCTATCTCACGGTGGAGTACTTAACACTCAACTTGTTTTATTCAACAAGTATGTTATTCTCTGCAGTTGCTGTGGAAGGAATCCAGGAGCAGAAAAGGCCAGTTGCAAAGCAACGGCAGCCACATACAAATGTGCAGAGTGAATGAGCTGTCAAAGGGAGATACTGTGCTTTTTCCTAATCATTCAGTTTTAGGCAATTCAGTGTCCTTGTGAAAATGGCCATCGTGCTCAGGCAGATAATCACCTTTTTTTACATTGAATTGCCATTTAGAAATTCTCTTAATTACCAGTTGTGAAGATGTTTTCCCCCCATCAGACACAGTTGCAACTTGAATTCTGCAATTCAGTATGGAAGCAGGGTATCCATCCATATGTTAAAAATGCTTGATCTGGTGTCTTTATACAGTAGAAGAGATGACATCTTTGTAGAGAAATATCTTTTGAATGTGACTTTCCAGAAACATTCTAGTCTTAATGGTTTCCCTGTGCTCCAATGTAATTTTTCAGTTTTTCATGTTTGTTTAAATTAACTCCTGGTGAGTTTAGAAGCCCTGATTCATATGATCTTTTTTCCACTGCTGTAGAAACACAGAATTAGAGCCTATAACTGTAGAAACACAGAATTAGAACCTGTGCATCGGGGTTTATAGGTGGTTCTGTCATTTTTGTTCAGTCAAACCTGATCTTGGAAGAAATCCAAATTTCCTTTGCATCACTTTTTCCTATAAAAGGACAAAAGGATTGATTTCTACCTTTTCATTTTAGGTCAACTGAGAGAACAGCTCAGCTACCTCAAAGGAGATAACTTTTTCAGATTTACTTGCTCTGATTGCTCAGAAGATGGGAAGGAGCAATTTGAACGTCTGAGATTAACATGGCAACAAGTAAGTGAAATGTTTGTGCTAGCAGAGCAACCATGGGACTTTCTGAAATTGTTTGTTGTTCTGTATATGCTGCCTGGAAAAGTAGGATCAGGTATTGGTAACAAAGGAGTATGTGCATGAACTTCAGAAATTAATCAGCTGAGGATTGTCTGCACGTGAGAACTTCAGCATTTGTCTGGGAAATTGAAAGATAATCATACAAACCACATTCCTTCTCTTCTTTTTCCTTCCCCTTATGTTGCTCATGAATTCATGGTTTCCAGCAGGTTTGGAAAATCAAAATAAATGCAAATTGGCTTCTAGGCATGAATATTTTTTGTATATAAGAAAATGTAAAACTGATGAGGTGGCAACATAGAAACAGAAGGCTTGCCAGCTTCCTGGGTACAAAGCTCCAACCTGGCTGCTTATGCACTAGCATCAGTCCTTGCAGGAATTCACTGTTCCAATAATTTGCACACCTGAGCAATAACATGTTTGCATCCTTTGGGCCCTCATAGAATGTCACAGAATCACAGGATCAGCTGGGATGGAAAAGACCTTTGCGATCATCAAGTCCAACCCATGACCTAACACCAAATGGTAAACCTGATCATGGCACTGAGTGCCACATCCAGGCTTTCCTTAAACACCTCCAGGGATGCTGACTCTACCATCTCCCTAGGCAGCCCATTTCTATGCCCAGTTGCTCTTTCTGTGAAGAAATTCTTCCTAATGTCCAGCCTAAACCTACCCTGGTGTAGCTTAAGATGTGTCCTCTTTTTGCCTGGAAAAAAGTGCTGAATCCCCACCTAACTAGACACTTTTCCAGAAGTTGTAGAGAGTGATAAGGTCTTCTCTGAGCTTCCTCCTCTCCAGCCTAAACACCCCCAACTCCCTCAGCTGTTCCTCATAGGGCTCCAAATCCTTTACCAGCCTTGTTGACTTTCTCTGGATGTGCCCCAGCACCTCAATGTCCTTCCTAAAATGAAGGGCCTAGAACTGGACACATCTTGAGGTGTGGCCTCACCAGTGCCAAGTCCAAGGGAAGAATCACTGCCCTGGTCCAGCTGGCCACTATTCCTGATCCAAGGCAGGATGTCACTGGCCTTCTTGGCCACCTGGGCACACTGCTGGCTCATGTTCAGTCTGCCATCAGTCAGTACCCCCAGGTCCCTTTCTGCCTGGCCTGTCCCCAGCCTGTAGGGCTGCAGGGGGTTGTTGTGGCCAGGACTCAGCACCTGCTCCTGTTAAACCTCCTGTTGTTGGCTTTGCCCCATGGATCCAGCCTGTCCCAGCACCTCTAGATGGTGTCAAAGGCTTTGCTGAAGTGCAGGTAGACAAAATCCACAGCCTTCCCTGGTTCCACCTGGCAGGTCACCTGGTCATAAAAGGAGATCAGGCTGGCCAGGCAGGACCTGCCCCTCCTAAATCCATGCAGTAGGTGCCAAGTGATGGCACTCAAGATGATCTGTTCTGTAACCTTGCCAGGCATTGAGGTCAGGCTGACAGGCCAGGAGCTCCCTGGATCCTCCTTCCAGCCCTTCTTATGGATGGGTGTCACACTGGCCAACCTTCAGCCATCAGGTACCTCCCTAGTGAGTCAGGAGTGATGGTAAATGATGGGCAGCAGCTTGGTGAGCTCTTCTGCCAGCTCCCTCGCACCCTAGGATGGATCCTACCTGGTGCCATAGACTTGTGAGCATCTAAGAGGCTCATCAGGTCACCAGCTGCTTCCTTCTGAATAATAGGGGAGGGCTATTCTGCTCCCTGTCCCCATCTACCAGCTCAGGAGGCCACTTGTCCTGAGGACAAGCTGTCAAATTGTTGAAATCTGAAAGCCTTGTTGGCTTTTCCTTGATTCTTGCCCATAGGCACTCAGCCTTATCGTCAGGTAAGATAATTTGAAACACTGATTGTAACTCCTGCACTGCTTTCTCATGGTGACCAGTGCAGGGGGAAAGGTGTAGGAAGGGCTCTGTGCTGGCAGACTGGCAAGAGTTGCACACTGGGAAAGCAAAGGCTGCTGGCATTGCCCAGGTCTCTTCAGACTGCCATGGGAAAGGGGCAGACAGAAAGAAAATGGGTGAGGGAGAAAGCTGTGGCCACCTTCCTAGGCTTCAGCAGTCAGAGCTGCTGCTGCTTCTAAGTGGAATTGAGAGAAGTGGTCAAACTAACTTACCTGAAGCAGGAAGAATGGGGACAGTGATTTCTGGATCTAGATTTTTTCAGAGTATGTGACCTCAACAGATCTGTATCTTTAGCCAGTTGAAAAGATAATTGTTTTTGACATCCTGATACACTGTTCCACATGACATTAAAATTCACAAAATCACAACTGTCAAGCTGAGAGGAGTTGTGAGCTAGAAATAGGGTCAAGGGGACATTAAAGCTATCCATATTTCCTCATTTTGACATATTTGACAATGCATCTCAGAAAGCCAGGGTCCACTGTGAGGAGACCCATCTCCCTAAGAAAAGCAGATTTCAGACTTCTCTGAGGGTGAAATGCAAATCATTATTGGAAGTAGTGCCAAGCCGAGGCTGTGTGATTGTTGAAAGATGATCCTAGCCTAGCTGACTTCAGTTTTGTTCTAATAAATTAATTAAAATTAAGTAAATGTAATTAACAGTTGCTACCTAGGATTTACTTGAAGGAGGTGAGATATTTTCCAAACCTGCCCTTTAGTTTGTGTATGTAATGGGTCAGAGTGAATTTGGTTGTGAAGTGTGTGAAGGACCATTGTCACAATGTTTCTGATGTATTGGATAGCGGGATTACTTGTGACCCTTTTTATTTTATTTGAAAGACTCTTTCCCCACCTCCACATTACATTCCGACCCCAGCTGCACTGTAATTCATTTCTACAAAAGCTGCACAATTCTTGTGTTTCAGCACAAACCTGCATAACTAAGCAGCTTATTATTCCCCTGGGATGGAGAAATCTCTGGAAAGATGTGCATCTAACAATAGAAAGACAAGAATGGGCAGTACAAAACCAGGAAGAAGATGGATTGCCTATGAGATGTTGCAAAAATAAGATATTTATGTGGGAGCAAAGATTTGTGTGTGTGTGGCAGCTGTGGGGGTCTGTTCAGCAGAAGAAGCAGAAGGGATTCACTTGTGTCCAACACTTTCTTTTCCAGGTTGTCATGTTGGCAATGTACAACTTGTCTCTGGAAGGAACGGGCCGTCAGGGGTACTTCAGATGGAAAGAAGACATTTGTGCTTTTATTGAGAAACACTGGACTTTCTTATTAGGGAACAGGTAAAGACAAGATATTTCCCTGAAGGGAAGGGTCTGGGTTGGTGACACAAAGGAATTAGAAGTTGTTATACAGATGGACAAGAAGCCTGCTTAATTTGGTGACATCTCTGTTGAGCCTGACAAGTGATAAAAAGGAAGGATTTAATACTGAGAATCTGAATGCAGGCATGAGGGGTACACTTGAGAAAGAATCAGCGTTTCTTACTGAGGAAAAACAACCCCAGGAAAGTCACACTAAAGCAATACAAATGCATGTAATTTGGATTATTTCTTATCTTCCTTTAAGGAAGCATATGAACCTGCAAAGACTTGAGTTTTTCTAAACAGTCACAATGGATGGGCTAATCCTGGTATTGCCAAACTTCAGGGACAAAAATGTGATCCAGCAAAGTTCCTTGGCTATAGCTCATGAGGACCAAGTTCTTCAAGAACTGAGCCTTACTTTTTAGATTGTTTTGAATCTTAATGAAATGGCTTCTATACAGTAGGTTTTAAACAACTGAAACATTTTTCAGTAAGTGTAAAGACCCTGTTAGAGTAGGAGCCCCTCATTAAGGGCAGCCTTCATTTTCCAGGTGAAGAGCACATTTTTTTCTGAGCATGCTAAAGCTGTCAAACCCAAGCCTCGCTGTTAATGCATGTGCTGTGGAGGAAGAAAAGGAATTGAGCAATCTTTGGAAGTTGTAGATTTGATTGACTTCACAGCTTCTTTTCTTCCCCAGGGATTTCTCTGTTGTAAGATCTGGCCTTTCTTCCTAACCAGATTTGGTTTTTGGCTTTGCTTTCAGTGCTTGTCTGTGCCTCCTTGCTCTGTTCTCAGAAATGTTAGCGTTTGTCCTCTCTGGAAGCCACAGGGACCCTGACAGGAGGGCAGCTGGTGGCCCATTGTCCCTCATTCAGGGAGCTGCTGCCTCCCAGGGTTTGCTGCTGCCTTTTGAGACTTGCCCTGGGAACTGGGCGCTCCTTGCTCTGATTAAAATTCAGAGAGTGATTCCTGGCTTCACACACAGCCTTCCCACTTGCCTGGACAAGCCACTGATGGAACAGAGACAGCTGAATCGTGTGTGTAGCAGTACAAGCCATGCAATGATCTTGTCATATTGAAGTGCAGCTTATCCAGATTTACTGTAACACTCCAGACTTTGAGCTGCAGCAACTGGGTTTGATCACCACCTTTGAGGTTCAGTACCCCAAAATGTGTAAGGGCAGCAGTGAACAGCAGCTCAGCCAAGCCTTGGCAAGTACAGAAGTTCCTGTCTGTGGGGTGTGCAAAGGCAAGAAGAAATCCTGAGATTCTCAGCAACTTGAGGTTAGACTCTGCATTGTGAACCTGACTCTCCCAGAGTCCAAGGGAGTACCTCAGTTATTGGCTACAAGGACAATTCTTCAGTATTTCTTCTCACCTCTTCCCTGAGTGGCATCTTAGTTAGCCCTGTGACCAGATTCTTAAGGAACAAAAAATGCTCAGATGCCCAGTGAGAGTGCCCTGCCCAGCAGAGGGAAAGGCTTAAATGCAGCTCCCTGCCTCCAAGGGGCCAAAAAAGCACTTCAGGAGTAGTTCAGTGTGTGTGTCAGTGCCACTGGCAGAAACACTCTGTCCAGGATAGAAGCACAGCTGGTGAGTGGGGACCTAAACTTTGTTTTTCTCTCTCCCACCACAGGAAAAAGACCTCAACATGGTGGAGCACAGTTGCTGGCTGTCTCTCTGTGGGGAGCCCCTTGTTTTTCCGCTCGGGAGCACAAGAATTTGGAGAACCAGGATGGTGGAAGCTGGTTCATAACAAACCCCCAACACTGAAACCTGAAGGAGAGAAGCTGTCAGCATCTGCACTGAAGGCAAAAGGTAGCTCTGTCCTCAGTAGTGTGTAGATTCCTCACGGAGCGAGAGCTGGGAGAAAAGCATAAGAAGAGTTCAGTTAAAACCAGTTTGTATGCATGGACAGTTCCTTAGTTTTGTTCCACTGTAATGGTTGACTGAAGAGAGCTGTGGTGCATATGGTGTGAGAAGCCTGTTATATTTTATTACCTTTTTCCATTGTGCTGATTTGTAAGGTTTTGAGTCTTGTGCAGACTTTTTTTAGCTGAAATCTACAATTTTCCCACTTCTCTTTACCCTGGGGAATGTGTTTTATCTTTTTTCACTAGATGCAAATTCTCCTCTGTATAGAGGAACAAAATTTGGGCTTTAGTCATACACTGGCTTAATGCTACATGTCCCAGAGTGAATTTCTTGTCCACATTGAAACCTCATATTTTAAGCTTTGTGGTCGGTGTGTTTTTGACTGCATAGTGTGAATCCATTGATTGCAGGAGCTCAGAATAAGCCAATTCCTTCTTTAGCAGCTTCCAAGCCCCCGCTGGATCCCATCATTACTGTGGAAGGCCTTCGGAAGCGGGTGAGCCGCAATCCAGTCGAGTCAGCCATGGAGCTGAAGGAGAAGAGGTCCCGCACTCAGGAAGCCAAGGACATTCGGAGAGCCCAGAAGGAGGCGGCCGGGTTCCTGGACCGCAGCACTTCCTCCACTCCTGTGAAGTTCAGCAGCCGCTGCCGCCGGCCCGACATCGTCCTGGAGAAAGGAGAGGTCATCGACTTCTCCTCCCTGAGCTCATCCGACCGCACACCTCTGACCAGCCCCTCTCCATCCCCGTCCCTGGACTTCTCTGCTCCCGGCACTCCCGCCTCGCACTCGGCCACTCCCAGCCTGCTCTCGGAAGCGGATCTCATCCCGGATGTCATGCCACCACAGGCTCTGTTCCATGGTAAGAGCCACCATGGGTTTCGTTCAGTGATGAACCGTGTGCAGTTTTCTAGGAATATTTCTCCAAAGAAGGATCTCCCAATGAGCTGCAGGATCCTTTCAGGATAAGATGGAAAGTAACTGGCAATATTCTGTTGTCTTAGTTGAGTGTGAGAATTGACTGGTTTTCCATTTGTTTTACCATCAACTTCTAAGGCCAGAAGAAAGCCCCATTATCATTTTCTGAGAGGTTCTGAATAAACAGTGGGTAAACTTCACACAGCAGCTGCTGGACTACTCAGCATAAGCATTTCACTGTGACACAGATTACACTGTTACAGGTCTAGTTTTGTGTCAAATGTTTTTCATGGGAGAAATTTTATTCCCATGGTAATGTCCCAGTATTTTATATGTTTGATTGTGCTGATCAATGGATGCTAAATTTCAGGGAGATTGCAAAGCAGTGATGCAGGCTGAATTCTCTTAGCTCCTTAAGGAACCGGTCTTCTGGGTGACAGGAAGAATAGTGAGGTTCTGTAGAGGACAGAACCTCCCCAGGGTATGCTAGCTGAAGATACAGCTCATCAGCTTGACTTTTTGATTCTCAGGCGTTGGGAATTTTCAGCAGCTTAATGTTCCTCCAAGAACATGTGCTTGCAGCTCAGGAGAGGCACTGTTTCCAGATGCCAGGCTAAAAGGCACTTTAGGAGCAGGATTGATTCTGTGTTCTGAAGTTGGACTCTTTTCAGCATCTCCTGTCCAAAATCAGATCTAGGAGTACATAGAAAATGAAGTGTGTTGGGTAAACGCACATTATTGTTCCTTAGCAGAAAAATGTGACAACCATTTTTGAAATGTGACTTTGATGTTTAAATTATTTTTTTCTTTTCCCCTGGATTATTTTGATCTGTGCCACAGATGATGAGGAGATGGAAGGAGATGGAGTCATAGACCCAGGAATAGAGTATGTGCCCCCTCCCAGTGGGACAGCTGGTGCTGGCACCATGATAGCAAGCAGAAAAAAAGTAAAGACAGCTGAGCAGATCAAGCAAGAGGTGGAGAGCGAAGAAGAAAAAACAGACCGCATGGAAGGTGACAGTGAAGATCCTGAAGAGTCAAACACACCCATGCAGGTGAGAGGGCGAGACAAGGTGAAGTCACAGCTGGAGAAGGATGCTAAAGCCAGAGTTCCCAAGCACACCTCAGTTAGCATCTATGAGGAAAAGCTGCTGCTGAAGAGACTGGAAGCCTGTCCCAATGCTTTGAGCATGAACCCAGAGGCACGGAGGCTAAGGCGCAAGCTGCTGGTCAGGCAGGCCAAGAGGGAAAGAGGACTCCCACTCTTTGACTTGGACCAGGTTGTGAATGCTGCACTGCTCCTGGTTGATGGGATTTATGGAGCCAAAGAAGGCAGTGTCTCCAGGTCCCCAGTAGGGCAAGCAACATACAGAACTACTAGCCAGGACTTCAGGATCTTGGACAGATACCAGGTGAGTGTTCCAAAATCTAAGTTAGCTTTTGGCGCTGGTCATTTTAAAGCTTTTGCTGCTGCAAAGCAGCACATTAAGAGTTATCTGACTCCTAAAGGGAAAAGGATTATGTGAACAAGACTCATTTTGGCCTGGGCTGTGTCCCCACCAATGCTCTCCTAAGTCCTTTTCTTCTTGGAACATGCTGGTTCAGCACTGCTGTCTGTCAGTGTCAGCACCACAAATGTCGATGTATTTGTACTCCAGCCCTGCCCAAATCCTGGTGGTGGCAACTTGGAAGTACCCAAACAGGTGAGTGTGTAGGAGGGAGATGATTTGCAGCACTTCTAGGTTTGGGCACCAAATGTGGGAGTGCCCAGCAGAGTCCAGAGGTGGGACCACCATGGTCCAGTCCACAAAGCCACACTGAAAGGCCCTTACTCTCTCTCTATACGATCCAATTGTTAAATCACTGCCTGACCTTCCTGCAACTGTTGTGCATTTTTTTGTGCATCCAGACAATGCTGCCTGCCACGAAGGGATATCGCCAGCAGACAACCAAGTTTCTGTACCGCCTGGTAGGCTCAGAAGACCTGCTGACAGACCACAGTATTGTCAGCCCTTACACCTCCCGTGTCCTTAAGCCTTACATCAGGTACAGAGGGTCTGAGCTTGCTCTTGGCTTGTGCACCGCCAGCCCACGGAGAGGACACCTTTCTTGGGCAGTGCTCCTCACTCCTCCTCAAAGTACAACCCAGTACACCATGGTAACCCTGAAGGGATAGTGTTTGACTTAGCTGAGTAGTGAAATGGATTGCATTGGGAAGGGGAATCTCCGAGAGGGGGTGAGGGCAGAGAGGGCATTGCTGTAGCCATTCAGTGCAAGTTGCACTTGCTCTTGGGTCAGAACTGTGATTTCCTTGCTCATGCTGTAAGGAAAGACTGGCTGGACATGCTGTGGGTCTGGGAAGTGTCCTGGCCTCTGGCACAAGGGTGTTTTTGCAGAGCTGGGGACTGTTTCCCCATATGAACAGAAGACTGCTCTTTTTTTCCCCTAAAGTTGAGCATGTTATAAGATATTTCATGGGCAGTACCTATTTAGCTCCAGTGGCCCTTCTTGTTGCTCACTTGTTTTTTGTGTTTCCTTTTCATGTTCCTGGCAGACGTGATTATGAGACAAAGCCCCCAAAACTCAGGCTGCTGGCAGAAATCCGGGCAAATCCACACAGGAATGATCTCAACTGGAAGGCAGAGCCAGAAGCACCCATTGATTACTGCTATGTTCGCCCTAATCACATCCCCACTATAAACTCCATGTGCCATGAATTCTTCTGGCCTGGTAAGATTCCTCCGGTGCTTGAGTTTCCAAGAAAGAAGCAGCATTGTTCAGAAAAAAAGTGTTCTTGGGCCAAATTTTTATTCAGTTGGTGTCTGGCTGATTCTTAGAAACCCATTATCTGATGTCACAGGAATGCATTTGAGGTGGAGACATGGGTTTGGTGTCTGTCTCTTGAGATCATGTAGAACTGGCAATTAGGCCCTAATTAGCACGGCACTTAAAAAAATAGGTGCCAGTAGGAGTAATTGGGTAGTTTAGTAGATAGCTGAACTTAAGCATGCAGTGAAATGTTTTGCAGAATCAGGGGCTGAAATAAACAGTTGCTTACCAGAGATTACTGTTCATTACCTTTGTGAGAAGGTTTCTTCCCAGCAGCTGTAAGCTGGATAAGTCAGAGTGAAAGCTGGGAAGTCATATGAGGAGCAGCTCATGAGGAGGTCACTTGGTTCTGTTCAACCTCAAGAGGAGGAGACTGAGGGAAGACCTCATCATGGTCTGCAGAATCCTCAGGAGGGGAAGCAGAGGGCGAGGTACTGATTCTCTGTGATGACAGGACTCAATAGAAGTGCTTGAAAGCTGTGTTAGGAGAGGTTTGGATGGATTTTAGGAAAGGTTCTTCACCCAGAGGGTGGTTGGGCACTGGAACAGGCTCCCCAGGGCAGTGTCACAGCACCAAGCCTGCCCAAGAGGAGTTTGGACAATGCTCTCAGGCACATGGTGTGATTCCTGTGGTTGTCCAGTGTAGCATCAAGAGTTGGACTCAATGACCCTTGAGGATCCGTTCCAACTCAGCATATTCTGTGATTCAGTGAATTGCTTTTACAACTGTAGGCTCTGCTGTGTTGTCCTTTATTTCTTCAAGCCTCAGTATTTACAAGGTACAGGAAAGATTAGGTTTGTATTTTTCTGTGTCATATCTGGAGCTGCAGGTTCTTTAGGGACAATGGCTGCCCTTTCTGGGGGTTACAAGGCTATAGTCTCTAGTTCTTCTGAAATAATTGTAGTAGGGATGTTCATCTGCTGCATGCATCAGCTTCTGATCAGCAAACAACGCAGCAGACTAATTTAGAAAAGCCCAGTACAAACAGTACACACCTTTATTTCAGGTAACTCTTGGCTTTGTGTTTTGATTTGCAGATAGTGAGTGATTCAGCAGGGCTGTAGTTCAGCAGTGCCCAAATGCTGCAGTCAGGATGGCAGCTCTTTTTGCTACTCATTATATGCAAATGGTACAGTGTGGGGGGAAATTACCTGGCACACCTGCCTTCCCTTTCACAAGCTGTTTCAGAGCTTGTGAGAGACACTTGCAATCCTAGCAGAGGCTGGACCGCTTTGTCATTGTCTCTTCCCTCCTGATAATGCATTTGAAGTTCTGGCCAAGTAGAGTTGCACCTTCTTTAAGTTCTTCAGGACTCACCCTGTTTTATTTCACGTAGTGAGCATGGGTGTGTTCCACCCAGCTGTGAACTGTTCATCATTAAATCAGAAAGCTGACACTCCTATCAGCCTCCAAACAGGAATCCAAATCTTTTCCATGCTGAAAAAATTCTGAGGCTGGGATATGATCATTGCATCTTGGTCCTGTTTTTAGCAGGAGAGGGAAGTGAGGAAGTGATGCTTGGGAGGTACAGCCTGGATGCAAAGGGTTTAGCTGGTACAGCTAGGGGGTGGGAGGCAAGGATATGCAACTGGGTGAGCATCATTATACCAGTTCTTCTGTCCCTCCAAATCCTTGCTTTCAGAGGTATTCTTGCCTCTTCCAAGGCAGAACTATGTTTTCAGGTAGTGACTGGAGATGAGCTGGTGGAAGAGAGATTTACAGGTGTTGTTTCTCACAGTGCATTGGTGCCTTTACAACAAGCCTCTCCTAGCGGGAAGTGTCTCCAGTGGTGAACCCTCCTGAGCTTAGCATCTTCCTACAGGAAAACTGCACCACTGCGGAGCCGCCAGCGCCCCGGGCAGCGAGTGTTCCTGTCCAGACACGCTGCAAGGCACTCCACAGGCAACGGCAGCCTTGGCTTAATTAACACAGCTCCCGATTGCCAATCGATCCCTCCCACATCTTGCTCCACCCAACTTACTCTCGAGCAAGAAAATAACTCACCCACTTCTTGGTGCTTTATGAAATCTTGAATCTCATCAAGAGTGATTACTGGAAAACATACTCTGCTATTTTGTTACCCCAAGTTCCAAATACATTGCAATTGCCAACTTGAGGCTGAAGCAAATGTTTCTGGCCCATCTCCTCTGTGTCTTGCATCTAATTTAGGGTCTGTCCACTCAGATTACCAAGCGGTCAGTCTTCAGTGCCTCAGACCGCACTGCTTGGTGCTGACGGCTGTGTGGATGCTCTAGGACTGCAGCAGCAGGGTGATTAGGCAAGGTAACAAACTTCCAGCCTCTTTCTGTGCCCAGCCTCTGACTCACAGAAGCACCACTGCCTGAGAGGCTACTTAGTCCCCCAGATTAGAGAATTTGCATGGTAAAAGCAAGTGTTTTGATAACATTGGAGGCTGTGGTCAGGCTCACAGTGCAGCTTCACAGCCAAGTGAGTGTGCACAAGAGACAGCAGTAAGAGCTCCAGGTGAAGTGGAGGAAAAAGACAGGAGCCATAGCAAGCAAAGCTGAGGCCCAGTTTCATGTGTGCTGTTCTGAAGAGAGTTAAGTCTCAGTTTCATCCTTGAGTCATTGAAAGGAAATCAGCTTTGCTAGTTTTTCCTTGCAAGCTTCCCTGCTAAGCAGATCTTGTTTTGTCATTTTGTTGTATCATCTTTTCCCTTGCATACTTACCTGGCAGGGGAGGCACCAGGATCAGGCAGCTGGTTTTCCCAAGGCAGGGTTCATCCCCTGCACTCTGGGTGTCCTGACCGCTGGGATTTCCCAAAACATGGGAAATTTAGCTGCATAATTCGTAGTAACAGAGGACTACTCTAGCAGGGGCCTTGGACTGTTCTATGATGCTGTGACCTCTTGCTATCAAAAATTTGAAATAAAGGTAAAAAGAAGGGATCAAATGTTTCTAAAAAGCCTTAAACCCCTGGATTTCAATGACACTTTTCTGTTGATTTGCAGTGCTTCCAGCTGCTGTTTATCTCTTTGTTCTTAGGAATTGATTTGTCAGAGTGCCTGCAGTATCCAGACTTCAGTGTTGTTGTCCTTTACAAGAAAGTTATCATTGCCTTTGGCTTTATGGTGCCAGATGTGAAGTACAACGAAGCTTACATCTCTTTTCTTTTGGTGCACCCTGAGTGGAGAAGAGCTGGGATTGCAACCTTCATGATTTATCATCTTATCCAGGTAATGGAATGAAATCATCCCATGAATCTGCCAATGAACCAGCTTTCACTTCTTCCTTGTGTGCACATGTGCAGATATTAGAGAGTAAGAACCCTTTTTGTGAATTATTTATGGCAGGAAGTAGCTCCTGCTTTGGAAGTTAAAACATGTTCAGGAAAACAGCCATCCTGGTCATGTGCTGAGAATTAGAGGGATGCTGCACACTTCAGCTGTTTTGGGATTAAGTCTGTTCTCCAGTGGTCAGTAGTTTATGTAAAAGAGATACTGTAAATGGGGAGTTTAAAGGAGAAAATGAGGTAAGAGTGGGCAGGCTCAGTCAGAATTATTGCAGCTGTCTTGACTACACCTGGAGGTTTATTCCATGCATTCCACTCACTGATCTCAGTCGCTTTTCACTTTTATACTCTGGTTCAAATACAGCTGAGTTAATGATAAAGTGTTTGCAGCCTCATTGTTTGTTTAAACTGGCTTGTACTGGGCCTCGTTCTACAGGAATACTTGGGAAAATTAATCTCAGCTAACTGAACGGGTGGTATTAAAGGAGTTAAACTTGATTACCTCTCTGAATGAATACTGTTATTCAAGGGGCCTTAATTCCATTGACTTTCTTGAATTAAATTGCAGGAAAGGCAGCTTAATTGTGAGTAAGGATGGAGATATATGTCTTTACAGAGCCCAACCCCAGTTTTACCACTCCCTGAACTCTCTTGGCAGAGCTGCCAGCGTGAAACATTCCTTAATTTGTTGTAGTCAAGATGAGCTTCACTAACAAAAACGCACCATTGAAACTGTTTTATCCTCTTTCTTATTTGGCTGAACCAAGGTAGGGAATGCTGGCAGAGCCTTGGGGAAAGTGATCCGTGCTTTGGAAAAGCACTTTCCACTCCTGGGCTGCCCGAGGGTAACTCTGCTCCCTGCACAGCTCTCTGCAGTGCTGACACAGGCCTCTAATCAATATTCTTTAAACTCACCCCTTGCATTTCCCAGGCAGCTCTGTGTGAGGTGTTGAAGGAAATTGCCCTCAGCTCAGTGTGCTGATGGGAGATGTCAACACCCAGTGGGAACAGGCGCCAAGGTTTGCACGGATCCAACAGGTGGACTCTCAGAGACTTCCCTCTCCAGCAGAGCTGGGATACTGGAGTTGGCAAGTCAGCCACAGAAAATCCTCACACCTTTTAGTAGGATGTATCAGATCAATTAACCTAATCCTGCTCGCATGAAATTCCCAGTTGAGGAAAGCTAAGCAGATCTGAGAGATTTGAGTCTGATTAGGCACACTGGCAATGAGAGATCAGCACTGTATGTTTGGCTCACACTAGGTTTATTTTGTTGCTGCTGACTTTCTGACAGTGGTAGAAGGGGTTTAGTCCTGTAGAATAAATGGTGGTTGTGACCTTCTGTCCCTCAGTCTCCAGGTTGTAGGTGCTGCTTTGCAGCCTGCTTAGGCTTGGGGTCTCCTCACTGTAGCTTGAAACACTTGGATGCTCTGTTTGGATCAAGAGTAGGTGGCTGACTTTGGGATCAGTGTGCTGAGTTTGGGGCTGGATTCCTGGGAACAGCATAACTTAACAGGAAAATGTTTTGATGCAAATGGTGTTGGCTGGTTTGCTGTCAAAATTTATCTTCTCATGCATCTGTCCCAGAGGACTAAACTGCATTTTCTTAATGATCTCATTCAGATTTTCTTTTCTCCAAACCAGCTTCCAGTTATTTATTTTTTTTGTTCCCTCCTTAAATTCCTGAGAGTTTTCTCCTTGAGTGTTTTATCTTGGAGAATTCCTAGAGGGTATTACTGTTCCCTCTTAGGAGTTCCAATACACTCAATATACATGGAATGCTATTAAAACACTTGATGAAAGCAGAAAATAAATTATTTCAGCGTCTTAATCAGAGTGTTGCTGGTTATTATAATTTAGGATCTTCAAGGTAACTTCAGCCATGCTATTATTTGCTGTCTGAACTGAATTTCCTGCCTTCTCAGGAGGCGAGTGCTGTGCCCTGAAGGATGGGAGAGGAGCTGGGTGGGATAGACAGGAATTCCAGCGTGACAGCACAGAGGTGCTCAGGCAGTCACAGGGAGCTCAGCTCTGTTTGCTGACAGGGAGGAGTGCAGAGCCTGATCCTCTGGCATATTTCATCTTTTCTTCAGGCCATTGTATTTGAGATCAGGGCTGTACACCAAGATGATTTTTAATTAACAATTACTTTAGTAATTGACAATGGAAAGATGACAAATTACAATCCCAAACCTGCTTTCATTGTCAGAGAGTCCACCTTTCCCAGAAACAAAGGCTTGGAGTAGCAGCAGCAGCGCTCCCTTTGCTGTTGCTATGTGTGGTAACTCCTGTGCCGTGGCCTGTGACTTTTCTCACATTTCCTCAGTACCTTGGATCCCTGAGCTGATGAATCTCCTCACCTCCGCATTCCCCCAGAGGCTGTCTCGTTCTCTTGCAGTGATACCTCCTTTTTTTCCCCTCTCCCCCTCCCTTGGCAGACCTGCATGGGCAAGGACGTCACCCTTCACGTCTCTGCAAGCAATCCTGCTATGCTGCTCTACCAGAAGTTTGGATTTAAGACCGAGGAGTACATTTTGGATTTTTATGACAAGTATTACCCCTTGGACAGCAAGGAGTGCAAGCACGCCTTCTTCCTCAGGCTGCGGCGCTGAGCTGCTGGAGGGGTCTGGGGAGTTGGGAAAAGCCCAGTCCATCCAAAAAACTCCCCCACCTTTCGGGGAAGGATGTTGGCTGCCACAGGAGAGCTGGAACATGCTGGTGTGTTTATCCCTAGGACTCTGGATGTCAACAGTGAGATGTTGTGTGTGGAAAATGCAATCCAAGAGGATTGATTCCTGTGCTCCAAGGGGAGAGGCATGGAAATGCCAACTAGGATACACTGAAACCACTGGAAAATTGAAATTCCTTATGGGCAATTTTCCTGCCACTGTTACTTTGGAGAACCTCATTAGCAACCAAACAAAAATACCAAACAAAAAAGTGTTTCTCACTTCAGAGGGGTCCCATGGATTTCAAGTTTTGAAACCTGTCCAAAAAATGTTGCAGGTTTTTTGTCTCTGTTTTTGTTTATGAGCAAAAATGAACACCTAAACTTAAACCAGTGTTTCTGTGGTTTGATTGCTTTGTTAGGAACTGTCGTGAGTCTGTGAAAGGAATGTTGCTGTTGCTGGATGTTAACTTAAGGAAAGTTCTACACATGCTAGATGAGTAGCCCTGGAAGCATGTTTCAGGAATACTGGAGAGTGTGTGGATTCCTGTGATCTCAAGTACAAGGCTCAGAGGAGACACCTTTGTTTTGCTGCTTCCCTGCTGCCTTCCCTTCCCCTCCCTGCCCCGTGTTCCCCGTGAAGTTCTCGTAGCACTCAGTGTTTTGTGTTCCGGAACGGTGTCAGGTGGGTTTGTGTCTAAGACAAGGTGGGGCACCACAGCTGCCAAATTCAGCTCTTTGGAATCTTTCCACCTCTCTGCCAGTTGCTGGTCTGCAGATCAGCCCTTTGGGAACACCTCTAACCACAGAGCAGCCTCACAGGCTCCAGCACCCACCTCCTCCTGCTACAGGCGCTCTGGCTGGAAGAAACCCAGAGCAAAAGTAATGGGGATGTTTGAAATGCAGGCTCTGATTTGTAGAAGCATTCTACTCGCAGCTTGGAGGGAGGAGAGAGCAGAGGTGGCCCAGATCCAGTTCTTGGAATCACCTAGGCTCTAAGTATCAGTAGAGAGCAAAGAATAGATAGAAATACCCAAGAATTAAAAAATACAACCCAAACAGTTTCTCTGGTAGCGGCTCTTGTCCTTTTCCACAGGGTAGCAGCTTCTCTCCCTCCCTGTCTCAGTGCAGAGGAGCAACAGAAAGCTGCACTGACCAAAGGTCAGGCTGTGCATTTTAACTACAGATCGTGTCCACTGGGATGGTCCTTTCACATCAAGCCCACAGAGAGCTACACACCAAATGTGAGTTCTTTGTCCTTAACCTACTGATTATACTAGTAGTTGCCATAGTGGAGTCTTAATTTTGCTAACAGAAGAGAAAGGGACACAAAATATGTTTTTGTGTAGCCAATGTCCATCACAACCAACACAAAACCAGTGTTAGTGGAAAGGAAAACCAGCCCTGCCAAGGGTTGTGTGCCTGAACATCTGTGCACATTTCTGCCTGTTTCATGAGTATGTGAAAATTTTCGATGTTCTTAATGTTATGAGTTAGCTGGACTTTGAAAGAAAAGAAATATATGTCTTTATGAATGGAATTAAAGCTCTTCCCTTGGAAAAGCCTGTCTGTAGTCATACTGTTTGTTAAGGTGTCTCTCCATCATCTTATTTCATTGGAATCTAGCAAACTCCAGAAGGGGGCCCTAAGATGTGTGTGAGCAGCTGACCAAGGCAAGAAACTCCTCGTTTCCCTACAGCCACCTCTAGGGAAGGCACACAAATGCCGTAGCAGGCTCGTCCCTTCCAAACAGAATTAGGAGATACAAAGTAGTCTGGAGAAGACGACCAGTTCTGCATTGTGTTCTCAAAGATGACCATGAAGATTTTGAGGACCATCTTGCTCTGTGGTTTTGTCCCTTAGGGACTGCCAAGTGACAGCGCTGTGACACCTGCTGTGCTGCAGACAGCTTGTTTGATCCAGGTCCTTCATTTAACCCCAGATCCTCAAAGGCGGTGATCCTCGGGGCGGGAGCCGTGGCTTTGCAAGGGATGAGGTTCTTCGAAGGCAGGTCGTGCAGCAAGCAGACAAACGGTGCTCTCGGCCCTCTGCTTCCCTCTTGTGCCCCGGCAGCCCGGCTGCTGGGTCACCCGAGCCGTGCTTGAGGAGCCAGCACCGCCCCGCTCGGCGGCCCGGCTCCGCCACGCTTCCCGGAGCTGGGCAGCGGCCGCAGCACTGAGGAGGAGCCAAACACAGCTTAACAAAGCAAAGCTTTCCTGGAGAATAAAGGTGGAACCTCACCCTTTCCTAATAGGGCAGCAAAGCCCAAGTGCTTCCCTGAACTTTGATTCGTGGCTACCGAGGAAAAGCCGTCCTTTCGGGCGGCGGCTCGGGCTGGGCTCCGCGCGAGCGCCGTGAGGGCTGCGGGCCCGCCCCGCTCCCGCCCTGCCCCGCGCGCGCCGCCGTTTGAACAGCGCCATGGAGGGGCTGGCGGCGCTGCCCGAGGTGTGGCGGCTCTACTTCGCCTCCGTCCGCGCCGCCACCTTCCGCAACTGGCCCTTCACCGAGGGCTGCACCTGCACGCCCGAGCGGGTGAGCGCGGGGCCGGGGCGGCGGGGCCGGGGCGGCGGGAGCAGGGCCGGGCGGGCACTGACGGCCTCTCCTGTGCCCACAGATGGCTGCGGCGGGCTTCGTGCACTGCCCCAGCGAGAACAGCCCCGACGTGGCGCAGTGCTTCTTCTGCCTCAAGGAGCTGGAGGGCTGGGAGCCTGAGGACGACCCCCTGTGAGTACCGGGGGCATCCCTCGGCCTCCGCCGCGACTGGCGTCGCCCCGGCCCGGGGGATCCGCTGGCGGCGTGTGGCTCGTTGGGAGCTCTTGCCTCCGTTTTTATTTTCTCTTCGCTTCTTTTCAGGGAGGAACACAAAAAGCACTCTGCAGACTGTGGTTTTCTTTCTCTTCGGAAAGAACCTGCTAACCTCACGGTGCAGGAGTTCCTGAAGCTGGACAAAATGCGAATGAGAAAGGCACTTGTACGTACACGGGCTCCTAGTCTTTGGATTGTTCGGCTGGGCTCGTTTCTTACCACAAGGCTTTGTGCAGAGTGTTTTGTTGCATCCAGGCTCGGGCTGGATCAGCCGGTGTGCCTTTTCCTGGTTCTTAGCCATGCATTATGCGGGATGTATCCCACTTTCCCCTGGAAGCTGAACGATACTCCGCTTAGTGGTAGACAGTAACATAGTATTTTTACTCTTTGCAGAAAAAAGAGGTTTCTCAGAAGATGACTACAGTTGAAGATAAAGCCAAGATCCAGCGCTGTAGTATAAAGAATCTGGCCTAGACTGCTGCAGCTTCATAGTTGCCAGTGAAATTTGTCTTGTCCACATGCTGTGGCACTACTCCTGTGACTGAATGGCCATGTTTCCTGAGGCTGCTTCCAGACTGGCTGTTCCTGAGAAGCAGAGGGAATTCTGCTTCACTCCTCTGAGTCTGTCTGGGAAGTACCTGGGGTTTGATGCATTGTATACACAATCTTTTTCTGCAGGATTCTTCTAATTTTCTTGCTGGAATTTTAAGGATTCTTACTTGTAGGTTTACTTGTTTCCTTCTTCTTTTTTTTTTTTTTAAATTTTTTTTTGTAAATCCAGCTATTTAGAGATATTGCTGTGTGATAGAGATACTGATAGGTCTGGTGCTAAAACTTGTTTTTCTGATAGGAGTTGACATGCATTTCCATTTTTGTACTGAATATACCAGTGCTTTTAGATACTTTGGAACATAGAAAGGGGAAGGAGTTTTAAAAAGACTTGAGGGATTTAGGACTGTGGCTAATAACGTTGAGTTGTACCACACCTTAGTGTGCCTGGTATTCTTGTAAACTTCTGTTTGTAGTTGGCTGCTGCCTCATGTTGATGCATTTATAAATAAAATTTAAAGGCAGAATAACAAAGTTCTATTCGATTTTCTGGAGGACAAGAATCTGACCTTTGCTGCAATGGGCTGTGCTGAATGCATTTTTAACATCAAAAAGGAAAATAAACTCATCAGTTACACCTTGCAGTGCTGTTGCTCAAGTGTCAAACTCTTGTAAGCAGTGTCCATCAGGCATTATAGACATTTCAGAAACAATGAAATTTATTTGTGCCTGGGAAGGTTTGGTTTGTCCCTTTATTTGGAAAGGAAAAGAACATCTGCAGAACAGAGTGCAGTCAGAGAGGAACTGTGCTTTGAACTGCTGGAAAGGAATGGGGCAATCTTGGCAAAAATACTTGACTGTAACACAGCCCAAGCCGATCACACAGATTGGATTCTGCAGACAGAACTGGACACACACGATCAGGTGCTCCCAAAGTCAAAGAACCTTCAGCTTTATTTGGGGAAAAAGTTTGTTGTAATAGCACACTGATGAGAACAACGTGCCTGTGTCTCCCAAGTTTGTTCAATGTTCTCTATCCAGACTTACTTGGAACAGTGAAATAACCTTATTATCTCCAGCTGCAACAGCCAAATCCAGCGCTGAGTGCCCGGCTGCATTCTTCTTTTGCACGTTTGCATTGCAGCTGTAAAGACAGAACACATAGGTTTAAACTGCTTAAACTCATTGCAAGTGAGTGCACTTAGTGAGTGCACTTAGAGTGGCTTGTTGGGTGAATGTGATGGGGAGCAACTTTGGAATTTCTGGATGCTCCTTCTGGCAGGGACATGGGGAAGGCTTTGGCCCTGCAGTCGTGCCTGCTGTGCTGGCAGGCGGGGGAGGAGCCTGCAGCTGAGCTGGAGGCCCAGCCACAGTACCTACCATAACAGGGCTCGGATACACTCCTCTCCCTCCAGTCCCAGCAGAACTGCCTCGTGGAGAGCTGTGTTGTTGTGCCTGCACAGGAGGAATGACCAATGCACTTAGTACCTAAGGGAACTTAGTAAATAAAACTTAGGAAAATGAATAGGAGGACACTGAACACCCCAGAAACGTGGTAGGCTTTGGTGGGGTTTATCATATTAAGTGGATGGGGGAAGGAACTGAATAGAACAGCAGCTTTTAAAACAGAAGTTATGAGAAATCTTCAAAACTAGCAACTGGAAGAAGGAGTGTGGATACTGTCATTAAAAGGAGCAGATTTGTAGAGGAGTGTTGGGCTTCTCTCTAAAACCAGAGCACGTGTGATTTTTCTTGGTAAAACTTGGACAGAGCCGAGGTGGAGGATCAGAGCTCACTTACGGCCCTGACTGCTGGTCAATGTCAGCCCCTTTCTTCACGAGAGGGGAGATGGCTCCTGTGTGCTTGTTCAGGACAGCAACTGTGAGGGCAGGGCGCTCCTCCTCGCTCAGGGAATTGGGGTCAGCTCCCTGGAACAGAGCAGAGGCCAAGGGAGCTGGTAAAACCATACAGATTCGTCAGCTTCCACCTTGCTTTCCTATTATGCCAATTCAAGTTGGCAAATGGGCTTCATACTCAAGACAGAGAGAGGTTCAAAGTGTGTTGTTTTGCTTTCTTCTGAAAATGTTTGTCATCTCCTAGCTCAAAGCCAGAGTAAATGTGTGTAACTAGCCCAGTGAGACCCCACGCTAGAAACCCAGATTATGCTTGCTTTTGCTAGAGAGGACTTGATCCTAAATTACGGAACTAATGCTTTTTTTTTTGTTTGGCTTTGGCAAACCTAGAGAAGACTGCCTTATGCATTGACCAAACAGAAACTTGGGGAGAACATCTATAAATATAAAACAGACCCTATCTTCTTTAAAATGGTCTTTCAATCTGAAGACTGGGATTGCAAAGCTGTTGCCTCCTAATCATCAAGCTGAAGTTGCATTCCAGTCGAATATTCATGCAGTAAACGGTCAAAGAGTTGAAAAAGGAAATTTCATTGAGTGTAACTTACATCCCTGAGCAATTGTTCTATGAAGGTGATTCTTCCTTTCCCAGTTTGACCCAGTTCATCCAGCAGCTGTCGGGACTCTGGCTGTGGAGACACACAACAGCCAGGAACATTTCACACAGTGAAAATACAAGAAGGTGGGCCAGATTCTGCCTTGGAATAAAAGTGCAAAAGGCACACAGTGGCATGAATTTGATGTATCTGAGCCTCATTGTTACTAATCCCTGCCTTCCTTGGGAATGTCTTTCTGAACCTGAGCTAGTGTTGGGTAACCCTGGCTAATATCTCACTACTGAGGTCTTCATTCAGCAAGTGTGTCTGCAAATGATCCACTTTACATCAGTGCAGCTCTCCAGGGCTGTACAAGGATCTGCTCAGCACAGTAAAACTTAACAGGGGATCATGTTTAGGAGACAAGTTTGAAGCTTCCAGAACTTGTAGAAGTATTTTGTTTTAAAAATGTGTCTGTTTTGTGAAAATTAGTGAAATTAGTTTACTAAATCTTAGCTAAACAAACAACAAAACTGAAACCTTTTCATTTTATTTCTTCCCAGCTTTCAACTTTTTCTCATTTTGAAAACTCAGTCACTTGACCAAGCATTTTTATCTCTGGACTCTCATCACAGAGCTCTGTATCTTCTCCCACCTGCTGAATTGGCTGACTGATCCAAGCTTACATTAATGTACATTTCCCTTTTGAAATTTTCCATGTCATTACTGACAATCCCTTTAGCAGATAGTTCTTACAGGACATTTGATCTCCAGAGGAAGTAAATCCTTGCTTCTTGAACTAAACTAGACCTCTATGGAGTCAGATATGTAAAGTCAAGTGAAGATGACAATAACTCCATAAGATGTTGCTTCTGAAAAAAATCTGTAAGAGAATCATTGCAACAGTCCTTAGGCCTAAAGCAGTGTCAAAATTTAATGGGCTCAAAATGAGAGAAGAAATCTAATGGAACTCATAATAGAAAAACAAATTAGTTATTTTCAGCTCTGAACTAAATGTCAGTTACCAATGTTCAGGTTTTATATTAAGTTGGACTTTTATCCCTTGCCTCCAGTCAGGGTTAAAACCTTTCTATTTTAATGCCTGGATGCCCTCCTTCATGTTAGTGCTGCTCTATAAATCTTTCTTCCTGTATTAGCAG
Organism: Anthoscopus minutus; assembly: GCA_013399455.1. Taxonomy (NCBI): domain Eukaryota; kingdom Metazoa; phylum Chordata; class Aves; order Passeriformes; family Paridae; genus Anthoscopus; species Anthoscopus minutus. The sequence goes on along the minus strand of VWYI01006397.1, from coordinate 136,927 downwards.
AGGATACTTACAGAGACCTTATATTTCTGTCTCATGAGTGTTCTTGACTTGGTTTTCTTTATATTGCCACTTGAATAGAAAAGATGATGATCATCTCTGCCTACCAGAAAGGAAAACAAGTATTAATTCAAAGCAAAGTCAGTATCCTAAATAGAACTTGGAGGGGAGGTCTGGAAATAATTCATGCACAATCAAAGCAGTATCTATCAGTTTTCCAGATGAGAAAGTGATGAAATGCCTGTTGCAGTTCATACTGGTTTTAACAAAAGGTTTGCACGGCTCCCAGCGCAGTGATTGCCTCTTGCCAAGCCTCAGACTGGAAGCACAAAGTGGTTGAAAGTTACATTTGAATTAAGTATCTCAAATGATGCTTTAGGAATTTCTGAATTGTAATGCTGACTTTGCAATTGGTTGATTTAATGAAAACCTAGGTCCAATACGAGATGCCCTAAATGCTGAGCTGTTACTGACACCAGCGGGAGATTGCAGTTAAACAACACCTCTACATGAATGTATTTCATAATTTCTCATCTTTGCCAAATATGCCAGAGTTGGCAGTCCCTGGCAGAGCTCAGAAGTAGAGATGATATTGATATTTATGGCTCCTATTGTAAAAAGAGTATGTGAAACATCTGAAGTTTTAATGTTATAATAAAAACAGTGCTGTGACCTGTGGCTGCAGTTCACTGGTCTCCTCAGCTCTCCAGGGATCAAGTATTTCCAAGAGTTTTTTAAAGAATCTGTACATTGCTTAAATTTCAACTTGGACACATTTTGAGACTTAAAAGATCAACTTAAATAGACACAGAATGTTTGCCTGCCTTGGTGGGCACACCAAGCAATTGGTGGCTTCCAAGCACTACTTCTGTATTCCTGACTTCTGTATTTATGGTCTACTGTAAAAACAGGGGGAAAAAAAAATCTTACCAAAATTAGTCTGACTGCCAGCTTGTCCATCTGTGACTTCTGTTCCAGCACTCAGGTAATCATTGCTGAACTTCACTGCTCTGTTAGAAAGAATATCCTGTAGAATCATCAAATGCAGGCAGTTATTAAGATTATTGTGTAATGCTGCTGTAATCTTAGTGGCACAACACTGTTGCATCTGAGAAAATACGTAGGCTTTTAATATCAGGGTCAAATTACCACAAGACATTATCAAATGTAAGTGAACTCTGTTTTGAGGCAAAATTATGTAGCAATCTTTTTTGAACCTTGATTTTGGTATTTCTTTTGATTTAGAAAATAAAAGTGATAGAGGTATTTCTTTTGATTTAGAAAATAAAAGTGATACAACCTCACTTAATGAAGATTCTCATCCAAATTAAAGTGTTTCTACCACTTGAGAAATTTCTCTTCTGAAATGATGTGATACAGTTTTTCAGGCCTCACATAGCATCATAAGCTTTCTAAGATTCTACACAAGAGACACGAGAATTTTTGATTTTTGAAATGGTAGATTTTCATCTTTGAAAAGCTGGAAATGTGTATGTTGTGGTTTTTGGAACACAGTAATTCTTGAGACAGATATTCCAGATTTTGAATAGCATTAACAGGAGCTCTGAAAAAAGTGGTTTTTAGAACATGGTAATTATTGAGATAGATATTCCAGATTTGGAATAGAGTTAACAGGAGCTCTGAGAAAAGTAATCACCAAACTTTTGAAAACTATTAAACTTCATTTTGAAGAGCACACCTTGCAGGCTGAAGAAAAGCAGAATCTGAGATAAAAGCTAAGGGGTACTGGAATCATCAAACACCCATCAGCTGAAAGAGGAAAGTTAATGCTAATAGCAAACTAACAAAATGTGAGATGACAGCACCATAACCATGACGTCTGGCTTAATCAGATAAGGATACCTGTTCATCCAGCTCAAACAGAGACAGAAAAAGATTCTTTTCTCTGAAGCGGTAAGTTAACACCCTCTGAACAAAAGCATTTCTTGTTTAGACCTGAATTTAAAATATATCAGCATTACACTGCTCCAGTGACAGCTTTAGACCAGCTGCCTCTCAACAGGTCCCATCCCATGAACTGACCTTGTTAATAGCAGCAAAATTCAATGTAATAGTGACTTCACAGTCATCTTCAGAGATGGTGGCATAATTAATCTAGAGGGAAAGAGCAGCTGTTAATATGTCTTGCAAAAAAAACCCTCAGAAGTACTTAAAGGAATAAGTCTTGCTGATGGTGTTTCTTGTGCAGCCAATGTACAAAATTGCACCAACACTTCCAATGTCAATGAGAAAGGGGCAGGTGTTCTTTGAGTAGCTGGAATTTTCACAACAACTGAAATGCCAAATGAACCCAAAACTGTAATAAGGCTGCATTTCATGGAAGTTCAGTCATTCCCACTGAGCTTTTGTAGCTGCATAAAAGGCTGTGTTGTTCCTGGGACTCCCAGATCCAGGAGAACTGGTGGCTGCTTTAATGACACCAGCCTGGGGAAACACAGTCTGTATTAAAACTTTGGTACCTTTGTGTATCAATTCCCTGAGACAGTACTGCTGGCAACAAGTCTATGGAAGTCATACAAAAATGAGTGCACAGGGGATTATAAAGAAGTGGAATGAAGATTATATTGCAGGCTGGTTGAGAATTTTGAGGTTTGATTATATTTCTAATCCACATGAAAAATTGAAAAAGCAGCATTAAACCCCGATAGCTGGCATCTGCTTTGAACCATTTTCTGTTACTTTTATGGGCACTTTTGAGACCATAAACTGACAAAAGGCCAAGAAGCAGGAACAGCCCTCCCTAGGCAATTTTATATTCTTCAGGCCCATCCTTTTGAATCCTCTAGCTGAGGAAACAAGTTCTATCAAGCAGATATTTTCTTACAGTGGCACTGCAGCTTCTGAAGGTCCTGGTGGACAACAGGTTTCAGTGAACATAGAAATCAGGTGCAAAGTATCTACTCCTTAGGAAGGAGTCCTAGAAAGTTTCTACCTTCTTACTATATAAAAGCAGCTGAGCAAAGGCTTTCTCACTCCCCTTGCAGCTCTTAGGTGAGAGAATAGGAATTGTCATTGGAACACAAAAAAAGTCTTCAGGAAAAGACTGACCAAAAAATGGAACAATCAAATGAGACAAATGACATACACACAAACAGGCCAACATCTAAAGAAAAGGGAGACATTTATTTTACCAATGTTTATGTAGCAGCCACAATAATCTTTTCATGACCCTCCTTAGGAAGATATTACTAACAATCTCCTTCTTACCTTTCCCATTTGAGGTTCTCCTATCAGTGTTCTGAATTCAAGGTTGTTCTGGGCATAGCTTCTAACATGAGCACAAACATGATCCAGCTGTTTTCTCCAGTAACCTGTTTACAGGGAGTTAAGCAGGAGAAAAATCCTAAAAATGTGATTAACATTCCTTCTAGCTGAGTGATGGAAGATTTAAAAGATAGCATAGTTTCACTGAGATTAAATTAATCTAATCAAGAAAATTAGAAAGAAGTTATACCCTAAAAAGCCAGGTGAATCACTGTTTTATACATAGGTATAATTCATCCTTATGGCCCTCTCTTTACAACAAAGCCATGTCTTAGAATGATCCTTAGGAGTCAAAACTGGTCCTTTGTGAAGGAAAGATCTCACACTATTCCACATCATAAGAAAAGAAAAAAGGAAAATGTTACACTTAAGCAATTAAGTGTTATTGAACTGATTTTTACTTGCTTTGGGATAACTGACAGGGAACAATAAGCCAAATCTGAAAACTGGAAACACAGAAACTTAGGATACACAACATTTTGGTCTGTCAATTATACTTCAAATAAATTTCTTTCAATTATTTATGTGAGAGCGTATTAAAAACTTAAGCATTCCTGTTCTTTTGCCTGTCAAGATCTCTGGGAGAGACTCAGCATTCCTTTATGCTGATAGAGGGCACAAAACACAAGAGTTTGAATGTGCCTGGATTAAAAACTCATCTTAAGCTATTTAGAGCTTTTGCACCTCCTGTCCAGGCAATTCCAGAGCTACATTTTGTTTAATCTGAGAAAAAACCGAAAGGACTTGTTCTCATTTTTAACTGATTGTTTTCAGAATCTGGCTTTCTTTTTTAGCATCCTCATGGTAAGTACAGAGCATGATTCATTTTGTTGTAAATAAACTAAGTGGGCTTGGTAACCTCATTTAAGTTATACAATGCAGCTGCTCTGACCTTATTCTTTCCTTCATGTTAAGTGAAGCTTAAAACAGTGAAAAGAGACCAAGCCAGAAGGAAAGGGCTGCTCTGGCTTATACAAGACAAAGCAAGAGCACAAGAGCTTTGTGCTTGGAAGACTCAAGGTTGAACTGGTATGACAAATTAAACCAACAAATCCTACCTGTTAAGCAGCTTTAAATGAAAAGAAAAAAGAAGGATCCACAGAACAACATAAATTGTTCCCTGCTGTAATCTCATATGCAAAAACTAACAAAAGTTGAAAGAGGTATTTAAAACAGCTAGAATAGACTACTTGGTGAGTGATCTCTCCATAGAAGTCAGTATTATCTGCACTAAAGTGGTTTATAACTAGCCCAGACACCCAGATTTTATTTGAAAAAAATCCAGATGCTCAAGAACATACTCTTGCACAGTCGATGTTTTATTAGATCTCAAAGGATTTTTGGCAGCATTGATGGAATACTTAAATTCATTCTGTCTATAGCAGATTACACCTATATCACACTGATTTAACCTTTGTTACAGTAGAAAAGGGAAGTTCTTCTCTGTAAAGTTTACGTGGTAAATATCTTGGCTCTTATTCAAAACAGAATGAAAGTACAGCAAAAAAAAGAAACAGTACACAGCAGAGAATTAATGTTTTGGTACTGCTGTTGTTTAACCCCATAACTATTTAGTATTTTTTTTAATCTTCACACATGAAAAGAAAGTTAGTTAATAGTTGATATGGTCAAGAAATAATAACCTCCACCATTTTATTTAATGAATTGTATTTAAAAACTTTAATATCAAATGTCTGATCTTATTTTGATTGAAGAACTAATGCTCATATTTGACATGTATAAACAAGATTTTCCTGGGTGATAGTGCATAGTCTTGTAGACACAGATAATTTCAAGCCATGTATACAACTCAGCATGAACTGACTGTAAGAGACATTTATTGATTTATGGAATAAGCTCCTCAGTCCTTGGCAGGATGTAAAGGAGAATACATTACACAGTGCAACTTCAACCAAGTTACCACTGCTAAATGGATAAAAATGCAAAGAATTCAAAAGTAGCTCAGAATTTCTTCCCGACCTTTCCCAGTGACAGTCACAAGTCATGAGCTGTACTTCTGACAGAGACAGACAAATATTCAGTGTTACTTTGCTTTTTTCTTGGCACCATTAGGGGCCAATCCTTTCTTATCTCTGACTAAATTAAGCTCCCTGACACGTTGAGTCAAGTGTTGTATTTCCTACAGTGATGCCTAAGAGAGTATGTCACATTTCAGAGGAAGGGAGGAAGAAAACAGATTTCCCAGTGATTATTTTAAAAAACAGAGCCCATCTGAACACCAATACAGAGAGTCAAAAGAGGAATTTCTAACATTCATTAGGAACTTTTACTACCCAATAGGAAATTAATTCTGAAAACAGTCTGAGGGGCTGACCATCTGATTGCTGAAGAGAGCTAGATGGGAAAGTGGATCTAAAAGAGTAACTGCTCCTCCAAACCAGGATTTAATGATTTAAAATGAACTCATTCTATAGATTGCTCAGCTGGACTGCCCTGTGAGATTAAGGAAAATTTTTCCCATTGAGGCATGTATTAGATCCCTAATTAATACTGATGGACTGTCTTTGAGAGTTTGGGATTCAGAAAACTGAAGATTCTCAGGACGGTAAAACTAAAACCTTTTTAATGACAGCAAACAGTCAAGTGATTCCACAAAGAACAATGTGACCACAAAACTCACTGTAAAAGAAAGTTGTCTGCAGTACTGAGACTGCTCCTACTGTAGTCTGAGAACAGTAGTTATGAGAACATCACTCTTCAATGAGTTTTCTTTGCTTCTGAAGCTTGTACAATTAATGCACAACAGCACCCCGAACAAGTTCCTCATGTAGACAAGCTTCATCATATTTTCAAGACCTCTGATCCCCTGTGTCTCAAGAGTTTTGTTTATCAATATCCCTGCAGGTGCCATCACAGCTCTACCTGAAGTTCACATTGGAAGGGCTGGGGAGGGTACTGGGAACTGGGAACTGTTCAGTGGTTTCCAATTCAAATACAGGACACCTGTCTCCATTCTTGTGGGTTCTGAGGAAATCAAACTGCTACCAAATTAGTAAGGTTGCACAGAGGTGAGTAGCCACAATTTTGATATTGCCAATAGGTTTCTTTCAGCTGTTGGTGGAGATCAGTGATTGAATTCTAAGGCAGTGCATTTACAAGTGACTGGCAGAAACACAGACTTGTAAAGATGTAAATCAGTGTCCTACTGGTGCCATATTCCATAAATTATAATATTTTCAAGAAAAAAGCAAGGTCATGAATTGTTTAGAAATCATAAAATCAGAACTTCTAACCTTTTCCAGGACTAATGGCTGTCAGGAGAGGCTTATGATCACTCATCTTTTCCATCTTTTCTTTTAGTGAAATCAGCTCAAGCTCCTTCTTTTCCAACAGTTTGCTGGATGGGTAAAAAAGTCCAATGGTTTGGGTTCCTTTATCTTCTCTTTCTGTTAGTTCTGCCCTTGATTTGGGCAAGGAAACTGGACAAGGTTGCCAGGCAACTTGAGCCTGTAATTGTTTTGCCTGTGGGGGGTGAATGAGAAGGGAAAATGCAAGTAATATAGATATAATTCAATGGCTTACAAGCATAACTAACCAGAACAGTACATTGAATTGTAAGGGAATGAAAAAGCTAGCAGGAAGAATAATAAACAATTTTTTATTTTAATTACCAGTCTGTAACAACAATGCAACTTATCATAAATATTCAAGCAAAATCCAAATTCTTCACGATTGCCAGGGGACGTGTATGCTTTTGCAGGGCAAGAGCAGGCCTTGATAAGTATTGGGCTCTTTCTAGAAACAGTTTTTAAAAAACTGCTACATTTGTGTGAAAGAATACCTTGTATCAGCACACCACAAATAACTCACTACCAATAAGATAAAAGTACTTAAAGAGCTAAGACCTTTGAAAGGGTGATTGTTTCTCACTTTGCCATTTAGAAACAGACTAGATCGAGGCCTTGTGCTGAGGCTTCTTTTCAGCAGAAAGCAAAAGAAACATTTTTGCCCTCCTTGTGCTCCTGGCCCACAGCATTGTCCCAAGGAAATGAATGGAGCTGTGCTGATCCACACCCTCAGCGGAGCAGCCTCTCAGCTGAGTTCAAACCTGGCTTTGTGACACTGAGTGTCCTACCTGAGAGGATCCCAGTGAGTCCCCACAATCCCTGGGACTGGCAGGAGAGCTCTGCCTGGATGGGGGCTCTATGTAGACACCACAGGACACGCAGAAGTGAGCATAGGGCTGGTTGCTGGTACCACACTTGGAACAAGTAAAGTAGGATGGAGGAGGTCCAGGCTGGAAAGTTCAACACAACACTTGTCACTAGAGAAGCATAGGATGAATGACTCGGGAATGATAAGAGCAGAGGAATGAATTGAAAGGAAGTAAAGTACCACCCCAAGTGCCCTAGTACAGTACAGGACTAATGGTTATTTATGCATTTCAAATTTTATGTGCATTCAGCTCACAGAGAACGAATTCTCCTTGAGTGTGATCTTAGGTAGAAGCACTGTACAAGGGGAAATTGTTTACATTGCTTGTAGCTCTACTGAGCAGCACTCAAGTCTTTACTGAAGTGAAGGAGGCCTTCAGTCAAAACAATCACATGTGTCATCTCATATTTGGTAATTGCCTATAGAGGTGATAACAGAGTTGTTATGGGAAAACTTGCATTGGGTCAGCCTATACTTTAACCTTTGATAGTTAAGTTACTTTGCCTGAGCACAAGGCTATTGCATCTCAGCTGATGCAATGATCTGGTGTTGTCTGATTGTTGACCCGTGGTGGTTCGTTTGCAACTTTAAACCCTTGGGGTCACTGACTGACGTGAGGTTAGGACGTCTTCTAAGCCGTTCATTTTTCCACATACAATCCTCTATGCTCTAAGCAAGCATCTTGATAATAACATTATTTACTGACTGGCAGGAGTTTTGCACAGACAAGTGTGACATTGCTGCAGAGCAGCAGCAGCACATTTGTCCCCACAGACAGCAGGAGCACCTGCCTTGGCCCCACACCAGGCACAGAAGCGGGCGTCGCTCTGGTTCACACCGCTGCATTTTGAGCACTGAGCCGTCTTCCTTTGCTGGCCCTGCAGAGGTGGCCAGGAGTCTCCTCCAAACATGGGCTGATAAAACAAAACAAGCATTAGGGGGAAAATGCTCCTCGTGAAGGAAAGTCCATAGCAAGCTGCTCTGACAACATGAAGTAATATTCAGCCTGAAAGAATTATTGCAGTTTAGAATGAGCAACTGAGTGACTTGGATCTAACCTATATTTTTGTTTTTCATTACAAAACCACGGTAAAATGTAGCATTAATGAATTTGAAAATATTTTTTCAGCAGAACTAGCACCAAAAAATAAAAACCTTATCAATGGTGTGCTTTTAAACTGAATATTTATTAATAGGGCCCTACGTATAAGTACAGATGAAATTAAGATGGAGGTTTCTCTGCTGACAAACTTATATTTTCAAATCTAACACACAATTTTCTTTGTACCTTTCTTTTTAGTAGTATGGCAGGGAGAATGTGTTCAGGAAAGGAGTTTCCTTACAGTTTGGAATTTGCTGAATAAATATTTTTTTGCACTCTTTTGCCTTATGCAAATTATATATTACCCAACTTTTCTACAATTAACTTATATGAGTAAGCAAAAGAAAACAGGTTTTTCATCTGAAACTTCTAGAGCTTAAGTATAGATCCCAGTTAGGACAAACAGAACTTAAAAATGTTTTGTTAGGTTTTGCCTTAAGGCTAATGCAGTTTATTTTCTCTACAAGTCAGGAATATGGATAAGGGACAAAACCCAAGGAAAATTATTTTGATTACACCATAACAGCAAGTAAGCAAACACAAAATAGCCTTGTTTTAATCTGTGTCTTGCATTTGCAATTTGAACAATGTAATTTGGGGATTCAGTTGGAAAATAAAATTTACAAAAGCACAAATCGAAATATGTTCTAAATATGAATTATTTAACAGCCATTAATTATAACAATATAAATTTTATAAATAATAAAATCAGTGTTATTACTATTATTAAAAATACTGTATCACTAATTAATCACTATTATTAGTACATTTTCTGATTACTATTAATAATTCTTATTAAGCATTTAACTTTCTCAGCTAATACAGGTCTCACATTCAAGTCACATATCTAACTACATATGCAGCTATATATTATCTACACACAAATCTGCATTCAGTGAAGCAGCTAAACACACATTTTTCTTAGGTAAGTGCAGAATCCTACTGAAATTCACTTTGAAATGACACTTATGAAGCTGTACAAGAGACTTCTGCCTCTAGATACAGACAGTTTTAGAACTCATGATGTTAATCATTGTAATCAGAGGATTTTAACTTGCAAACCATTAACTTGCAAACTATCATTTTGTATTTACCACAACCTGGAGAACTGAAATGTACCAGACATTTTTCATACAAGACTTTTCAGAACTGAAAATAAAGGAACCAAGCTAAACAGAGAGTTGAAACAGAGCAATTTTAGGGGTAATATTTCAGTGCTTTTCTCACCTCTGTGCAGAGTCACAGCCAAATACAAGCATGCTAGCTGTATGCATGTAGGAGAAGCAGCAAGTGGAGATAAGAAAAATAATGTAAAAGTGGAGATATGAAAAATAATGTAAAAGCATATTCTATTTTCAGGAAATAACTGAAATCAGTGTGAGTGATGTTCCTGTTGTATATACTCAACTTTTCTATTGCAATTGAAAGTAATCTGGACACAAACAAGACTCCTTTGGAGTCAAGATTATCCATTTTCTAAGACCCTTCTGAGTTTTCTCAATGGCATTCACAATCCTGACTTCCATGTCAGAAGCTTGAAGGTATATGAGACAGTTCTGTTTAGCTGGACATTTGTGGTGGAGCTTCTGTGGGAGGACTGGGCTTAAATATGACATTGGGGAGAGAATCTCTGCTTTGGGAACATAGGGACAGGGGACATGACTTCAGTTTTCCAAAGATAAAGGATGTTCTACTGTGGTTTGATTCACCCAGTGTGACTGAAGTCTTACCATCTGTACTTCAGGCAGTTTGCTCTCACAAGTTGCACAGTGTTTATGGTGAAGAGGATTTCCTGTGCCACACACCTGACAAATGACTTTGCCCTTTTAAACAGAGAGAAAATACATTTCACATAATGTTTGAAAACTGTCAACAAAAAGACAAAGAAGACTTGATCTTACAAAGTGCTGTGGTTTTTCAGCCCTGCAGATAGAGTATATCCTTCATGTCTGGGCTGTTTCACACTTTAGTTAGGCCATGTTGCCTGCTCATCACATAGGGACTATTTTTTTTAAATTATGGTATAATTTCCTCTGGAGATTCAGTATCAGTATCTCCAGGTTTTTGTATACTCTGGTTTCAGTTTGCTTAGTCACTATACTCACAAAAAACAGCCCAGTATCTGCATAGACAATTATTAATAATACTGTAATACTATTAGGTGTCTTAAATGAGCTCTGGTGGTGAGGTGACCCACCAAAGCTGAAGACCAGGTGCCCACCAAAGCTGTCCTATTACTCCCCTCCTCAGCTAGACAGAGCAGAAAAAATATAATGAAAGGCTCATGAGTTTAAGGGCAGGGACAGATGACTCACTGGTTACTGCCAGAGGAAAAACAGATTCATCCTGGGAAATTTATTACCAATCAAATCAGAGTAGGAACATGAGGAACCAAACCAAATCTCAAAAAACACCTTCCCCCCACCCCTCCCTCCCTCCTGGACTTAACTTTCCTCCTGATTCTCTGTCTCCTGCCCTCCTCAGCAGCACAGGGAAATGGAGGTTAAGGTCAGCTCACCACACATTGCCTCTGCTGCTCCTTCCTTCTCAAAGGAAGTATGTCCATGTCTTTCTTGTACTGGGGAACCTTTAATCCCTTTTCCATTCAAGTTTTTAATCCCACTAACTCTCAAAGCTGCCCATAATGTAATTATACAAAGTCAGGTTGGATGAAAATATTTGTAATGAAGTAATTTGTTAGAAAAAATGCATGCCAGGAGTTAAATTTTGTTTTACTTATTCTCAATTACCTTTATACAGATGTTGTTTTGGGGCTGCAGCTGTGGAGCTATTGGTGACTCACAGATAATGCAAGTGGGTGTATTCATTGGCACAAGATGTCTGCATTCAAGGCATGGTGCCATCTGATGGAAAAGCCACATCACAGTTATGTTAAGGACCACAATGAGATCATTAAGGTTATAATGAGATTTCAGTATTTTCCTAGCTGGCATTTACATCAGCAGCAAGGTCACTGAAAAAAACCATAGCAAGTGACAGCAACTGATGTTGATATTGATCCTTAAGGATCAAAGGATCATATGGAAAAAAATATTAAGACATCTGGAAAAATAATGTCAGAAAGGTATTAAGCTAATTTTCAATAAAATTAAAATGCTACTATAGAATATAGTAGGACTGGCAAGGTGCTGTGGTCCTTGAGGGGACCTGTGACAAGGCTTTCTTTCTGTTTCCAAGACTAAAATTACAATCCTGTTATTCCACTGTCACCCATTTCATACAGGTAATTGAAATTCTCCTAATTGTGAAACAATCCAAAGAGGTGATGAATCTCAGTCATTACTTAAAACTACAGCATTGCCCAGACCAGACAACTTTCTGATGATACAAGAAGGGAAACACAGCACTGACTTGTTAGATCAGGTTTTTATCTCTTGGGAAGAGCTTAGGGAAGACAGTTACATGAACCACTGCAAAAACCTGGTGCATATGCCTACACATGCCACCATTTAAAGTCTAAGGACTGGTATTGTTTCCTGACATAGGCAAATAATTTACTTTTTCATTGCTTTCCTTATTAGAATATATGGCACTTGAAGAAATCTATGGTCAGTTTTGCCCATTGTTGGAGAATTTCTTTGGGCCCGGTGCAAAAGGCATTGAGCAGAACAAAACAATAAGAGCAGAACTTTCAAATGAAAGTATGAGTAGCTAAAAGGTTTGCCAGCACTGACTGTGTAACTTGCAGAGGCTGCTGTTCTCTCCAAGGATGATGTGTGGATTGCTATGATACTTTGCTGACCTGTGTTCCTTCAGGGAGTGGGAAGCGCTGGACTGGCACAGGGGGGAAAGGAGATCCACATTTCTGGCAGAAGTGAGCCAAGGGCTCAGACAGGCGAGGGGTAGAACAATGTGCACATCTGAAAATAAGAGCAAACTGGCTGAGGTTTAGTATTGCACTGCTGCATAATAATGAATAATCTGGAATTTGTTGTGATAGGCCACTGATTTCTCAGTTGTGATTTCCAAGCTGTGCTGGGAGACAGACTATGTCCCAACATCTATGATATGGAGTTCTGAACTTTAAACAGCTTTGCATGGTAGGAAGTTCTCTGGCTACTATGGAGTTTCACACTTTCCTTCTCATCATGGGAGGTAAACAGGTCTCCTGACAGGCAGTTTGTGTGCTGCCACTGATGTAAATCACAGAACCTTTTCACTACTGATAAGCATTAATGTTCTGTGAGACTACTCCAGTGAGCAGAGTTCACCTACAGCACTGAGGGTGTACAATAATCTGAAAAGACAGTTTATCCCCTGATCCTATGGGTGTTAGGAGTTTTTTTAAAGGGATAATTAGACAGCTGGTAACTGACAGTTGAAAACTAAATTTAAGAAACAGAATTTTCAAAGCCCTACCTAGATTATACTCTCCAGTAATGAGCCAGTGTCTGCCCTTGCCTTCCTAATTTTTATAGAGGCCCACTGAATTATCAGCTTGGTTGCAAAAGGCTCAGATACTTTCCAAAGGACAAATATATTAAAAGGACAAGTCACTTACTTAAGGAAATCCATTTTGCTTTGGATCCTTGACACTTGTGTGCTTGCTAAGCTTTTCTGGCTAGTCACTACAGAGGAACTTGCAAACTGAAATAGAGGTAATTATTTAGGCTTTAGTAAGGAAATATTTGCAAAATTCATATAAAGATAGAAAAATCAGCTACAGATATAATTTGAAATAAGCTATATTGCTTTAAGGAGTACTTACAATCCTGGATTCTCCCATTAGCTGCATTAAGGACCCACAGCTTCTTCCAATAAAAATAAATCAATGCCTTGCTATATATTTCCACCACTGCATTACTGAATATTGAGTTTTAAATATTAAATTGCCCATAAACAGCAGTAAATATTTGCTAACTGCAGACTCAGGAATGTATTAGAAGAGAATTAGTGGGAATGCAGACAGTGTTGATTTCCTCTGCCTGGTTTTGTCCTTACTGACAACTGTGTTCTGCTTTGGGCATCCCTATTCGAGTGCATCATTACCATTCCATTTAAATACAGACTGTAGGATGCAGGCAAAGGCATTAATAGCTGAGAGAGATCACAAATCTTCACCTCCTCCTTTCTTTAGACCTCTGTCCTTGTACTGTTCTCTTCAGCCTACCCCTTTGCTCACCTGCAATGACTCCATTGGTTGTGCTGAGGTGGATTGCTCTCTGTACTCTGTGGCTCCCAAACGACTGGCAAGGAGCTGAGGTCCTTGAGGGGACCTGTGAGAAGGCTTTCTGTCTGTTTCCAAGATTAAAATTAGAATCTTATTATTCCACTGTCACCCACTTCATGCAGTTAATATATATCTGAACATGAATGTTACACACTCTTGCTAAGCATAATTAAAAACATATTTGAAACCCACATTTTGGGTTCAAACAAGCTACATGGAATTACAGGAAATTAACCTAGAAGAAAACTCACACCTTTCTGACAGAGCTTACTTCTTTGCTTTAATTTATTTACAGTTTTCTTCCTTCCTGCATGCTCAAAAATCCCCAGCTCCTAAGAGTAAATTAATGAGTAAACATTAATACAATTCCCTGCTGTAAAACAGTCCCATTGCTGTTGCCATGGAATAAGAGGCTTTATCTGCAGAGAAAATCTGAGTGAAGCTTTCATTTCTGCTTAGTGTATTTATTTTGGAATCTTACAGCAAGCAAACATCAGTAAAGAAACTCTGCAAAGGATTTGCAATCCCATCAATTTAACAGCATTTTCTGGCATGAAGGGAAATACAGACAGGGCCTCGTTGTGTTGCTGAGAAATGATTGATGTTTTAATGAATTTTTAAAAAGTCATGTGAAATGTATGGAAGGTAAATTTTGTTCTCTATTTGCAGTGTTGAGCAATCAAAACTGGAATTTCCAGAGGATGTTCTGTCTTCTGAGAGGGTTATAAAATTACCCATATTTTACAAGTGATACAAGAGGAAAACTCTATGCTATTTTCTGCTAGAACAGAAGACTATCTCAGTTTTATGAAGTGATACTGTACCTTGAAGATCTTGGAGTGTTTCATCCCAGGCAGGTTTGATTTCCACATTCAGACTATTCTTCTTAGGCTTTGTAGTAAATGTTCCACCTTCCTTATTCTAAAATGTAATTCCATTTGAATTCCAAATAAAATTTTTGCTTTTGCTCTAATCCTCCCTTGCTATAGTCATTTGTTAAAATTTTAAAAGTACATGCTTTATTATTTTCAGTGCAAGCATTTGCAAGCCTTACTTATATTTTTTAAATATTTGACCTCAATTAGTCATAAAATCTACTTGGTGGGGGGAGGAGGGCGGAAGTGTCCCCTTGAAATTTTGGTATTACGAAAAGGACCAAGCAGCAAAGATGGGCCAACAGAAAAAGAAGGATTTGTGATTAAAACTGGTAGCCAAAGCTTAATCTCTAAATCTATAATATTATATATACAACATTTTATACTCACACAAGGAATTACAATTTCTAAAAGTTACCTGTGTGGCTGCATCTTTTATTAAATTCTTGTCATCATCTTCAACAGGGAAAAGGATGTTTGGTTGCTGGTACTCTACCATAAATATCTTTGTCACAATTGAACTCTCCCTGTAGTCCCTGAAAATCAAAATTCACAGAGCTAAGAACCTGCCACAGACCTGTGTGGTGCAGCAAGAAAATCACTGATGGATGTGGCTTATTAGGTGGAACATCCCTTCCAAGCTTGCCAGTCATTACTGCAGCAGAATCCTGAGCAATTTCTATTTGATAAAACAACTGTCATTCTCTAATACCTATTAAAATACAACAGTGGATTGAAATTGCTGTAAATGTCCAAACCACTCTTTCACGATGTATTGTCATTATAGTGAGTCTCTGAAAATGTCTTAATAAAAACAGATGGTTTTATTTGTTGGAAACAAGTATTAATCTAGGTAGTGATAGCAAGAAAACAAACATAGGCCTAGGTTTTGTGTGTTATATAATGTTATATTGCAGTGCAGACACAAGCACAGGCTGGCTGTAGGTGCTGCTAACAGGGAACAGCAAACACAAATCTCCAAGTGTAGCGGAAGTTTCTGCTGCCTTGGAAATACAAGATAATGCAACACAGTACAGACAATTTATGCGTCCTCTCTCTCTCTCTAAGCATGAGGTTAGCTTAGACAAAGTCAGTGGTTATGCAGCAAAATCCAGTTTTCTTTCTATATATTGTATTTTTGCTTCACTCAACGCTGTACTTAAGCTGTGAGGTTCAGCATTCTGTGATCCTTTGGGAAAAACTAAGCAAAGTCCTGGGAAGACCCACGAGTCTCTAAATCTAAATTCTCTAAATCCACTGAATCACTGGATAACCCCAGAAACACCACCCTGGTTTCTCTAGTGTTTCTGATGATCACATTCCAAAGGATGAGCTCTCAGGCCAGCACATCAGCTTCTCACGCACAGCCTCCAGGATCATTGGACACCCACGGTTCAGGAGATAACATCCAAGAGGGAGTCCAACCACACAAACACTTGATGGATAAAAATTATCCTGAGAAAGCCAAGTGAGGGCTACTCATGGAGATCATTTAGATTCCAAACTGCCTGGGCTCATCTCTCACCTGCAGGGTGCTTTAAACAACACAAGCTATGACAGAGATGTCTGTTCCTTGCCAAAACAGGACTAAAATAAAACAAAATGTGATACTCACTTTGTAACTGCCAGGGCCTTCACCATTATTTTCCCCACTGGTAATATGATAGGACCCTTATACTCCAAAGTGTTACATGTCCCACAGCCAGGTTTCCTAAGGAGTTCTGGTTTACTTCCATCTAAAGTGTAATAAATAGAGGCCCCAGGTGTATCTAAAAGAAACAGAAAAGGTAATTCCTCAGACTGAAGGCAACCTTGGAAAAACAAAGTACTCATTACTAGGCTTGATTTTTCTCACATAAAGAAAATGAAGCAGTTCCATAAGTGACCAAATGTTTGGGTTCAAAACTGTTTCTCCCATGAAACATCAGTTACTCAACAAAAGCAATTTCACTGTAAGCAACATTTCTGACAGCAAAGTATCTGTGGAATGATTTTGCATGTAAACATTGCAGCAGCTGGTCCATGCCAATGACAGAAAGGGTGTTTTCTGCCACAGCAAAATGTGACAATTCAAAAATTGTAACAACAGTGTTGGGAGTGAGCCTGGCACACGATTCTTTCCAGCACTGTTTTTGCAGTCAAAGCAAAATGCAACTTAAAAGGTTGGCCTTGGAAGCAATTAAGACTGCTAGCAGATATAACCTTTACATCAGTAATATTGTTTGGATGCATAAAATTACATGCAGGTGTATTTGGTGCATTGAACCTGGTTAATTGGTTAACTGGTTGGTTAATTTGAAAAATTCCTGAATGCAATATACACTCCAAAAATCATAATAAACTGTGAAAAATGTATAAAGGCCAAATATTTCAAATGGACACATAAGTAAAGGTTTGAGATGGAGTTAAAGTTCTTGTTCATACCTGATTTTATTTCTACAAGAGTATTTGTGTCTATTTCCCGCTGAGCTTTCCCTGGGGGTGGGATTCGAAGTGGGATGATCTGAGGAACTGAGACAGAGCCAGCTGTCATTTTTCTCAGCAGTGATCTTTAAAATAGAAAAGTAAAAAGGCAGACAATCATTTTACTAAAAAGAAGAATGCACTGAGGAATACAGTCTTTTAGCATGATTCCTTGTCTTTATTTGTTTCTCTTCTTTAGAAGAGAGAACACTGGATTCTCTAAACCACCCTGTGACTGAGATTCCATGTGTTTGAGCTAGAACAGTGTTAGCACCATATGTCAGCGGTACATGGAAGGAGTAAGGGACAGGAATCTCCACCCTAATCATGTCAGATGTGAAACCAGCCTCGTTCCACCACTATGGCCACCTGAATAAGTACAGGATGCCCTGAAAAGGACAAAAGAAAAACAGCTATTCAGCTTATGCCAGTTATCACGTGAATTAAGAATACATGCATAAAACAGGTGCCAAACCTGATTTATCCTGATGTACATAGTCATTATCATGTCATGTAATTCAAGAATGGAAAACTGTATTTGGATATGATGACATTTTACTATACAAAGAATGTACTCCAGATCTTGGGAACTGATGCTCAGGGCCAGGAAACACGTCTGTGCTACAAGGTTGGTTTTGTAACCAACCCTCCAGTGCTCCAGAAACAACTCTTATGATACTCTTCAATGCAGGCAGTGAGGGACACTCCCCACCAATCCGTCCCCGTGCCCAGCCACCCTCAGTCAGTCCCCAGGGAAGAAGTTCCTCCTCACGTTCCGGTGGAATTTCCCGTGTCCCAGATTCTCTCTGCTACCTCTTGTCCTATTTTTGGGCACCACCGAGAAGAGCCTTGGCCATCCTCTGACACATACGCACCAACCAGGGGGATCAGATCTTTACCTGAGGGCGCTGACAGCCTTTCCCTCACGCTCCCACCTGCTCTTAGCACCAATGGTACGCGGGGTTCCGTTCAGCCTTTTGGGATCGCATCGCTGGCGGGACGCACGCGGCCCCACCGACACCCCGGCGTGGCCAGGCCCCGCTCTCCTCCCCTCCACGGCGCGGCCCCCACACGTCGCCCCGCTCCATCCCCGCTGCCCAGCCCCTGCTCACCCCGCTGGATCCCGCTGAATTCCCGCCCCTCCGCTCCCGTTTCCAGGGACGCCGCGCCAGCCGCTCCCGCCGCCCATTGGCCGTTGCGTAGCAACCGACCCGGCTCGCCCCCTTCGTCGCGTGCCTCTGACGCCATCTCGCCGCGCCGCAGCCCGCCGTGCTATGGCGGACGTGAAAGTGAAGCCCGAGGTGCCCGATCCCATGGACATCGAGAGCAGGTGCTGGGGGCGCCGGAAGGCAGGCATGGAGGCTGCCGGCCGGGGGGTGGATGTGTGGAGGCTACGAAGGACGTGTTTTGGAGTGGGGGGCGGCAGGAGTGGCGGGGCCTTGTTGTTCAAAGCCTGAGGGGGGTGGTTTGACGTCCGCGTGTTAATCAGGAAATAGGTGCTGAAGGAGAGGGTTGTTGGGGGCACCGAGAGTTTCGTGCTGGGAGGTGCTTAGGGGGCAGTGGGGGTTGGGTCAGGCCACTTTCGGCTGTCTCGGAGTTTTTCTGGTCTTGGAAATGGTGCACAGGGAGTTGGTGCCGAGCTCTCCCTCAAGAAGCAATTGATGGATACTTTCCCCTTGAGTTGCTCCCGTCGCTCTTTGCCATCCTGACTCCAGTACTGTTTGGATTTGGTTTTGGATGCAGCAGAACATGACTTTTAAAGTTGCTTCTCTCCTCGTGCAGGATTATTGAGCTGTGCCACCAGTTCCCCCACGGCATCACAGACCAGGTGATCCAGAATGACATGCCTCACATGGAAGCCCAGCAGAGAGCTGTGGCCATCAACAGGCTGCTCTCCATGGTAGGGACAGCCCACCTTCCTCATCTTCCTCAGCACAAACATAACCACAAAGCCCTTTAGTGATGGGAATTAATTAGCTATAAAGGATGGATGTTAGCCCATGCTCTCATATGTGAAGGTGTTCTCTGAACCCCTCACAAAATCCCAAGCTTGTGGATTGCTCTGATGGCACATGGGTGAAGCCTGCCAGTTCTTGGTAAGAACCAAGGCTGTAGCTGCAGGATAGGGTCAGCTGGCAGTGAAGGAGTGAATGTTAATTAATGCTGGTATACACACACTCTTAGGCTTGTCTAATTGCTTTCCTCTTCAAAATAGGAATGAAGGACTTTTCCTGGCCACAAGCATGCAGAGCAAAACAATGTTTTTATGTGTGTGAGAGATGCCAGTAATTTGCTTCTGAGAGTTGCTGCCCATCAAAGTTGGCAGCTTTCTAGTGATGGCCACTTGGTAAAAAATAGAACTCTGCTACTGGAACTTGGAATTGTTCCAGAGCTCCACTGTGATTTCTGGGTTCCCGTGCAAATGAGTTATTTGGTGGAAACTGAGAGCAAAGTGTACAAGAACTTGATGTCTCTTGTACCATATGAAAGTCAGTAGAAATAACAGAAATTGTGTAGATGTTGTGGGAAGGTCAAGAACTATTTGTTATTTCTGATAGCTGATGATAAGTGGAAACTTGCCAGGGTAAAAAAATGTTATTGTTTCCAGTGGTTAAGAACATTAGTTTTCATTTTTCTTTATTTAGTTGACATTAAATAAGGTTTTTATTTTAGAATTTCAGAATATGTTTCCAAAACACCTTCTGAAGCAAGCTGTTTGAAGGAAAGTAAATGCATTGTGCCCATCTCTCCTAGGGGCAGCTGGACCTTCTGAGGAGCAGTGCAGGTCTCCTGTACAGGATCAAAGATTCCCAAAATGCGAGGTAAGCCTGTGTTTGCTGGGTAAATATATTTGGAACACAATTCTTGTTTGTAGTTTAAAACAAATCCAGCTTCTTTCAAATTTTGGACCTTTCAAAAATCCTGGTATCTGTCTTGTTTTACAGTAAAATGAAAGGCTCTGACAATCAAGAAAAGCTGGTTTACCAGATCATAGAGGATGCAGGCAACAAAGGTAATTAAATGATGATTGTGAATGGTCCTAACTCTGTTAACTTTTGGGACCATTCCTGTCCAAGGTCATAAATGCTTGCCTAGATAATAAAAATATAAAATCTAATACCCCCATATCTGCTTGTTTTTCCCCAATCCCTTCTGTCCATTCCTTCCCTTTTGCTGGGAGTGGCTGGCAAGCAACACAAGCAGTGTTCTGAAGTGAGTTTTGGTTGGTATGTACAGAAACAAATGGTTTCTTCTATTTATTTCTGTTCACTTCTCTGTTTTTAACAGGTATTTGGAGCAGGGACATTAGGTACAAAAGTAATCTGCCTTTAACAGAGATCAATAAGATACTGAAAAACTTGGAAAGCAAGAAACTAATTAAAGCAGTTAAATCTGTGGCCGTGAGTATTTTGTGATTTTTTTTTTAAATTTTAAACATCTGCTGTTTGCTTTGTGTGCTTTTAACAGGGGCCCAGGGGCAGAGAAACCTCATTTTGCCTCCAGCTTTCTCTTTGACTGTGCACCAGTGTTTGACTCTCTGCCTTTAGTGTGCAGGTTTGAGGTGCTGCAGATATTGGGTTCACAGGTCAGCTTCTCTGCTGCCTGTCTTCAGTTACCTGGTTCACACTGGGTCTGGGAAAGCAAGTGCAGGTAGAGAAGTTGGACAGAGAAAAGCAGTAGCTTTTTCATGTTCATGTGAAAGATGCTGGCTTCATCTGTGTTCCAACACTATGTTGGATGATAGGAATGATTAAATGATTAGGAATCAAAATGGGTTGATCTTCTCTTTATCTCTGTGGTACCTGAAGGTCAAACATGTTGAGGTGTTGGGTTGATTGCTGTGTCTTAGGAACAGGAGTAATAAACCTCGTTTGCAGATTATCTGCTTAAATGTTCCTTCCTTATGAAGCTTTCAGCTGCTGAGAGCTGTACATTTCCCTCCAACAGGCATCCAAGAAGAAGGTCTATATGCTGTACAACCTGCAGCCCGACCGCTCCGTCACTGGAGGGGCTTGGTACAGTGACCAGGACTTCGAGTCTGAGTTTGTGGAGGTGTTAAATCAACAGTGTTTTAAGTTTCTGCAGAGTAAGGTGAGTGCCAAAGTCACCTGCCATTTGTTTTGTAAACAGGTGCCAGGCAAGGTTTTCCACAGTAATTTCCACAATAATTGCCCATTATTGCAGCTAGATTGGCAAATCTGTACTGGACTGTTACTTTTGTCACAGTAAGTGTGATGGTGTTGTATTTTAACGATGGATATTTTTACACCGTGGACAAGGAGGGGAACCTTTTATCTCTGAGGTCCAATGACAAACTGTCCTAGGTGACCCAAAATTGTGTATTTCTTATCTTTTGTATGCCAGCCTACCCAAGATTATTACCGTCCCTAAGACCTAGCAACCCGGGAAGGAGGAACTTGTGTGTTCTCTCTGGAAGAGGGAGTGCAGGATCCCTTTAAAAACAGGAAAGGGACATGAGGGGAGTGCTTTTGTTCTCCCTGGGTACCAGAGGGGGTTGCCTGGGGCAGGTTTTTTTGGTCCAGAGCTGTTCCAGAGGGAATTTCTCAATACCTTTTCCTGCTGCTGCTCTGGACAGCCTAGGAGAAGTCAGACCCTCTCCATGACTTTCCAGCCTCCTGCCATTTGTCGAGGAGCGGGTGGACCTGCAACTGTCTGGGAAGATTTTTCCAGTGTTTTTGGCAGCACTGGAGCCTTTTGGCCAAAAATTGTTTGTCCAGGTTTTGTTTTGACCCTATCCCCCTCTGACTGTTGTTTGTGGGAGTTCTGGAACTGTGGAGGCTGTTGTCTTTTATTTGATATTTTTTCTCTTCTATCTTCTCCCATTTTGTCTCTTTATTGGTGAAAGGAGATTGGTTAAAACTCAAAGGGAGGTAACACATTTTGGAGTCTCCACCTGTATAATTGTCTTAGAAACTATGACACAAACCAGGCAGCAAAGAGTACAGGACCAAAAAAATCTAAGAAAAGTCACTGTGGATTCTGCAGAGCACCTCATTTCTGAGAGGGTATAAGGCAGCAGTCAGTTAGGCAGCTGTGCTTAGAAAACAATTGTCCCTAGTCTGAATTGTCCCCAGTTCATTAAATATGTCTGCAGATTGCAGCATTTGTCTATTCCATTACATTATATTTTTTCTGGCTCTAGGAACAGCAGGATTTTTTTTTGGTGACAAAATGCAAAATGCTGGTATTCCTCCATATTAATCTCAGTTACAGTGTAAATTTTATGTCATGTATTAAAAAGTTATATTTGATTGTGCACTGCATTGTCTCACATACACCAGTCTTAAGAACATGGCTTTAAATGCTAAGTACGGAAAATAGGTTTTATTTTTGAGTCTACCTGAAACTGAACCACGAAGGAGGCTCTTGGCAGTGAGTGCTGACTGTGATGAATCTTTGTGTTTTCTCAGGCAGAGGCAGCTCGAGACAGCAAACAGAACCCCATGATACAGAGGAACAGCTCGTTTGCCTCATCCCATGAGGTGTGGAAGTACATTTGTGAGCTGGGCATCAGTAAGGTCAGAACAGATTCATCTCACTACTGCTCAGATTGTCAGTGCATGATTAGCTGTAGGAGCTGAGTACTGTAGATTTGCTGAAGGTCTCATAAGTGTCTTAGTACCTCACAGCTTTTGTAGGGGAGGTGAGCTTTGTGGCTTCATTGTTTTTGGGGAGGGTCATTGATATTACCTGGCATTCCAGGATAGCTTGTGCATGTGGGTTTTCAAAAATGTGTAAAAGAATTAGCATTCACATACTTGTTAACTGTCTCAGCTGGTTTAGATTACATCATTTCTCTTAAGTTTACATATGCACTTGAAGGAATTTTAGGGGAGGGAAAAAGAAAAAAGAAGGGGAAAAATACCGCCACCATTACTGGTCACCATCATCAAGTATATCTTTAGGAATCTTGTCTTTTTCTTCTTCCACAATCGTTTTCCTGCAAAACTGGAACTGTGTTGTGCTAGGATGATGGAGACATCTCAGGTGTATAGGGAAGTTCTTTTTGGTAAGACCAAGACTAGTGCAAATCAAAAGTGTTCAGGAGGTAAGAGATACTAGTATTTGCTTTTCTTCTTGCATCTGCACAACTCCATAAAAGTTCCCAGTGAGACTGGTGTCTTTCTGGACTAGGTTAGAAGTCTGTGGATTTGTTACTGATGGTGTTTGCTCGTTTCCTCCTTTCAGGACTCACTGGCAAGCATCTTTCCTAACATTTATTTCACAAATTATTTCTTAGGTAGAGTTGTCAATGGAAGACATTGAGACCATTTTGAATACTCTCATCTACGATGGCAAAGTGGAGATGACCATTATTGCTGCCAAGGAGGGGACAGTGGGCAGTGTGGATGGGCAGATGAGGCTGTACAGAGCTGTTAGTCCTCTCATCCAGCCCACTGGATTGGTCAGGACACCCTGTGGACTCTGCCCTGTGAGTAACTCATTCTGTGTATCATTAGTGGTGCATGCAGCACGTGAACACGGGCCTGCAATGGCCAGAAGGCTCATGGCAGGTTCTGCCCATGAGTCAGACACGGGGCCAAGCCAGCTGTGCTTAAAAGCTGCCTGTGATGCCTTAGCTGTGATGTAACAGGTTCTGTAGTTGGTCTAAAAACCTGCTCTGCCAGGTGTTTCCCACTTCCAGCTTATCTCTTTGCTGTATGTGAAAGGATGCTGTCAAGTGTAGACTGTTCCAAGTTATGCTATTCTATTTCTGATCCCAGGTTTGCCTGGGTTTTTACCAAGCTAAATTATTTTTGTCTAGCTTTTGGTCTCTCCTCTCTGGACTGTGAACTGGTTTCTAGGTAAAACTTGCTAGCATGTCCCTTTGTGGTGGGATCTGTTTTTCTCTTCTCCCTCAGAGATGCCATAAGACTTCCTAGGTTCTGGCCTCTGTTAGGCTAATGCTGATCTACTGGGAAAGAAGCAGAAAACATGGGAGGATGTTACACACAGCAAGCACCATCCAGCTGGATGTAATCACTCTGCTGACACAGGGCTTTCTTTTGCAGGTTTTTGATGATTGTCACGAAGGTGGTGAGATTTCTCCGTCAAACTGTATTTATATGACAGAGTGGTTGGAGTTTTAAAGTGAAAGAAAACTGTAATCTGGATTCATCCTTCACAGCCAAAGTGACAAAGCAGCTTGCTTTTTTTTAAAAGTGGACTTCTAAATTTGTAAGCAGCTTCAGGACATGGAGTGACAAACCAGCCATGTATCGGTTGTATGAACTATCTTGGGAGTGGACTGGAAGTGGAGTCAGTGCTGAAGATCAAGACTAAAGTGGAAATTTATATCCATTCTTGAACCAAAATTGGAGATGGGAACTAAGGTGGTTAATGTTAAAACAGATTTCTAAGCAACAGTTCAAAATAAAGTTCAAACAGGGTTGAGACATTTTAGACTTAACATATATCAGTCACTCACAGCTGATGAGAAAAACTTGTGACAAGTGGTACCAAGAATGAGATCCCAAATTTTGCTTTCAGATTAATGCTACTGATGGATGCCTCTGTTCCAAAGCTAACACTTTTCTCCCATGATAGCTTCCATCTAATTGAAGACTATGAATCTGACATGGGAAAGATTCTGAATGTGTCAAATAGACACTGAATATGTCAAACACTTTATTATCTTTCTTACCTGCTAATTTATAATTAAACCCCTGATTTTTCTTACATCTGTGCTTTATTTCCTGTGTTGCTGCTTGGTGATGCATCTGCTGTACTTATTCCTTCGTCATCAAATTTCTGGTGGTGTGTTCTGCAGCTGTGTCACATACATGGATATCTCCACTGAAACTTTGAGTAGAGATGTTCTGGGAAGTTATGTTTTCCACAAAAGAAAGGGTTCCTCTGGCCTGATGATACAGAGAAAATTTTTATAGATTCCAGCATCCAGAGTAGCAGAGAGCTGGAATGATACACCAGGAGGTAGGGTGGGGTGCACAGGGGCTGTGCACAGAGGGTCTGGCCCCTGTGCCTCTGTACTGCCTGTGGCTTCAGCTGGCTCTGGCCAGGCTGGGTCTCTCCAACAATTATGCAGTATCTTCACAATGGTGTTCCAGCACTGGGGCACAATCAGGGGGTCAAGCACAGCACAGGGCTTGTTGCATCTGGCTGTTTTCAAATGTGCCTGGCTGAAAATAAGCCCTCTGGATACTGTGTTGGGAGGGTGGTGGGAAAGCACCTCTGGCTGAGTTAGCAGCATCCTGGGTAACCTGACAGAGCGTTAAGGTAGATTTTGGAACAGTTTATCTGATAAGGGTAAGAGACTTTACATCAGCATTTTCAATACTGTCCAGGAGCTTGCACTTTCTAAAAGCAGTCTAGATCACATATGAAAGTGTTCAAATCTTGCTTGATTTCCATTTCCCTTCTTACAGCGTGGATGGAGGACAGAGGCTAATGGGGGTATGTGCTGTACAAAGAATGAAAAAACTCCCATGGTTCCTGTCCCATGCAGGGAGGGTATGGATGCAGAGGCAAAGGCTCCTTGTGTGGGAGCAGTTGGGTGTGTACTGGAGCAAACAATGAGCACTGATAAGCTGGCAAGTCCATGGAAGGACTTTGATTGTCCCAGCAAGGTGAGCTCCCCCAGCAGGCACTCCTGCTGCAGTGTTGTCTCCAGGTGAAAAGGATGCATATCTCTACAGAGGCAGAAGAGCTCTTACAAAAGAGATGTGGGGGTGAAATGATTGGAGCTTTGTTCTTTTTCTGCCCCCTTTAACCACTCA
The DNA here is from genome assembly GCA_013399455.1 of Anthoscopus minutus. NCBI lineage: Eukaryota > Metazoa > Chordata > Aves > Passeriformes > Paridae > Anthoscopus > Anthoscopus minutus. Next base: position 111,079 of record VWYI01006397.1, on the reverse strand, counting down.
GCACAGAGAAGCCAAAGGGAAAATGCTGCTCTCTTCCCTCGAGGGAGCCTTGGATCAGACATCCTTTATTCCACCCAAGGTAATTTCATTGAGATGTGGGGCTGGGGTTGCTTTTGTCTTCCTGTCTTCAAAGGGGACCTGACACAATGGGGTCCTGAGTCCTGGTGCTGCAGAGATAACACAATGTTTGTGCTCTACTGCAGCTAGAAGATAACTTCCCTGGGAAACAACAGGATTTTATCATGCAGGTATGTCCCTTTAGGCTCTATAATCACATTCACTGGCAATAAGAAAAAAGAGAAAGCTTCTCCTCAGCCAAGAGCTTTAGGAAGTAGACAGATGGTTTATTAAAGAGCTCTTTCAGTTTTGGCATTGGGTTTATCTGGCTTAGATGACCTTTGTGGTATCTGAAATTTTTTGGTGTTGAAGCTGTAACAAGACTTCTCAGATTTGGGAAAAAGTGTCTATAAGGGAAAAGTAATTTAAATTTCATTTCTTACAGATAGGAATCTGTCTAATCTATTTCTATATGAATCAGAGAAATGGTCTTTCTGTCACTCTGGTTCTTCAAGAACCTGGCTTATCTATCAGCCTGACTTTTTATCTGAAAGGGGAGTAAATGCTAAAAGTTAGAGTTAATAGTATCCTGAGTTTTGTCAATCTTCTCCCTGGCAAAGCTGTTCCTATTCCAAACTGGTATGAAATGTACTGTTTTGAGGAAGCTACTATACTAGCTCCAGTACTCAACATGAAAATACTTATGTGTAGAAAGCTGAATTCTCCCTTAAAACATGGATGACAAATTGAAAGCATGATCTGCTCATTTATTTTCACAGGCCTCATACAGGAGGTCAGAGTTCAGCTGCTGCAGGACCATGAGATCCCGTCTGAACTCGAGAGAGTTCATCCTTGTTTTCATGAGCCCTGATCCTGCTGTCAACCTATAAGCCTCTTTTGAGTGGTTACCTCACTAGAAGTAGCCAACTGTCCAAAGGTAAATTGGAGGGTGGGAACGCTCAGATGCCATTTTCACATGGAACTGAGTGCAAAATAGTTTTTTAATTCCAAGAGAAACATTGGTTAAGGTAACTGGCTGCATTGTGAACTGATAGTATACAGCTGGCTGGTATTGCCTGACATGTGTAGCCTTTACACTCTGAAGTTTAAGACATTAGGACGAATGGCAAACTTGAAGCTTTGGTAGTGAAAACATTTACCCCGTGCTGGAGTGACTGTTTCGTTTTTTCCTGGGTTTGGTTGGGTTTTTTTCGTTTTTACTCTGATGGTAACTGACCCCGTGGAGGTCTGATGGGCAATTGTTATTCCTCTGGTGCTGTTAGAGCACCATCTCCTGTCGCTTCTTGGGATGGCTCCCCCAGGGCTCCTACAGGGGAAAAAAGCTCGGTCTTCAGCCACACTGGTTTCTTTTTTGCCTCTACACACAGAGCAGATTTTGGGAAGAAACTGTAGTGAGTGGAGATAACTGGGTCTCCTATTGCTGCTAAACACTTGATGCTTTGAAGCCTCAAACAGACCTGTCCTCTGCCACATACAGACCACCTTTCCCTCCTCTTGCTCTGCTTGGCTGGGACCTTCTGTCATTTCATGTGTGAGAAATACATGGCTAGGCCTTCCTCAGCCACATTAAATCCAGCTTAGTTTGCAGCCTGGAAGAGACTAAAAGGTATTGTGACAAATTCCATAGATGATGTCCAAGTTCTTGAAAATGTTCACTTCCAACATGAGAAAGTTGATCACTGCACTCTGCTCACTCTGAGGGAAATCTTCTGGGGAATGGGGAGGACAGGAAACAGAGCTCAGAGCTCTCTTCTCTTTCTGCTGTTAAACACAAACCAAGTTGAGGCTCATGTAGGCAGCCTGTGGTGGTTTCCTTTCTCCCACTTTTTGAGCAAGCTTATAGTTCTTTCAGGAAAGCTTTTACTTGGGTTATTTGGCCCACAGACACAGGGCCTTAAGGTTGTGCTCCTCTTCCAAACTGCTTTGGTTTAACCCAGCAGACAGGTAAACATCACACAGGTGTTCCGTTCCTTCCTCCCCAGTGAGACAGGGAGACAACTGTAAAAAAAAGTAAAGCTTGTAGATTCAGATAAAGACAGTTTAACGGGGCAATAAAGGAAGGGAAAATAATGGTAAGAGATTACATAAATCAAGTGAAGAACAATACAGGTGCTCCTCCTCTGCTGACCATTGCCCAAGAAGTACCAGAGCACTGGGCTGGAAACCAGCAGCCAACTGTCCCCAGTTTTATTGTTTAGCAAGACACCATATAATAAGGAATATTCCTTGACCATAATAACTTGAGATTAGTTGTCTTGCCTTTGTCTTCTTCAAAATTCTCGTGCACCTCCAGCTTCCTGGCTGGCAGAGCAGCATGAGAACCTGAAAAGTCCTTGACTTAGCATAAGAACTGCTCAGTAAGAACTAATTTATCAGGGTGTTATCAACATCTTCCTAATCCTAAATCAAAAATGCAGCACTAAACCAGCTCTGAGGGAAGAAAATTAACTCTGAAAGTTGAAAGCAGGACACAAACTCACAACAGTTGCTCAATAGTTTAGTTAATCTAATGTTTTCAGGGGGATCTTAGTTAATCTAATGTTTTCATGCACTATGGCCTTGAAGCCCTGGGTCCTGGTAAGGCTCTTTGCTGTTGAGATGTGGCAATGGGAGGAAGATATAAACTTAAACAGGCAAATCCAGAAAAGCAGATTTTCTTTGCCTCCTACATGGAAAGCCAGTCCGGGGTCTGAGAATGTTAGTAATACTAGTAATTTTAATTTTACACACTTTAGCATAGACACATCAGTAGTATGGTTTATTCCCACTGTATTTGGGATGTCAGGAAGCTGGGAAAGCAAAACTAATGTTCCCCTCATTTCATTTTGCTTTGTTTTGGACCTGGAACTGTACTCTGCACATTCCAAACAGATTTCTCTTGCGTTTAAAGGAAAGAAAACAGGAACAAAAATACCCCAGAGCTGGGGAGTGCATGGATGAGTAGACTTGATCACAGAGCAGTAATTTCCTTTAAGCAATGGTGGAGCGGTGCCCACATGGAAGCCTGAGGGATATTTGTAAGCTGACCACTGCATGAAAGTAAGGCAAACACCGGAACTATTAGAAGCAGATTGAGGTATTGCACTGCAATGCCTTTGCACCTCAGGTATGTGTGAAAGTCTGCAGGATTCAGGAATGGATTTGCATCCATGCATTCAGATAGGACAAATACCACTTGCACGGCATCACACAAAGCTGCAGGGGAGTTTTCCTGTCTTGGACTCACTAGGAAAAGGCCTCACCTCCTTGGCTTTGGAGGAGAGTCTGGGGAGCAACACAAGATGGAAGCAATGAAAGAGGGAACATACTTGCCTAATTTCAAGGCAGAGACAAATTCCTGGGGCAAGTCAGGTGTGCCAAACCCATACCTCGTATCCACAGCTCCCTGAAAATTGTGTTCATCCCTGGACCTCTCCTCTCCAGAGGGTCTGGGCACTGCAGGGATCTCCCCATTAGGCTGGGGTGCAGATTTCCTGGCAGAGTGATGAACCACTGTGGCCTCAAGCAGATGAGGGCTAAAGCTAGGTCAGGTAACAGAGCGGAAGGGAAATCCCATGGATTGTCCCTGCGTTGCTGTGGGGCTGGATGGCCTCGTGACTTTGCCGGGCGTGTGTGACTGAGCCAACATGCTCGGGGACAGAACCGAGAGAGGAGCCGGGAACTGAGACCCGGTGTCTGTGTGAGACTGTGGGGCTCGCAGTTTATCTCTATAAAAAAGTGTCTCTGTGTTATTAGTGGAGTGTTACTCATTACCTCTTCCCAGGAGGTTCTACGTTCCCTGCTGAACACCACAGCGCACTCCCAAGCAGCTAAGCCCCTTGAGGGCAGAGCTGCTTCCCTCATGCCGTGCCACGGTAGGAACGCAGCACCGCACTCCACGTCTTCCAGGGCCATCCCGTCCGTCGCCATTCCAACGCGGAACCTGCCGCCCTCAGACAAGACAACCTGCCTGCCGCCATGTCTAGTTGGGGCACGCCGCTCTCCACCTTCTGAAAGGCGGTGTAGCGTGCCCTTAGCCAAGGTGGCGGCGGAGAATTATCGGGGCCACAGCAGGTCCGCCGCCGCCGCCGCCGCCATCTTTGCTGCGGGCAGCGCGTACCGCTGAGGTGGCTTTGCCGGGCGCGCGGGGCGTGCCGGGAGGGAGCGGCGCGACCGGCGCGGGCAGGTGGGAGCGGCGGGTCCGCGAGGGCATGGGAGTGGGAATGGGAATGGGCATGGGCATGGGCATGGGAGTGGGCATGGGCGTGGGTCTCTTTGTCCTCTGGGGGGAGGCGGTGTGAGGCGGTCAGTGACGACCCCTGTGAGGGGGAAGGGGTCGGGGGGTCAGTGGCGTCCCGTACAGGAGGGTCTGGAGGGGCGGTCAGTGGTGTCCCTGCAGGGGTGTTGAGCGTGGTCAGTGGTGTCCCCTGGCACGGTGCCTTCATGGGGGTCAGCAGTGTCCCACAGAGCGGCCCGGGCTCGGCGGTGTTCGCTTTGGCCGGGCTGGGGCTCGCAGTGTCCCCCAGGGCAGGGCTGGGGTCAGTCGTGTCCCCTGTGGAGGGTCAGCAGTGCCGCCTGTAGCAGCGCAGCGGGTCCGTGCTCTGCCCTACGGCCGTGCTGGGGATCAGCGGTCTGGGGGCGGCGGCGGTGCCTATGGCTGCACGGGGCATCTGGAGTGTCCCCTATAGCCGTGCCAAGCGCAGCAGCCGGGTGATTACACCTGTCCTCCCGCTGTCCTGAGCCCAGAGTAGGGCTACAACCCATGGCAAACTCGGCCTGGGGCAGGGAACTGGTGCTGGGCTACAGTTGGAGAAACATGGAATATATTTGCCCTGTGGCTGTGCTGCATACCTGAGATGTCAAATGTTTGTATTGCTGTTCTGATGTGCAGGATCTTTCACAGGGAGACTCAGCTTTGACTTTAACCTTGACAGACCTATTTGTTGTGGGGGTTCTGTTGTGAACCCTGCTTTTTGTCCATCTGGTGGTGTGTGTGTGGGGGGGAAACATGGGGCAATTCTCCCTAAGCTTGATTTACATCCTTAATAGCAAGGAAGAGGAAACTGTCAGTGAGTTTGGAGTTCAGTAGGAAAATGTTACACCAAAACTTCCCCTCCTCTGAGAGGAGATGTTGCTTCCGATTTCCCCTGTGTGTGGCCCTCCTGAATATCCCACGTGCAGTGATGACCAGGAGTAGGGTAATCCTGGAGCATCTGCAGCTGTAGGTGAACCTTTGAGTTTCTTTGTCTGAAGCAGGTTGTGCAGCTCCTGCTTTTGGCTCTGTGAGTTAATGCTAGTGCTGTGTGGTGTTTATAGTCTGGATTTGACAAGTAAGGTTTTTGGTAGGCTTGTCCTTCCCTTTCTCAGAGAAATCAAAAGTGGTGATGGCCTGAAAGCTCTTGTTTGTGTCTTATTTTGAAGAGTTTAGTAAGGCAACACAGAGAATGACTCATCTCTTGTGTTGGGGATATTCTTCCTTGATGTTTTCTGAAGTCTTCTAGACTCTCAGTTCCTTCCTTGCTGGCAATGGGACAGTGATGCAATGCAGAGTGGGTGTCCAAAAGATATTTTTTGACATTTTGTCATGTATTCCTTTCCCTTTGTAAGCAGGTTAGGCTGGCAGCTTGGTGACATCTGTGATTGTTTTGGTCTCAGACTTGACCTCTTTTTCTCCCTGCAACGTTTCAGCTGAAGGCTTCAGAATGTATTGCAAATCTGGGCTGTTTTCCTTTACTGATCCAGTCAGGCAGGATTGCCTTAAGGCCAGAATGAGGCTGATTGGATTTTGAGATGTTAAATGTGAATCACAAGGAAAAAAAACCCTCTTGCATGCTGACTTTGAGTGTCAGCTTCCCTTGTTTCTTTGTTGGATTTGGTGGTGTTTTAATTGGCTGTAATGTTGATGAGAGCACTGGACAGAAGAGGCTAATGGAGTCACATGGTTCATTTGATAATGGGATTAATTCATTGTACTGTATTGGCTTTGTCCTGCAGTGTCTTCTTGTGCCTGTAGTCGATCTGCTGAGCTCCTTTGTGGCCTGTTGTCCACACAAGTGGCTGCTGCCTGAATGTGCCTTCTTCTGTCCTTCCAGAGCTTCTGTAGGGCCATGGCGACGTACCTGGAGTTCATCCAGCAGAATGAGGAGCGTGACGGGGTGCGCTTCAGCTGGAATGTGTGGCCCTCCAGCAGGCTGGAGGCTACAAGGATGGTTGTGCCCCTGGCCTGTCTCCTGACCCCACTGAAGGAGCGTCTGGACCTGCCCCCTGTGCAGTATGAACCAGTACTTTGCAGCAGGCCGACCTGCAAAGCTGTGCTCAACCCACTCTGGTAGGAATTGCTCAGCTGGGGATGTTGGAAGAGGCTGGATAGTGCCTAATTTCCATCTTAACTTCATTGCTTCCCTATTCCCCTTTTTCTCTGCCCAATACCTGGCAGCCTCTTTCATTTAGATGTGATGGGCTGGTTAAACTCCGTACATCAACATGCCTATTACTAGAGCTGGCAGGAGCAGAGGAGACAGGAGGGTCTTTGGGGAGGCTCTTAAGGCAGAGAGTCCTCTCACAAGCCCAAGGAATTTCATGGTGAATGGGGAACTCATAATGGACAAAGATGCCCATTATACTGACACTATGTGCTGGACTGTGATGTTCTCTTGTTTTCCTGCTTCCTACACATCCTACTCCTTGTAGGTCAGTTCCAGTATGAGCATAATGAAATAATTTTAGAGGAATATCTCAGTCCCAAAATCATGTGATGATCATGCATACTCAGAGCGTGGTGTTGGGCTGAGAAAAAGCAGGGAATGCCAATAAGAGGAAGTGAAATGAGATCAAAGCCATGGAATGAGAACATGGCGAGGCATCCTGCACTAGCAGGATGTTGTACTGGGCTGAGGAGAGTAAACTCTGTGGGGCAGGGAACAGCCTGTTTGTTCTGTGTTTACACAAGATCTGGGTGGATGGCTCCTGCTGCTCTGAGGCTGGAGCACTTGTGTGCTACAGCTGCACAAACAGTAAGACAGTGAGATGAACCTAAGTGCAGTGAAGGAATTATTAGACCCAAGTCTGTTTCTGCCAAGAGCTGGGCTAAGAGAGCTGTCAGTGGTCCCTCATGCTGACAGGCCTGGAAATGACAGGGCTGGATTAGCTAATGAACTTCCTGATAATAGAACAAGAGTCTGAGTCCCTAAAACCCTCGCTGTTCAAGCTGGAGTGTCTGTTTTTTCCTCAGTGCTGGTAGCCAGCATGGATTAATGAATTAACTGTGAAGCTATGCTGTAAAATTGTTCCTGAAGTTACAGCAATGCCTCATCTTTCCCTTGCAGCCAAGTTGACTATCGGGCCAAGCTTTGGGCTTGTAATTTCTGTTTTCAGAGAAACCAGGTAAGTTGACAAAAGCACTTCCACCTTTTCAGTGAACATTTTATTGATGGCCTTCCCTGGACATTAAACATAAATTCTGCTTCTCTAGATCCCTTCCCTTGGCCCTCTTCTCTTGCTGAACCCAGGCCAGAGTACAGTCTGCTTTACCCGACATCTTGTCAGTGATTTTACTGGCATGCAGATCATAAGGAGATAAAAATGCTATTTATTTCCATGTGTCCCAATGTGGTTTTTGCATTTGATATTTACTATACCTGCAGAATATGGAATTCATTAGATTTGAGTAGGCTTTTGTCATCAAAAACTAAGGCTAAAAGAATTTCAACTGATACATTGTTGCTGCTGTAGCCTTACCTATTATTTACACTAGATCGAGCAGCTGGCCATCCTGCTGGCCACTTGTCTGTGATTAGGAAAAGCCCTGTGGGTTTCTTGTCATGGATTAATCAGGTTGGTGCAGTGGCAGTAAATAAAAAGTTGAATAACCATATTGCCAGCAGGGCAGGCTCTGTGCTGCAGAGGACAGCCCTACATTTTTGTCCTGCAAATTCCTTGTCCTAATTTTTTGTTCTCTTTTTCAGTTCCCCCCTGCATATGCGGGCATTTCTGAAGTCAATCAGCCAGCAGAGCTTATGCCTCAGTTTTCAACAATTGAATATATAGTGCAGGTAAATGAACCACAGGCAAATTTGAAACTCGTAGAATTGTCTTGTTTGTGACAAATTACGTATGTGTAAAATTTTCTTAAGATAATGCAAATAAATGCCAGGTTTGCAAGGTGCTTAAGAAGGAGCTTGTTTTATTCCTTGGCTGGAGGCTCTATAAAATGTCATTTCTTCCCACATCAGCGAGGTCCACAGACGCCATTGATCTTCCTGTATGTTGTGGACACATGCTTGGAAGAGGAGGATTTGCAGGCCCTGAAGGAGTCCCTGCAGATGTCCCTGAGCCTGCTGCCTCCAGATGCCCTGGTGGGGCTCATCACTTTTGGCAGGATGGTCCAGGTTCATGAGCTGAGCTGTGAAGGGATTTCCAAGAGCTACGTGTTCCGGGGCACCAAGGACCTGACAGCCAAGCAAATACAGGTGTGCTCTGCCATCCCTCAGCCCAGAGACTTGTACCTGTCAGCTCTGTTAGACTCTCAAGCTCTCAGGGAGAAAGGAGGGCTTAGTGCTCTCTACTGTGAGCCTGTTGCCCTCCCAGTATCTGTCCTGTCTTTTTGCCTTTGTAAATTGGACCCATGATCCATTCCTAATGGCAGTACAAAGATGAATAATTTTACAGATTTAAGTATATTTAATGCTGCATTATTGCAGGCCTCAGGGTATATTAAATAATAATATAAATAACATGTTTGGTGTTTGAATAGTACATCTCCTTTGCCTCCTCTTTACTGTTCTTAGGATATGCTTGGGCTTTCGAGGCCAATTGTCCCCGTGCAACAGGGAAGACCCCTTCAAACTCCAGAGCAACCTGTTATTTCCAGCAGGTAAGCTTCACCAGCACAGCACACAGCAGGGCTGATGTTTTATGTCCCTTTATGCCTGTAGGTCACACTTCTAGCCCTGGCTTTCCTGAGAGGGGAAAGAAAATTTAAATATTGTCACAGTTATTTACCTCCGTTGAACTCAGTTTTCTCTTTCTCGGCTTATTTTTTTCAGTGGGAGCTCTCATGGCTTTCAGCAAATGCACCTTTGAACTTCTTTCCTGTTCTGTTTGTGACTTTGCCTCCTTGTCAGTTATTGATGTCTTGCTTTGATCAAATTTGTTTTGCACAGGCTTGTTATCTTGGATAAGTTTGGATGTAAGAAGACAACCTGCTGCATGTCTCTTTTCTTTTGATTACTGTTTCAGTGCAATTTATGTGTGCTGGCAACAGAGGCACATTTTTTCTTCTCTGAACTTAGAAGCAGGAAAACACTGTATTTGAATTTTTGCAGGTTCCTGCAGCCCGTGCATAAGATTGACATGAATTTAACAGATCTTCTTGGAGAGCTGCAAAGAGACCCATGGCCAGTAACCCAGGGAAAGAGACCCTTACGTTCTACTGGAGTGGCTCTTTCAATTGCAGTTGGCTTATTGGAGGTACTTTTAATACTGTTGTTTGAGACAAGCAGGTCACAGTAAGCACATGGCAATGCAGCTGGGTTACAGTGGAGTGCAGAGGTACAATTTGTCTCTACTGACATTTGAGCTGTGCTACCACCAGCTGATGTAGAGTGGGCTGGAAGGTTCCATCTAATTGGTAAAATTTGCAGGTATTTAAAGGTCTCTGATTCTTTTGTGTGTTGCCACACAAACGGTGATGCTATGCACTGGATTTATCTGAGTATAATCTAAGATATAAGTAAAGGTAACAGAAACTTCCTGCTTCCTGTTTTGAAGACATGAAGCTTGACATGGTTTGAGTTTAAATTTTATCTCAATGCTGTGACTGTCAGGAAATGCATCGCTATTTATTGAGGTAGCCTCTAGCAGGGAGAGGTCCCCATTGACATTGCAGAAGTGTGTGCAGACCCTTCTCTAAAGAAAGCACTGTTGCCATTTAATCAGCTTCTTTTTTTTTCTCCTTTCTCTCCCTCTCTGATGCAAGTCTTTGTTTTTATTTTAGGGCACGTTTCCAAACACAGGGGCCAGAATAATGCTGTTCACAGGTGGGCCACCGACACAAGGGCCAGGCATGGTGGTGGGAGATGAACTGAAAACACCCATCCGTTCCTGGCATGACATAGAGAAGGATAATGCAAGGTTCATGAAGAAGGCCACCAAAGTAGGTACTAGGGCTTGATGGCTGTGTTTAAAAGCTGAAACTGAATGTTCTGTCAGAACACTACATGGGTGGCATGGTTGTCCTTGAAATAATCTGAGTCTTTGTGTATGCTAAATTATGAGGATGGTTAAGGGAAGGGTAAAAGAGCTTCCTCCTAGTTCTCATGATCTTGTGCCTTATCAGAGAAGAAAGTATTTCAGCATTGTTTCTTAGCTGATGGTGGATGGAGTATTTATTCTTCCTTATCATTGCCTCTCCTCTGGAGAGAAAAAATCTGTCTCCCAAGAACTGGTTATTTCCAGAAAGCCTCCTTTGTCTTCTTGATGTATAAAACAACCACTAAAACAGTAAAAATGTCAGATAGGAAACGTGCCTGTCAGCTTAGAGAAAGCAGGATGACACCTGTTCTCTTAACTATCACATGGATATTTTTGGGTTCCCACCAAGTCATCACAGACTAGATGAACCAATGTCATTTATGCACTGTTTGTATTTGAGACAATAAACTCAGGCTTATCCAAATGCATCCCTCATCCTAGAAGGGAGCAGTGTGCTGCAGCCAACATCTCTTTAGTTACCACAGCACTGGTGATTGCCCCATCTGTAGCTTGTGTTGGCCTGAGGTGGGGAGCAGCAGAAATTGCACAGTACACTCCTAACCCCCGGCTGTGTTCCCAGCACTACGAGACTCTGGCCAACCGCTCTGCAGCCAACGGGCACTGCATTGACATCTACGCCTGTGCTCTGGACCAGACCGGGCTGCTGGAGATGAAGTGCTGTGCAAACCTCACTGGGTATGTTCCCAGCAGGGCAGCACACAGCTGGCACCTGCTTTTTGGGGCTTTTTTGGAGGGGGAAAATGGTTCAGAAAGCAGTTAAGTGTGCTGTCAGGGCAGAAGGGTTTTTATCAATCTGTTCTAAACTGTGGTTTGAATTTGCCAGGAATTATATGGCAAGGCTCACCTGATCTCAGTCCACATTTCTGGAGTCTCAAAGCAGCATGTGAATTAGCACTGCTGTTAGAAAACTTGATGGTGGGTAGAAGCTTTCCTTGTGTGGGCCATATTTTCTCTGCTTAACAGCTCGCTTATGCTTTCTCTAGGGATTCTTGACTTCCCTGGGCCCAGTTTTAAGTAACATGTCTTACTTAAGGGTAAATGTGTTCCATACTGCTGGAAATTGTCTCTGTGAAGAAGGCTGTATGTTAACCCAGGCCTTTTGGGGACTTGGCATGTCTTACTGCAGGTGCAAGATGTTTGCAAATAACCCCTCAGTGCTCAGCAGGGAGAAGAGAGACTGTTTGACCCTGTGGATGTGTTACTGAGCTGCATCTGGTCAGCCCTGGGTTTGCCGGGGCACTTAGGGGAGGCTCAGCACCTTCCTTGTGCTGCAGCCACCCCTGGTGTGGTGTGGGTGGTTCCAGCCCTGCTCAGGGAAAGCAGGCTGAGCAGAGAGCTTTCCAGGGTTGAAACACAAACGTTTTGAAGCAATGGCAAGAAATAGAGTTGAGAAAGCAAACTGACAAAGGTGGAGCACTAACCTGTGTGGCTTTGTAGGAGGCATCCATGAATCTGCACTCCTTGGTGTGAATCCTGCCTATGCAAAGGCATGCTCTGAAGTAGTAACTGCATGTGTTTGCATGTATCAGAGGTTCAGGGATGTATCCTTTGTACTTCCAATTCCCAATTGCTTCAGTTCCCTTGTTTCTTCTTTCCCAGAGGACACATGGTGATGGGAGACTCCTTCAACACTTCTCTCTTCAAGCAGACCTTCCAGCGGGTATTTAGCAAAGGCTACAATGGAGAATTTCGGATGGCTTTTGGTGCAAATCTGGATGTGAAGGTGAGAGATGAGTTTGATTGGATGCCAGTAATGGGGAAATATGGGTGCTGTTGGTTAAAAAGTCGGTGTAAGTCTCTGGGATGTTTGGGGTGTAGGAGTGTCTACATGTTTGAGGTCAGATGTAGTGCTGCTTTGGGAGAAGCACTGTACTGGAGAGATTTTTATTTGAAAGCTTAGTATTTTTCTGGGGTGGTTTTCTTTGGTGGTTGTTGTTTGGGGATTTTTTTGTTTGGTTTGTTTTTGTTTTATTTTAAAGCAGCCTCTCCTCACTCAACAAGAAACATTTCATACTGTTTCATCCCTATAAATATGTCTTTATTATTAAAATGTGGCTCTGTAGTTTCTCTTACTTTCACTAAATGTAGCAGTGGATGGTCTGGGAAAATCTCATCTCATTAAAGCTGAGCAACTAATTTAGACTCTGTGTATTCTATTTGACTGACTTCATGGAAAAAAAGAAAGAACAACTTTTTTTTTGTTTACCTTGTTTAAGACCTCCAGGGAGCTGAAAATTGCAGGAGCCATTGGACCATGTGTATCCCTGAATGCTAAAGGGCCATGTGTCTCTGAAAACGTAAGTTTATGACATGGAAAAGTCTTTAATAAAGAAAAAATATGCAATTCAAAGTTTCTGTCTAGACCTACAGTTGAACTAGAATGTCAGAGTTTTGCAGGAAACATCTCTAGGAAATTACAGCCTTTCCTAGACTAAATTCTTGCTTCCTATGGTCTTCTTTTAACTGTATGGCCTTCAGTAACTTCATTCACACCCAAAAGATAAGGAATATAGAAGGCCTGGAATTACTTGTACCTCTGATCAGAATTTAACATAAGCTTGTCTTTCCTGCTGCTGGAGGAAAATTGCTGTTTTCTTTTTAATTCTGTGCAGGAGCTTGGAATTGGAGGGACATCTCAATGGAAAATCTGTAGTCTGGATCCCAGTACAACTCTGGCCATTTACTTTGAAGTGGTAAATCAGGTCAGTCCCGGATTCTCAATTTTTTGTTTTTAAATCATCTTTTTTACTCATCAAACTGCTTGCTGCAGGTCCAGAAATGCAGTGACACCCACTGTGTTGCAGGTGGATGGTTGCAAAGCAGCCAAATGTTTTGTGATGAGGAAATAATTTCAGAAATATTTTGCATGTGTCTCTTTTATGTGCTCTGGGGGCTTGTTACAGCTGGGAAGAGTTATGGAAAAGCCATCATGTTTTGAAGGCTGACCTTGTTTTGTTTGCAGCACAATGCACCCATCCCTCAGGGAGGCAGAGGGGCAGTGCAGTTTGTCACTCAGTATCAACACTCCAGCACCCAGAGGCGCATTCGTGTCACCACCATAGCCAGAAAGTGAGTACCCCATGCCAGTGCTATGGCAGAGTGGCAGCAACTTTAGTTCCAGTCTGTGCTGGGATTCCTGGCTTTTTGTTGCATGTGTTGGCACACATGGATGCATGTGGCACTAACCCTTTGCTAACCCTGCAGCTGGGCAGATGCACAGACTCAGCTCCAGCACATCGAGGCTGCGTTTGACCAGGAGGCAGCTGCCGTGCTCATGGCACGGCTGGGAGTGTACAGGGCTGAGTCTGAGGAGGGACCTGATGTTCTGCGTTGGCTGGACAGGCAGCTCATCAGGCTGGTAAGACCAACACACTGAGCTTGGAGGCGTTCTTGATTTCAGTAAAAATGGAAGAGATAACAGCAATCTTTACTCAGATTGACTCACTTTCTTTGTGGTCAGATCATGGTCACATGATGTAGCATGGAATAACTCAGAACCCAGTGTGATCAGCATATTTAGGATGGGATAGGTGAACATCTCATCATGCTGAAAGGGTTAAACCTGAGATTGCGTAAGGGATAGTGAAACACAGAATAATGCAGGTGGGATGGTCACTGGTTCAGCCCTGCTGCTTAAAGTAGGACCAGCTTTGAAGTTAGAGCAGCTTGTTCCAAGTCTTGTTCAGTTGTGTTTTGAAGATCTCCAAAGATGCTATTTCTTAATGCTTCTCTTGACAGCCTGTTCCAATGTCTGATCACAGTCACTGTTCTGTTTTTTATTTTTCTCTCCCATGCCTCTATCTCTCAATCAGAATTTCCATTTCCCCAGTTACCAGTTAGGTAGACAGCAAGTTGACTCCCTGATCCCACTCTTCACCAGGCTGAACAAACTCAGCTTTTTCAGCTTCATTTTCTTCATAAGATGGTCCAACCCCTGATGAACTTGGTGGCCTCTGCTATACCAAATCCAGTATATTCATGTCTGTCTTGTGCTGGAGAGCTATAGACATAGCTTTCAGATATGCCAAGTTCAGGATAGTGATCTGAATTAATTCTGCAACCTCCTACTGTCTCTTGCTTTGAATTTCACGAGCCCAGAATGTCTAAATCAGTACTGGTCTTGTCCAAACACCCATGTGGGGTTGGTACTAACGCAATATGGCACATCTGACTCTAAAAAAACAGGGCTGGTCAGATAGAGATTGGAGCACAAGCAAAAACAGGGGTAAGCTACGTGCTGAAATGACTGTGGGATCATTTAGAGTTTAATTTCTAAAACCACTGATACTTCTTTTCAGTGAAATGGTGAAATACTCATCTGCTGCTGTTCTGCAAGAAGTGTTCCATAGTGTACAGAACACTTTAGATGTAATAACCCTGAATTAATGGAAAAAAAATGAGTAGTGCTGTAGAGGCACCATTTCTTTCATTCCTGGATAATTTCAAATCTAGACTTTATTATATGTATCAAAATAGATTGAATCTTCATTCTCATTCCAGTAATTCAGAGAAACTACTGACTCAAAGAAAAATTACCTATAAATGTAGTACTTGTTCTTGCCAGGTTCATGCCTTGATTGTTTAAAAATTAATAGAAGAACACCTGTAGAAAAAGAGATGTAAATTCTATTTTAAAAAACAAACAAAAGAACTAGAAAAAAAGAGAGAGATATTAAAAGTATCCATTTTGCTTCCAACAGTGTCAGAAATTTGGACAATACAACAAAGATGATCCCAACTCCTTTAGGCTGTCAGAATCATTTTCTTTGTATCCTCAGGTAAGAATGCCACTTCCTACAGCTGTGGGAAAAGTGCAGGGGTGAGGGGGAATGATGATAAAACATCTTGTACTATTGATCAGATTCAGGAGGGGAGGAACAGGTGCTTTTTAATTTAATGGACTGGTCATGTAGTTCAGCTCTGCAAGAGACTGGTAAGGGAAGAGGTCTGAGGAGTTATTAAGGGGTAGACTACTTCCCAAAGAATTTGCTGTTCAAAAATACTGGACTTTGATCCAGAAGTTTGGCAACTTTGGCTGACATTTCTTGTCCCACTTCTCTTTCTGATGTAGTTCATCTTCCACCTGCGACGCTCCCCATTCCTGCAGGTCTTCAATAACAGTCCAGATGAATCTTCCTATTACAGGCACCACTTTGCCAGGCAGGATCTGACCCAGTCCCTCATTATGATCCAGCCCATCCTTTATGCTTATTCTTTCCATGGGCCTCCTGAGGTGAGTCTGTTTTCCAAAAAGAGATAAGTCAACCCAAAATAATGAGTATTCAGTCTAAGTAACACTACTTCAGCCAAAAGGCCCCTGTAGATCTAAAAAAAACTGTCAAAGGACAAGACACTTTTGTTCAAGATCATATCAAATTACACGTGGATGGGTATAGAAATTGCTCTCTGGCATCCTGAGATATGAGGACTTAGGGGTGCCTGACTTTGCTTTTTGTTTTTCCAGCCAGTGCTTTTGGACAGCAGCAGTATTCTTCCTGACAGAATCCTGCTGATGGATACTTTCTTCCAGATAGTTATCTATCTTGGTGAGGTATGGTGAAACACATTCTCTGTTTGTGCTCCTTCCCTCCTACCATGCATGCTGACAGCTTTGCTTTTAGTATGAAATATTGACAAACTAGTTTCTTGCAAAACCCACACAGCATAATGGCCATGTCATATACGTGCTGCCTGTTGGAGTACAATTCCAGCCACTGTCAGAGTAAAAATAATACTGGAATCACTAAGGATATGTTCTGTCCCAGGTAGCAGCTCTTGTGTTAGCTTGGCCATGAAGGTGGTCCCTTACCATGCCTGGAAAAGGCCTGAGAAACTGGAAATGAAGCAGGGCAGAGTTACAAGATGTACTGGTTTGAGAACAAAACCAGTGAGAGACTCCAAGTCAGAAATACAATTTATTAGGAAATAGGAAGAAAAGAAAGAAAGCTACTGACAAAGTCAGAATACAACCTGATAGCCTGTTGGTCAGGGTGTTGGCAGTAGTCCAGTGGTACTGGATGAGCCTGGTCTTCCTCTGAGAGTCCAGTGAAGAAAGGCACCTTGTTGCCCCAATTCTCTGGTTTTTATCCAGGCAGAGGGGCTTGGCTCCTCCCCCTGGATGGAGCATTTTCCAATGGGATGATGTAAGCTCATCGGTGGACTCAATGGCCCATCAGCTTCTCCCCTTGGATGGAGCATTTTCCAATGGGATGATGTAAGCTTATCAGTGGACTCAATGGCCCATCAGCTTCTCCCCTTGGATGGAGCATTTTCCAATGGGATGATAAGCTTATCAGTGGACTCAATGGCCCATCAGCTTCTCCCCTTGGATGGAGCATTTTCCAATGGGATGATGTAAGCTTATCAGTGGACTCAATGGTCCATCAGCAGAAAACCCCTCCCTAGAGGGAGGATGGGTGGGAGAAATAAGGAAATTGTCCTGCTGATTTCTTATCAGCTGGCTTATCAACACAAGATTGCATCACTTCCCCTCATTCCAGTTCCAGCAGATGGTGATAGAATAACACACTTTTGATTACATTTTGTACTGTAACCCATGACACAAGATAATACATATTTTAACAGATTTGCAAGTATTTCCAGGGAAGTGAGAAGACTTGGCTTGCAGGGCTTTCATACTTAAGTACTGCTGCTCTTAAAGAAATCCGGCAGTTTTCCAGTTTTTGCTTTTAAATACTGGATGTTTTTGGAAACTGCTGCTGTATTCTTTCCCTCATGTCTGAGGGAAGTGCTTAGATACTGGCCCTTTCTAAAAATCTTCAGGAGTTACCTTAAAGAGTTTCTATCTATCTTCTGAGAGCAAGACACTCAGCTGGGTAAAATTCAGACAAGGGGAGAGCTGAGTGTCTGACCTGTGTATGTATAGAGGAATTGCTGCATACTTATGGTACATGCAGTGGATACCTTGAAAATACTGTAAGGCCAAGTCACATTCAAAATGTCAGTGATTTATAAATGCTTCATTTCTGTGTTGGCACAGGCTGAAGCCTATTAAAGATTTTCAACAAATTGCTCTGGCACTGCACAAATTGCTGACAGCTTTTGTGTTGGCTGCCTGTACTTAAATTCAGAGACAGAAAGTAGTGTTGTAACCAGAGGAGTGAAGGTGTGTGTTTGCCCCCTAAGCAGAAGCACATGTGGCATTCTGCTGCCTGAAGACATGCAGGGTGAAAAGGGAGGCTTGTAGACAGCTCTGCTTCGTTTTCATTTCCTCCCTGTCTCATCAATAGACTATTGCACAGTGGCAGAAAGCTGGATACCAAGACATGCCTGAATATGAAAACTTTAAGCACCTCCTGCAAGCCCCACTGGATGATGCCCAGGAAATCTTGCAGACCAGATTCCCAATGCCACGTTACATCCACACTGAGCATGGGGGCAGTCAGGTAAGGAAGTTTCTGGAGGAACTCTTCCTGTTGCCTAGAGCAAATGGCTCATTCTCCTTTTCTCAAAGGATGGTTCTGGTAGTCAAACACAGTTTAGCTCTTCAAAGTACAGAGCTTGCATATTTTCTCATCTTTTACGACAACTCTGTCTTTTAATAAGCTGATCCCTTGCTGGATATGTTTATGAAATCTGAGGGTGGAAAAAAAAAAGGAAAAGCAGACTTAAATATGTTTTTATTCCCCAGTTGTAAAGTGGGAAATAAATGATTTGTTTATGTGCCTATAGTTAGCTTGCTAGGACAATAATGCTGAATTCTGAGCATCTGTTTCTTCATTCTTAAACTCTAAATGAGGTTATAAAATTTTTTTTATTTTTGCTTTTCCTGGAATTGCAGTGTGCTGTGCGTGTTTGTAGCAGTGAAGAGGCAGGAACTTATGGACATAACCAAAGATTTGTTGTTGATTTTTGATGGGACTCTGTTACACTGGTCTTGCACTGAGGCCTTCTCAGAAGAACAGATGTGGCATGGGAAGAAGAACAGTGCTGGTGTTTCCTATGCTGTGGATTTCTGTCCCATGGAATCAGAGATTCATTGCCAGGCAAGCAGTCTGCTGTAGCAGGGCACTCAGTGCCCCTGCGAGACAAGTGGTCTGTGGAGCAGGGATTTCTGGACTTGAAATCTGCTTAAGTTAAATTAGTACCTTGCAAAAGAAGAGAAACATTGCTGGTTGTGCCTCTAAGGTGAGATGAAGCCTGAGGTAGCAGACAGGTCTCTCATTTTACCAAATTTCTCCTCTTTTGTCTTGATAGGCCCGGTTCCTCCTGTCTAAGGTGAATCCTTCTCAGACCCACAATAACCTCTATGCCTGGGGCCAGGTAAGCAATGGAAGAGCTGCTCATGTTTGGGAATGCTGTAAAATACACAGGGATATATTTGTGTGTGCAGTAGCCATCCTGTCTCACCAAGTGGCACAAACAGCGTTAGGTTCGTCTTTGTTTCCTTATCATGGTTGTTGATAAGATAAACAACACTGGTGTGCAGCACTGGATGATCAGAATGGAGTTTTCAAGCCTGGATGTCATGCATTTCCAGTATTCTGGAAAAAGCAACTAGCATATGGATACATATAGATCTAGTTTAGCTGAGAGTACTAAACTTTTATATCCTCTTTGCTTACCTTGATCGTTTAGAGCTTTGAGCAGCAAAATTCCTAATGCTTTAGGAAGAAGAGGCTTCCCTGCAGCAGATCAGATTGTACGAGAGGATAATGTCAGTGCTGTTGTCAGAGTAGCATCTGTCTTTTGCAGGAGAAAAGGGTGGTTGTTTTAGCAGGCAATTAATTCAGAAGGCTGACATTTGATTTGCTTTTCACTTTTTCCCCTGTGTTGGCAACAGTATTTTAGGCTTGTTGTTTCTTTATTTTTTCTGCAGGAATCAGGAGCTCCAATCCTGACAGATGATGTGAGTCTCCAAGTATTCATGGACCACCTTAAAAAGCTGGCAGTTTCAAGTGCATCATGACTGATCAAACAGAGCAGCAGGAGCAGACGATTTACATGGATTGTGTTGATGACAGGAGTGGAGCAATTTATTTACATTTCCTTTTCTCTCTTTTAAACTAGGGATTTTAACTGTTACACGAAATAAACATTCAGGGAGAGTTTTTTACTTCTCCCATCTAATTTATTTGTATTCCTGTTTGTCTATGTTCTGCTTACTCTGCATTTTCCACACATCATAATTAGAGTTGGTCTGCATTTTCCACACATCATAATTAGAAGGGTGTTTTAGCCAACAGAGATTTTGACAGCCTTTAGCTTAACTTTTAATGTTTTTAAGAGGTGTCTCAGCAAGCAGGGGGCTGTATTAATGAAAAATAAAAGCGGGTAGGAGCACTGCACTGCTCCTTACGCGCTGTTGGTGCCATGGGCGGGTCTTGGCTCCTTCTTCCCCTCACGGCCTGGCCCCGCCCCCCTGTGCGTGCCCCGCCCCTCGCGCGTGCCCGGTTGGGGGCGGGGCTTCCCAGACGCGCGCGCGGGGGGCGATGAAGCCGGGGCGCGCCGCCGTGTGGAACGCGAGGGCCGCGCTGCTCTACTCGCTGGGGGCCTGGACCGCGCTGGGCGCCCTCATCTACTACAGCCGCCTGGACAACGCCAGCACCGGCACCGGTACCGTCAGCGGGGCCTCCGGTCACCTCCAGGGACGGGGGAGGGACCGCAGTTTCGCTGAGGGAGAGCCCAGTCGCCGCGCGTCGTGTCCGGGGCGGGGCTTGCGTGAGGGGGATCTCGGCCTCGGGTTGGTGCTGGGCTTTCCTGGCTGCCAAGCGTAGGCGCGGGATGCCCCCAGTCCTGCTCCCAACGCTTTCCTGGGCCGGGGAAGGTAACGCTGGGTGTTGCCCACCCGCTCCTCGGAGCACCTGAGGCTGTGCGGCTGCCGGAGCGCAGCCTCCGCTCGGGCCGGCTGAGTGAGCCGGGTGTGCGCCCGGCCCGCCCCGGGCAGTTCCTGCTGAAGATAAATCCCGTGTTGACTGGGAGAAGCTCGTGCTTTGTTTCAAGTCACAGGAACGGAGACTATACTCTTCCCAAACTGTTGCTTTTATTTGCGCTGTGGGAATGGTTCAAAGCTGCACTGGGGGAGAATTAGGCTGGACATCAGGAAGCATTTCTTTACTAAGAGGGTGATCAAACAGTGGAATTAATAGGTGTTTGCACTGGGCTGCTTGGCCTGGCCATAATTTGGATAGCTTGAGAAGCCTGTTGTTACTGCTACTGTAGTAGTGATAATTGTCCAGTACCAGTGCAGGTATCTGACGTACCCTAGTAAATCACTTTTTCTGGCTACAGTTAATAGATCTTTGCTATATGGTCCTCAGAATGCAAGGAAAATCAGAAGGAATACTGAATACCCATGTGGCTGCCATGATAAAGGGATAAAACACTTTTATTGCTGTGGTCTTTTTTGTCTTCTCCCTCTTACCATCCTTTCTATTCCTTAGAGAATGAAAATGATCCTGAAGCAAACCAAGGGTCCCGCAAGGAAGTAAGCACTAAGGAATATCCTTTTGGATTGACAGTGACAACAGAAATAACATACAAAGAGGTTCAGCCTCCTCTTACTCGACTGCTCAGGCGTGTGGTATCATTCTTTGTTCCTAATGACGGCCCTCCTTCCGAAAAGTGAGCTGTTCAGAAGCTCAGAACGTTGTGCTGGACCTCTGAGAACATCATCCCAGTGCCTGACACGAGACCACTGCTGGAATACTGTCCCTTGTATTGCTGAAACGGCAGCTCTGCCCAGCTGGTGTGAAGTTGCTTTCCCAGCTGATGTGAAGGACATACCTGGGTGATCCAGGATGTACCCGGGATGGCTTCTCAGCTGGGCAGCACTGAAATGGATGCCTCGGGAACAGTAAATGGGAAGGAATGTAGTTTAATGTTTTGGCTACACGAGTTCTTAATGGTCCTTCAAATAAAAGCTCACAAGAGATGAGTTCAAGTGTGGAAATGTTTCTGTAAGCTAAAAACTTACTGGGTGTTCTGCTCCAGGCTCTTGTTTCTTTAGGGGTTTTCCTCATCCTTTCACATGCTATGTCCTCTTGTAGGGTACTGGCCCTTAGCTCTTTGGCCAGGACTAATGTTCATTCTGTAGGGTTTTCCGTAGTCCTTATTTCCCTGTTTCCATTGGGGCTCTCCCTTTTAGAACACATCTTGCCCTGCCCCACACAGGTCTCTAAGGTTTCCCTTAGAAAGCTCTCTCCATCTCCTCTGCCCACACACCTCAGCTTCCAGAGACCTTCCAGTTTCTGACGGGGGCCCTGCAGGGATGCTGTAGGGAGAGGGACTCGTCATCAGGAACTGTGGTGATACAACAAGGGGGAATTGGTACAAAAAAAAAGAGGGGAATTTTAGGTTAGATATTAGGAAGAAATTCTTGACTGCCAGAGGGGTGAGGCACTGGAACAGGCTGCCTGGGGAAGGTTTGGATACCCCAGTTGTGGAAGTGTTCAAGGCCAGGTTTTGGATAAGACCTTGAGCAACCTGGTGTAGTGCAAACTGTCCCCGCCCNGCCGCCGCTGCCGGGCGCCGCCGCTGTCCCCGCTCGGCGCCGGCCGCGCTGCGCCATGAAGGCGATCGTGCAGCGGGTGGCCCAGGCCAGCGTCACAGGTCAGTGTGTCCCGACCGCGGAGCTGCGGGGCCGGGAGCGGCTGTGTGTGTCCGTGTGTCTGTCTGTGTGTCTGTGTGTATGTGANCTCCATCTCCTCTGCCCACACACCTCAGCTTCCAGAGACCTTCCAGTTTCTGACGGGGGCCCTGCAGGGATGCTGTAGGGAGAGGGACTCGTCATCAGGAACTGTGGTGATACAACAAGGGGGAATTGGTACAAAAAAAAAGAGGGGAATTTTAGGTTAGATATTAGGAAGAAATTCTTGACTGCCAGAGGGGTGAGGCACTGGAACAGGCTGCCTGGGGAAGGTTTGGATACCCCAGTTGTGGAAGTGTTCAAGGCCAGGTTTTGGATAAGACCTTGAGCAACCTGGTGTAGTGCAAACTGTCCCCGCCCTTCCAACCCACACCTTTGATTCTACAGGAGCTCTTACAACCCAAGCCCACCCAGGCCGTGCACCTACAGACCCACATTTCCACATGGACTTCACAGGTGACTTACAGCCACCACTTCCTTTTCCTGAATACTCCTCCCGGCCACTAATTTTAGAGCACCCTGCTGTGTCCCTATAGCTTTTCCTATAGCAGATGCCGCTCTGCTTACGCGCAGAGCCTCCTTTTCGTAGGCACCCTCCCCAAATCCCTACAGGCAGTAAGAGGAAGGCCAAACACACGGGCACACCTGTCCCTTTCCCACGGAATTCCCTACAGCGGCGGTGCCGGGGCTGCGGCGGCACCTCCCGTGCGCCGGGGGNTTGCGGCTCCCCCAGGGCCCGGCCCCGATGTGTGTGGGGTGTGTGTGGAGCTCTGTGTGCAGCCGTGCGTGGCAGGCGTGGGCTGGCACTCACGCTGCCATCGCCTCCTCGAGCGCCTTTGTGTTGGCAGCACAGTCGCAGTCATCTTGCTTCGTTTGTGTTCACGGAATCAGAGTATTCCGAGTTGGAAGGGACCCGCAAGGACCACGGAGTCCAACTCTTAGCCCGGCACAGGGCACTCCGAGAGGCTCACCATGTGCCGGAGAACATTGTCCAGACGCTTCTTGGGCTCTGGCAGGCTCGGTGCTGTGTTAGCGGCACTGCCCTGGTCACGGCCGTGCATTGCTGTGCGTGCGGTGGCAGTGCCGTCCCAGGGTCCCTCTCCCGTGGCTTGCATGCGCTGGCATTACAGTGACAGTCACCTCAGTGCATCGCAGGCGTGTTGACTGCAGCCTGGATCATCTTTTTTGCATTGCTTATGTGTGTCAGTGGTGCTGTCCCAGTTGCTCGCCTGGGTCTCGCCCCGGTTCCCATAGGAATGATGTGTCCTGAAGGAATGTCCCTGCTCTTGCGCTGGTTTGGACCTTCTGTGCTCAGGGTGCTTGAAACCTCCAAGGAGTTTGCCCGTGAGGCAGTGAGTGCCTGCTGTGGGAGTGTTTGGTGTGCAGCAGGGTGGCCTTCAGGTTATCAAGCAGCTCTGCCTGTGTGCAGAGCTGGCAGAGTGTGTCTGTGACAAAAGTCCCAGCTTTTGTGCACAGCTGGGACCGTGGCCACAGCTGGTCACACCCTGTCAGCCTTGGGGTTTTGCTGGCTTAGTACCACTTTTCTGGGGAGAATTTAAACTATTGCTTCTGGCTATTGAAGAGTTTGGGAGACAGTGCTGTTCTGTTAGCAGAACAAATTTTTGGACTGGAGGAATCACACCTTGATCCAGCCACTAGTGCACAGACACTTTTAGCTTTCACTGGAGGCCTGATGTCCTTAAATTTTGTGGAATGTTTGGAGCTTTTTGTCCCAGTCATGAGGCTGGATGCAGTTTTAACAGCTTGGTTACCGGTGCCTAACTCAGTTTTAAGACTGCATTTATTCTTACTACAGTCATCTCAGGGTCAGCCACGTTAAGAAGATGTAATTAAATTAAGATAAATTCAGACATTTCTTAGGAAAACACAACAGATCTATGATAGTTAGTATTTTATTGTAAATGTCCTTAAAGGGGTTGTTTTCCCAATTAGGAGGGTGGAATTTGGAGGTTCTTGAAAGTCATGTTTCAAGAAATCCATAAGGACTTATCAGATAGAAATCACCTGTTCAAAAAAAATGCAAAGTATGAAGGGAATGGTGGACTAGAGAAATTGAGTACACTTACTGGCATCAACCAGGGGAATAGTTTTTCAAGGATTGGGGAGAGTTTTACCACCTTTCTGTTTAGGACAACTGATCCAATTGTAGTATAAAAATCTTTATACAGTGTCTTTAAATGCTGGTGTAAGTAACCCAATCTCATAAAGAAGTGGTGGTATTGGAAAGGTTTTGAAAGAAAGCTCTGTGTGATCTTTCAAATCTACAAACTTAAGTCAGAGGAAGAGGTTTGCCTTGCTGTTTTCTGTGGTGGTCAGACAGCTGTAACCAGGCCTAACTTGTGCCATAAAACAAGACAGTGCACTTAGCCTTACTTTTATTTTCCCTCTCTCCTTTTTCCAGTGGGTGGTGAACAAATCAGTTCAATAGGACGAGGCCTCTGTGTGCTACTGGGCATTTCTTTGGAAGATACGCAAAGAGAACTGGAACACATGTAAGTCACTCCCTTAAGCCACTGCCTTACTTTTGCCTTGCACTCTTCCATTTGTGCATTGCTGATGTCTGTGCAGTAGCAAGACAAATCAGCTATTCCTGTTGGGAAATTCAGGTTTGTCTGTCAGTTCCTTTTCAGATTTTACCTTGAATACAGGTTTCTTAGAATATTCTCTTCATGTTCCATTGAGAAAGATCTGTTCCCATTTTCTGCTATATGTTTTTTATCAAGAGCGAACTTTTATAGGTGTCTGTACTTTTTGAGTCCAAAAGAAATCCATCCTTCAAGGATGGGATTTATGAGAATCCTCAAACTCCCCTTTCAGCTTGCACATGAGTTTTGTTCTTCCTGGAGGTGGAATAGTCTTGTTGGTTGCTTGTCTGCAAACAGGAATCAGTTTTGGCAGCCTGGAGGTCTGACTCTGGCCATCTGTTCCATGGCCATAGAATAGTGTTATTCAGCCAGCAAACACATGCAAGAGGGAGCTCTCCAGGAGCTTCTTCTGTCTCTTTTGGACTGGTTATTGCTCTAGGGCTGACCTCAGTCCTTGCAAAGATGAGAAAGAAACAAGCAATGGAGCCAACTGATGTCAAGAAGAAGTGGTTTTTATTCTCACATGCTCCATTGGTTTGTCTTACTGTTTCTCTCCCTCAGTGTGTAATATCTGCTCTGCCATCCCTTGGTGGATGTGGAAGCTGCTTCTGAATTTTGCAGGCAGGAAATCTGTAGCTACTGTGCTCTCAGCACCAGGTTGTTGGGATGGCTGATACAGGAAGGGCAGGAAGCCAGCATCTGGGCAAAAGAAGTGAGAGAAAGCAGCTTAACCAGGCTTTTCAGGTCCTATTAAAGGAAACTTTAGTAATCCTGTAAATGAAACAGCAAACATCTCTATGAAGAAAACAGAGCAGTGATGATGATTTAAGCCTTCTGCTGGAGCCTTCCAGTGGATGCTTTCAACAATCCACTTCATTCAGGAGTTAATTGTTTGCTGTTGACACACACAAATTGGCAAGGATGTTCTTGTGACTGTGCCTTAGTGATGGCAAAGCCCTGAAGTTAGACTCAAGTCTCAGCTTTGTCTTACAGTGACTGCCTCACCTCTGGTGCAGTATGAAATGCCTGCCTGATGACTGCAGTTGAAGCCCTCTGCACTTCATAGGCTCCCTTGATGATGATGCAGGTGTGGAGAAGCCAGAAGAAATCAAAGACAGGAGCGTGGCTTGGATGCAGTCCTGTTATCAGTCAAAGCCCTGACTTTGGACTGGGTTGTAGCTGCCTGCTGCTTTTCAGGATCCACTTTTAGGATCCACTTGAAGGTCCCCTTGTTGTCTTGAGCCAGTCAGTTCTGTCTCCTGTCTCTAGATAATCAGCCCAAAATTCAAACCACTTTGCTGCGAGCTGTCCTGTTTCTTGGATTCCTCCTCTCATCCTGATGAAATGTTGTCGTCATCTGGCTTGTGGGGCCTGGTCTGTGAATAGTGCTAGGAAGTGACAAAGCAGGAGGAGTGTATGCGAATCATGATTGGAAACAAAAACCTACAGTTTTAAACACAGTTTAGGATGATCTCATTTCCTACTCAGTGTGATTTCCCGGTGTGGTGGGAGGATTCAAATTCCCAAAGCTGTTAAATAATGTTGTGACACATAAAAGCAGATAGTAAAGAGTGAGCTTTCTTACTTCCTGTGCCATCTTTGTGTCGCTGTGTATCATGCAGTTATTCTGTCCTGGTACCACACTCTGTAAAATGACTATTATGACTCTATTAATGACTGACACCGTTCTGTAGCTGTGTAAGGGCTCTCTTGGTTAAGGCTTTGCCTAATGTGATGAGATTCCCATGGCTGGGAATAAAGGTGCAGAGGGATATCTTGTTATGTGGAAGTGGGCTGGATATCCATCTGTTACCTCATTCTGTATGGGACCTGTTGATCCTACGTGGGACAATTTAGGAATTATCTTCTCCTCCTCCCAGGGTTCGAAAGATCTTGAACTTGCGCGTCTTCGAAGATGAAAGTGGGAAGCATTGGTCCAAAAGTGTGATGGATAAGCAGTATGAAGTGCTGTGTGTGAGCCAGTTTACTCTCCAGTGCATCCTGAAGGGAAACAAGCCTGACTATCACATGGCAATGCCCACGGAACAGGCAGAGTCTTTTTATAACAACTTCCTAGAGCAGCTAAGAAAAGCCTACAAACCAGAGCTTATTAAAGGTAAGGACAGAAGGTTGGTAAGATCCTTGCTGTGATCCTTGCAGTGGACCATTCTTGTGTGTGTGTTCTTTCTGGATTGTTGCTTTCTTTATTCTGTGCTTCTCTGTAGCTGAAGGGATGTTAACAATATTTTCACCAGAGACTGTCAGAGTGATTGCTCCAGTCTTCCTCTAGCCAAGCCATTTCCTGGCCTTCTTCTGGATGACATGTGGAGGTTCTTGTATTCCTTTTGGCTGCACAGCATGAGCAGCCCAGAGAGGCTGCAGCCATGAGAACAAGCTCTGAGGTCAGACTGCCTCAAAAGCTGGATGTTTTGTGCTATATAGATAGATAAACCCAAGGGAAGCATTTTTTCTGAGAAGTGTGTTTGTGAGGCTCGAAGGTGTCACCAGTTTTGCGATGGACAGCACAGTTCCATCTGTCACTTCCACATCCTGTTAAATGGAATTGTGACAGTGGGAGGTGTAATGTGCTATTTGAGAACAGCTTTTGATTTAGACTCTTTTTCCTCAGCTCTGTGTCATGTGTGGAAGTTTTCTCTTTCCCAGAAAATGCCTGGCTTCCCTGTGCATTTGTGCTCTGTCCATATTCAATTTTTTCTGTTTCGGTTTTTGAGTGCTTTCTGTCCATTTTCATATTCAGAATTGACTTCTTGCTACATTTGGCAGAAGACAAGTTTCTAAAAGAGACTATTTTTTAAATGGTGTCTGTTAATAGATAATGTTTGGCCTTACTTTCCTTATGAGGAAAAAAGTAAAAAAAAAGACAGAAAACTGATAGCTGGGGAAAGATGTAGAGGCTAATTTTCATATTGGCTCTAGGTTAGGGTAATTATTCTAGTGCTTTCCAAGGAGGCACAGTGAAATGCACACATGTCCACATGTCCAAAAATGTCAATTTTTCAAGCTTTTCTAGCTTGATATGTTCTTCCAACATTTGTTCCTGATAAGGAATGTATTTCTGATATCCCTTCAATCATTTGATGTTTTGACAGCAGCTTTTTGGATTCCTTCTCTCAGTGAATAGCAGCTGTGTACCTGAAATGAATATTAAATGCCCTTATTTTGGCACATTTTTGCTAGTGCTTTCTGCAAAATGAGCTTTCTCTTCTGCATTTTTTTTTCCTGTGCTAAAAGCACAGATTTGGAAACTCAAGAGTGCTATTGTGTCAGATAACACATGCATTTAAAACTGCTGCCTGCACTGGAACTACCTGCCAGCTTATGATTTTGCTTTCTTATTAAGCTATGCCAGTTATGGTGTGTTGCACCCAAGTTTGTTAAGATTCTCTTAAGTTGAAGTTTGTGCTGTGCCGATTGCTTTGCCAGGGTTTTTTTTGCTTCTTTGCTGTCTGGAAAATCTGGACTCACATTGCCTTTACATACACACAGGCACACACACAGCAACTGTAGTTGTTGGGAGATTAGAGTTTGATTCTCTGGATTGCTGTAGGTGCTCCTCCCTTTTGATCCTACAAATTGCTTAATGCATTTTAGAGGGGTAGTTTAATTACTGGAAGTGGAATTTGTGTAGCTGGGGCAAAGACAGATCAATAAATAAGGACAGATCAGTCTTGTCCTATCTCCTAAGAGCCTTCTGTTTTCTGGTTCCTGTTTGTGTTCAGTGGAGAATTTGGCTGTTGGAAGTTGTAAGTGCTGGCCAGGCAGCTCCTCTCTGCTCCCTGGTCTACGTGGAGCTTGGCAGCCAGGAGCTCAGAGTGGGAAGTGTTCCCCTAAGAGAGGCACAAACCATTCTTTCACTCCAAGAGCAATGGCACACTTGGCAAACAAAATCTTGGACAAATCTTGGAATCTGAGAACAAAATCTCAGAGCCATGGTTCCTAGTTTAGTACAGTTTAACACGTGGGCATGCACATCTGGGAAATAAAATGCTGCATCACAAGTCCTTGCTTGTTGTGCTTCAGTGCTTTCTTGTGTTCTTAAACATCTCATTCCCCTCTGAGGAGCAGAGCTGGTGACTGCAGGCCTGAACACTCTTGTGCCAGCTAATATACAAATCTCAGACCTACCAGGCTCCTCCTTATATTTCAGGGTCTATGCTCTCTGTCTTGAATGTGGATTTAGTCTTCTGAGATAGTAAAGATTAACGTGGCAAGGAGTGTGAAATGTCTTAACTCCCTTAGTAGTAATATATAAGTAAATATGAGAGGATTGTTCCACAAGGAAGTGTTTAACTCAGATTGAGGTTTGGTACAAGTTTAAAGCATAGTTATTCTCCCTGATTAATTCCCTTTGTGAGTATTGTCACTTCAGAATAAGTGCTCTTATCTGGAGCAACAGTATTCACATGAAGTTAATTAAGAATAACTTTCCAAGTAGACAAGCTTAGAAGTATAAAACCAGTGTGAAATTTCTAGGTCATAAGGCTTGAAATATGTACAAAAATATTCTGGAAGTAAATGATATCTCTTTTTCAAGTCTTTATGGCTCAGATGTGGCTTCTCTGACTCATATCAGGTGAAGATCCATCTGAGGGAGGTGTGCATGCTGGGCTTTTAGAGGCAAGGAATTTGGAGAGATGGGTGTCCAGCAGAATGGACTTGTCACTTTATTAATACTTTCATAATCCTATTTTATTGCAGGAGGTGTTATAAGATGAATTGATCAGTCCAGAAGTCTTAAAGGGGGGAAAGATGAAGAGCAGTAACTAGAAATTTAAATATATGAGGAGAATGGGAGGGAATGTTACAGAAGGATGTTCGTTGACAGTAGTTCTGGTGCCAAAACAAGATAGAAAGTGCTTCTGACATGGGAGTACTTTGAGTGTTCTGGTGAAGTTGGGGGTTTATTTGAAAGCTTTGTCAGCCTCTGGAAAAAAGGGCTTGTGGGGTTTACTTTTTTTTAGGTCCATACGCCTGATGGGAAATGGAAAAGACCAAGCTTTTTTTTGAAGTACAGCAGAGGGATGGGATGATTGTAGAGAGCAATTTGAAAAGTTGTGCTCCCACTAATAAAGTTTAAGCTAATATTCTGTGTTTATTACTTTGTTGAAGAAGGATGCACTAGCTTTGACTGGGTTTTGTGGTTACAGGGTATAGGTTACATCTACATAACTCTCAAAGACCAGCCTAGGTTACAAGCAGGAATGTAGAAGTGGCTGTAGATGATTGGGACTGAGCTGCACCCCAGTGTCCCCTGCTCTACAATATTCAATTATCAAATGCTTCACAGAAGGCTGTGGGTCTTCTTACCTTTTGCCTAAATATAAAGTTTCTTCAAAATGTCAGGTGGTCAGTTGGACTGGATCCCTAGGCTGAGCTGTCACATCCTTTAAAATGTCATCTCCTTCCACTGAGAATATCCTGCCTATCCTGAGCTGTGGACACCCTGATTTCCTGTAGAGTTGGTTTGTTTTGTGCATGTTTCTCTAGTTAGCTGTGTATTTATCCTCTCTGAATGTCAAGCTGCATGCCTGGGTGCATACACTGATTTTTTCTTGGAAGCTTTTTGCAGTTCAGTAGCTGGTTGCCCTTTTATGTATATTGTATTTCTTTTTGTTATCACACTTGGTAAAAACTTGGGTGTGTGTTATCCTCCCAAGGGCCCTGAGCACTTGTCTCTTCCCTTTCCAGATGGCAAGTTTGGTGCCTACATGCAGGTCCACATCCAGAATGATGGTCCTGTAACAATAGAATTGGAGTCCCCAGCAGCCACTGTTGATCCTAAACAAGTAAGTGACCCATAATGTCTGTCTGGAAAGGATGATATGTAGCCTCTGCAAATTTGTAGCATTCCTGTTTTGAAACAGTACAGCTTCCATTAGGTACAAGGACCTCTGAACAGTCAAGTAATTGCATTGTTTTCTTCAGTTCTCTGGCCTGTTGATGGCTGCCTGCTGTCCTGGGAAATGTGTGTGTGTGATGCAGAACAGCTTTTCACAGTTTATTCCTCCTCCTCATTAAACCTATTGTTTAATAATGACTCATTAACAAAGTTTTTAATAAGTCTGGACCACCCCTCCTTGGCTTTAGTGAGGTTTCTTGCCATGTGGGAGCTTTTGTGGGTGACTGGATGGAAGTGGAGAGGTGGCTCTGTCAGAAACAAGAGAGTAGTGAATTTCAATCCTGAATTTAAGTCTGGAGTGGACAGGAGAACTAGTTAGCTCTGCTGAGGAGGAGCAGAAGCTGTGCTGAAAACCAAATGCAGTGATGAGGCTTCCTCTAAACACAACAGTGGCCAGTTTTTCTAGGCTGAAAGAAAAGGGGAAAGGATTTTTGTGCTTCAGCAAGGCCACACCAACGTTTTTTGTATAATGCTTCAATTAACATGTGTGAAATTGTTACTGCAGTTTGTAAAAAGGGCATGAGGCAAGAACCAGGAAACAACAAGCCTGTTAATCTAACCTCGGTGCCTGGAAAAACTCTGGAGATCACACTGGGTGCTACTGAAAGGCATTATAGGACAATGCACAGTCAACATGGATTCAAAGGGGAAAGTCCTGTCTAACTGATTTAATACTCTTCTACAGTAAGGTCACCTGTAGTACAGCAAAAGCCTTACTAAAATTGAAAGGTGCTGTCTGTCACATCGTCCTTCTCAACAAGTCAAGCTCTGAAATGAGCAGATCCAAGTGCCCTCTGTTGCCTTAAATAGCTTGGTTTGAAGTCAGTTTCATTCTTACCTTCAAATTCTGTTCTGGATCTTGTGTCATGTTTTAGCCCCTGAAAAAATGTACTTCTGTTTCTAGTCTTTGTTTCTGTACTCTCACAGTTTTAGCCCAAAGAGTTCTCAGGGTGAACCATGTATAATTAGCAGCAGCAGCAGCTGTGTTTTTGGAGTGAGAACTGCTGCCCTGTGTGTGGGTGTAAAATAACCAAGGAATTACCAATGTCTGCAGGATTCTGCAAGGTTTCATTTCTTTCCTGGGGAATGTTGGCCTGTTTAAGGGTTTTGCCTTCATAGTTCAAGGCTGCCTGCTTTACCCATCTGACAACATCTTCCCGGTGGCCACAACATGGGCTGAAGACAGGGAAGGATGCTGATTTTTAAACCTTCTCTGGCAGTGTAAGGCCCAAAACTCCTTTGACAAGCTTCTTGAAAAGGCTTAGGGTTTTTTTCTTGTTCCCTGAGTTAGACACAAGGGAGAAATTCCAACAGGATATTATCAGGAGGTCAAAACAACAAAAACTTCGCTGGCAACCTTCAGAAAATCAGACAGCTTTGGCAAAAATGTAGAGCAGCATCCAATTAACACAAAATGTTTCACAAAGCATTGACTTGACCCATTCAACTTTACAAACTCCAAACCCATCCAGTTTTAAGTTGCTCAAAACTCGGAGGAGAGGGAATTAGAAGAAGAAAGAAAGAGAAAAGATACAGAAAAGAATGAATATAGCTCCCAGTCCTGGTCCCAGCAATGTTCAGCTGATAGGAATTCCAAGAGGAGATGAGGTCAAGAAATCCGTCATGCAAAGTGTGATGAGGAAAAGCCTATTTAAATTGTTGTTCTCTTTCCTCTTCCCTGCTCATTGCATTCTTTTTTTGCTGTCAAAAATCTGTTGATTTGTTTGTAGCATGGGAATTAAGGCTTAGGGGTGGTGTGGTTTTTATATTTGTGCTTTCAGCTTTAGCAAGAAGAGATAACTGAGCCATCCTGCAGTGTTTAATGTGATGTTAGCAGGAAGAGATTAGACAAATAATTGCTGATGAATAGCACTTTTATGTCATTGGATGTGACAGTGAAATATCTTGTTTTGTCAGAGCAATTGTCTGTGTTTGTAATTAGTAATCTGAACTTTATAAGTCATTTGCAATGTAATGAGTAAAAATATATTTGGATTAGTCAATCTGAATGTATTTTTTGTATTCCTTGTGCTTGAGGGATATAAATAAATCACTTCTCTTTTATACTTGGGGCAATCATGTTATGGTGATAATTCACTGTCTTTTCTAAATTTTTGAAAATCTCAGCCTTCAGCTTTTTTTTTCTTTCTTTTTTGTTTTGTTGATATATGTCTTGGTGTTGGGAGTCTAAGCTGCAAGTTTTACACAAATACTCACATTTGCAATTTTTTAGAAACAGACTTCTGAAATTGTTTTATTACATGATGTATTTTTCCCTTACTTTGTGAATAGCTGACAAAACTTGAAAAACAGCAACAAAGAAAAGAGAAGACCAGAACCAAGGTGCCCTCTGAGTCAAGTAGAGAAAGAAATGCCCCCCGAAACAAGGATGACCCCAGTGCCAGCAGCGGAGCAGAAGGAGATGTGTCTTCAGAAAGGGAGCCTTAGTTCATCCAAGGCAAGGCCTCAGGTTTGGCCCCTCTCCTCTCCTCTCCTCTCCTCTCCTCTCCTCTCCTCCCCAGCAGTACCTGCAGAGAGTGGCATTAAAAGTGCTAGAAGGTGGAGTTTTATAATCTTGCTGGTTTTATAAATTTTATGACCTCTGCTCCCATCTGCAGAATTTTGGGCTGGTGAAAACCTCTTCCCAGCTGTGTGCTTGGCTTGGATTTGTGGGTCTGGCCCAGTTGTGATTGTTTCCACGTTGACTCAGGAAATCTGAAAGTTTGATCTGATAATACAGCAGTGGCTTAACTCAGAATCCTGCCTTGTGTTCTCCAGCCACACAGAGACACAGGGTTGTGTGTCTGTGTGTCCTCAGCCAGCAGGAAGTTCACTCTGGAACAGCCCAAATACAGCACAGTCCCCAGCAATGGAGGTGGAAAAAGGCTCAGAAGCTGGAGACAGCAGAGCTGCAGCTTCCTTTCATGGTTCTTACCTGCCCCTCCTCAGGTTGCTTTTTCCCAGGATGAATTAGTAACAGGCTGTTTTATAGATCTCCACCGTCACAGTAAGGACATTAGGGCAGGCATGGAGAGCCAAACTTGCCTCAGCAGCAAAAGATCTTCTCTCCCGTCAGGCACTTGACCTACAGGACATGCCTAGACATCAGTTTATGGAATTAGACTGAGTGCAGACCTGAATCCTTTGTCATGGATTATCTTCCTATGTAGATATATGTTTTATCATACTCTTCCAGTCAGCTTTAAGCCTTCAGGACACAGCTTTCATTACCTTCCCCTTTCCTGCCCCTGAAAAGCTACATTGCTGATTTTGACTTTTCAAACGTTCCCAAGCTCTCAGGAAAGTGTTATTATCCTCATCTGCACACTGAAGCCCTGAGCTGGCTGTGCAGTTTAATTATCAACAGCTTTGCAAAGTTAAGGTTTAACCTTTCTCTCATTTTCCTGTCCCTAGAGTTTAGTCTGGCTGTGATTTATACAACTCAGCATTGCTCATTGCTCACAAAGTGAGTTACTTTTTTTTTTCTTCTTTAAATCCATTAATTTCCCAGATGGTCAGACATTGGGTGATGATTATTTCTGTTCTATACCAGGTTTCCTCCCCACTCTTTCTGGGTTGTGTGTTGAAATAAGAACATTTTAGAGGGTTTGCAGGTTTTCTGGAGAGCTTTGGTCAGTCCAATTTTTCCAATAACATTTGGATTTCTAAGGAGCTGAATGTGTTTAAAATGTGGTATACAGATAACCTGGCATTAGTTTTCATGCTGTGACAATAAGGAAAGATTCTTTTCGCTATGGGATTTGAAGGAATCCTGCTATATTTCTGCTCTACCTACAGTAATGTTCCTGTTTTTTTGCCTTCCACAGTTTCTTACACAAAAGCTACACTGAATTCTTGAAGAAAGACCCAACATTCGCCTCAGCAACACTCTTCAACGACTTTGGAAAAGGAGGGGAAGTGGGAAAGCAGAGCTGAGACATTAGAAACCTATCATTCTGTATTGAACCAACCAAAGCAATGCTGTCAGATTCAGTTGTTAGTGCATAGTGTCAGTAGTGGAAAGGACTTGTGACATTTCTGTGTATGCGTTCTCACATGGCTGCTGAGTAAAGGGTGACTGTAGGCAGATTGTAGCAGAACATTTCACTCTCAGTTCATAAGCTCCATTTAAAGAATAAATCAGGGTTTTTCCTTAAACTTACACTTGAATTCTGAAAATTCTCTGAGCAGGCTTGTGTATTGATTCTCACTCTGTGGTGTCATGTGCTACCTGTTTCCATTGCAGTGTGCAGATCTGTGTATTTTGGTAAATTGTTAGCTGCTGCCTAACATCAGGTTAGGCAGTCCAGTCTTTCTGCATGGATTAAGTTATTACAAGAGACGATCAGCCTCTGGTTGTTTATCATGTGGAACACATCTGTCTTGTAAACTTTTTTAAAACCAGAAAAGACTTTATTAAACAAATGATGCCAGCTGAGTGCCTGTTGGTGTTTGTGTATTGCATTCCCTGAGTCACTCCTGGGTGTAACAGAGTGGGGGACACAGAGCTGAAGTTGTAGGCCAAGAAACACCTGTTGCTTCAACTCATCCACCTTTCCTGTGGAAGGCTGGAAGGTCAGGCTGCTGATGTGAAATCCTTGCTGAGTCTAACACATCGAAGTAATTTATTTTGTGGTGGCTATCAAAGTGCCACACAGCTGCTCTGCCTACTGCATTCAGGGCTGCTGACACTTCTGTCAGATCCAGGGGAGGCTGAAGAGCATTTGGAAACTGCCAGCCAACAGCAGGAGCTAAGAAGAAGCTGCAAAACTGCCAAGGAGGCTTCAGGGGAAATGAAAGACTGCAGGTTGTCATGCTTTGACTTCTTTCAGAGATGATGGCACTTTTTATATTTGCTATTCCCCAGGTCTGCCTTGCCCTTCCAGGCTGCCCTGGGCACCTGCTGTGGCTGCTATCAGAGCCAGGTTGCACAGCTCTCTGTAGGGCTAACTCATTGGTGGGAGTTGTTAATCTAAATGCACATGACAGTTAAAATGCTGCGCCTTGTGTATCCACTGTGTTTTGTTTTTTTTTTTAAAAAACAACTTGTAGGCTGCTTATATCGTAAAATACCAGTGAAACCAAAATGGGACAGTTAGAGCTTCACCCTGACATGACTTTTTAAAAATCATGAAGCTTAAGTAAAAATTTGGCAAGCTACACAGCTGGCATTTGAACAGGAATAGTGAGTGGGCAGGATAGGTGGAAGTGTTACACTTAGTTTTGCCTTTCAAGGGTGACATAATTTTCCATCTGACCCTTATATGTAATATAAGGAAAAGCTGTATGTTTGGGACAGATGCTTCCTGTTGTCATGTGCCCTATGAGTATTTTTAAACATCACAATTGGTTCAAAAAAACCCACCAACCAGCCAAGCCCACTTAATTTAAAAGTACTGTTTACTTTAACAAAAGCTATTGCCTTTCTCTAGCAGCAAATCTTGGGCAAGGCCACTTTTCCTAGTGCAGTTACATGGCTTTGAAATTCAGTATTTATCCCATGGCCTTTGCTGCTTGTGGAGAACTGCAAGCAAAAACTAGGAGACATGAATTCCTGTCTCTTGTTCTTCTGCTTGATATTTATTGGGAAAAAACGTTTTCTCAACAGAAGACACACGCAATGAAAATGTGCTGCTAATTGTCATGCACTGCTATAAATCAGAAAATACAATTATTATAACATTAAAAAACCTGCGGATGTTTTTCCGGCATTTCCATTCAGAGGCTGGCTCTAGGGTCTATGATAGTTTGAAAAACTGGATTTTAAGAATGGAACAGCCAGAATAAGTGATGTTTCTACAAAGCTGTTTGGAAAAACGATCCGAGTATTTTATTTTGGGGTGTAAATACAGTAATCAAAGTCAAAATAACATGACTACTGATGTAAGTACCCAGTGCTTAAGCTCATAGTTAGAAGCTAGTGTGGACAATTAAAAATGTTCTATTTACAGAGATCCTCATTTATGGAGCACCCCCACTCTGACTGGTAGAGTTTCTTCCTTTCAGTACCTGCCCAGGAAAGGGCAGACAGACCTCCACAAGCAGATTTTCAGCTGTTATGAAGTGTCTGCTCTTCTCTGGCTGCCAGTCCATCCTGAGCAGTCCCACAATGTTCTCAGAAATGCCCATTTTTGGTCAGTTTTTCAGATGAGTGTTTAGAAATGGTTCTCTTACCAGCTCAGCTGCATGTGATTATGGACTATGCAGACAGCAAAGGTTTGGTGAAAATTTAAAAAAAGATTCCTAAACTCTTTGCATGTATCTGGTTCTCAGTGGAAGTGAGGTGGCAGGGCTTTGGCAGGAATCAGAGCAGATGCTGTGAAGTGCTGATACGGCGGAGCCTGATCACCTTTCTGTATTCTGGAGTACGCATTCATTCTCATACCAACCTCAATTTTATTGTAAGTCATTCTATTCCCAATGCCTTAGGAGGAGAGCACTCTGTCTTCTCCCCAGTCCTTGGTTTGCCAGGTCAGATCCCAGTCCTTCCTATGAAAACTGGCCTCCTGTTCACCCTGGCATAGATGGCTCAAAGCTGAGCTCTTTCAAAAAGATGAGGAGCCAGGCTGTAACCTGAGGGATTTTTGACAATGGTCTTTGAAAATAAACCATGGAAATGTTGAGCTGTGGCTGATCTTGGAATTGCTCCTCTCCTTCCTGAGAGCTCCTCTGATTTAATAAACACTTTAGTATTTGCAGCCAACAGTATCTGGTTTTGTTTTTTGTGAGTTTACCCTAATACCCACAATATTTTAGAGCTGCTCCTTGTATTTCCATGCCAAAAAATTATTATTGATTTCATACATTGATTTGTATGGGGAATGTGCCTCAGTTGTCACTTGAGAGGAGATTAACGCTTTGCTATTCGTGCAAAAGTGTTTTTTCCTCTTGAGTTTAGGTTATCTGGGAAATGTTGACCAGTGCCAGATGAGGTATGATAGTGAATTTTTTTTCCTGTTAAAGTCTGGGACTCATTTTATAAGGGTGGTTGAAAAGCTTATGGCTCAATGGAACATATATGTGTCTTTTTACTAATCCTTTTGCACTAACTCAGCTGTATGCAAAAGGTTGGAGTACTTGGTGGTGAACACTTCATATTCTGAACTGATGTTATTAACCTGTAAAAGCCTTCCATGGCATCTCCTAAAACTTTGAGTATATTGGATTTGTTATAATAGAAATGGCAAATTTTGACTCAGAGAGGGTGAGGTGTGATTGGCTGCTGGAGCAGGACCAGAGAGGTTTATTGCTTTGAGACTCTTTTCCTTTGTGCCACCTGGTGTCAGCAGAACCTAAGAAATTGAAAACCATTACAGTGGCTTGAGGTGGTTTTCGTTAAAGTCTCCTTCCTTAAAGAAAAATTATCGTTTTAGTGATAACTGACACTGCTGTTTCATCTGTGTATTTGGTATAAGTATTTGCACTCTCCAGAGTTCAAAAACTGTGCCATATAGTATTTTTTTCTGCATATTAACCCAGTGATCTGCATTACATTTGTGCAAACCCCTCACCCCTGCAGAGAAGCTATGAGGGGAAGCTGCAACCCTTTGTTTACGACAGCTCACACAGCTCTGGTGGCAGCAGCATTGTCTGTGCTGTCTTTTGGAAGCCTCAGGCTCTCAGCTGGTTTTGGTTCTGAGCCTTTCTATCAGGTTACACGACTGCAATTTTGGCTACACCAAGAGGTGTGTCCTGAGTGTCAGTCAAGGCAGGAGGTGGATTTCCTGACACGAGTCCAAAGCTTATAATCACTCCTTAGGACTGGCAAATATCTGGTTGTGGAAAGAGGTGGGTGCCTTTTGAATGAAACTAGGGTATGGTCCTACTCACATTTGT
Source organism: Anthoscopus minutus (assembly GCA_013399455.1). Classification (NCBI taxonomy): domain Eukaryota; kingdom Metazoa; phylum Chordata; class Aves; order Passeriformes; family Paridae; genus Anthoscopus; species Anthoscopus minutus. The sequence goes on along the minus strand of VWYI01006397.1, from coordinate 72,780 downwards.
GTCTAAAAGATCTTTTTTTCGCTTGTGCAGTTTGAACCAGAATATGAATACATCTTTCATTCTGTCATGAGTTTGTTTCTTTGAGGTGCTCTCACTCCTCAGAAGCCAGACACTGTTTGTTGTACAATGGATTTTTATTTGTGTCTTTTGATAGCTCCAAACATTCTCAAACGGCTTTTCTTTGTTTGGGGTTAGGGGGACACAAGACAGGAATGCAGAGAGCAAACGCAGTTGTTGTCATTCCTAAAATACATTCACATTCTAAAAGCTGTCGTTTCAGGGGAATGCTTCAAAAGGGCAGTCAGCTGGAATATTTCTCCCCATGGAGAGTTGATTATTGTGTCATTGTGTCATACTGGTCTCACAGTGCTGAGGTTTGCTGTCCCTGAAGCAGGCACAAACAGCAATCGGCCAGGCAACATTCCCTAGTGTGCTTTAGGGAGTGGGCAGCAACCTTGTGGTGCCCAGCCAAGGAACTCCTGACCAGCAGTGTGGAAAACCTCCAAGAGGTTTTCCTGATAAATATCCTTAGAAAAGAAACCTGAAAAGCCCCCCCCACCCCGAACCTGCTAGAATAGTTTATGGTATGCTAATAAAATAGTGAGGGTTTGATGAAATGGGAGGGAGGGTGGAGCAACAGAGATGTTTCCTATGGATTGAAAGGAATAGCAATGAAAACTTTTAAGTTTTAGGAAATTTATTGGAATATAGCCAGCGAGCTTCATAAGTTGAAATATCCACTGCAACCATAAAGTTGCTGTGTGCCTGCTGCGAAGCTGCCTCTGTGTTCCAGGGGAGAAAAGGGAGGTGGGAAGCTCTTTTATTCCAGTTAGTTTAACATATGTACATTTTAAACACGTCTAACAAAACATTTTATAGATAAATTTCCATTTCCCCACCTGTGTTTTGGGGAAATCCATGTTGTTCTTCTATAAAACTGATCAGAAATATTTCTGATGGTAGGACAAATTATATTTTTTCCATTATGGTCCGGTGGTGAAAGTATACTGAGCTAGCCAGAATGTTCCAGCAAATAATTACAGTGAAATATAATGTATTGTGGATTAAAATCCATGAAAAATAGAGTATTTAGATTCAGAGTAATGTCTCCTTGTAATAGGAGGTATTGTTGAGAAGCCCACGGAGTCATATGCAGCCACATGCTGATAAGAAAACCATCTGGAAGAGCAGCATAGTGCATTCTTGCAAGGATAAAAGTGCTGACATTAAAACTGGAACTGATTATACTCAACATGATTTGGGAAAAAGGATTTCAAATTAGCCCAGAAGTTTTGGCTACAACCCCTTAACTTCAAATCTTGTTTGCTGTTGTCTGCTTTGGTTCGAACTGTGCTCTGTTTTGATGTGTTTTCACTTGGTTTTTCACCCGTGCCAGCTCCAGGAATCTCTGAGGGTGAATAGGATCTCAGGCTAGGGGAAACTGTGCTGCCCTTGATGTGGGAATCAGTGTTGATGATCCTACAGTCTGCACCAGACAAGGCAGAAAGGTTTTTGCATATCAATGCCAGGTCAGTCACGTTTTTTTTCAATTATTTCCTACCTGAAATACATGTGTTTGTAAAGATAAGCGCAGAATACATTTAATTACTGTTTCTGCGTTGTGCCTACATAGGCAGGTGCCAGATGTGCTACTTTTGAGCACATTTTGTCTTGCCTTCCAGCATCTCTTCTTTCCCCATCATCAAGCTGATCAGCTCCTGCTCCTCTGTCCATTGTATCCCCATGTTGAAAAGTGGTCTCATCCCCCTGGGGTTCTGCATAAGCCAAATTTTAGCACAGCTTGCAAAGTGGGCTTTGTTTTGGTTTTGGAAATGTTTAGAAAGATGTAAAAATAAAATAAAAGATTCTGAGAAGGAAAAAAACCTGTTTGCCTGTGCAGGCATAAATCCCTTTGAGGTCCCAGTAGGGAAATGGGGAGTAAGGGAAAAGGGGAACAGTTGGAAGCTTGAGTTGTATCTGTGAGATTTTTTCCTTGGAGCAAACCAAGTGGAGTAAAAGATGCCTCATGAATGAACTGGATGTTTCTACACTGATGGCAGCGTGCCCAGCATTACCAAGTGCAAATGCCATAGGAGATTAATGAAATGCACCTGAATGGTGTTGCCATGCTGTTGTAAATAAAGCATAAAATACACTGACCTGTAATCTGAAGAGCTCTGAAATGGAGCCTGTAGGCTGATCATCTCTTCATCTCTAAATGCACATGAGGCAGGAATTTGGGGCATCATTTGTTTGCATCTTTCTGGCCTGCTACATTGGTGTAACACAATATTTTCCAGCCATCTCCAGTAACTGTACATCTCTGAAGTGTCTGAGCTCTGAGGTTCATCCACTGTCCCCTCTCTGCTGCTCCTGGTTCATACCAAACCACAGCCTTACTTGGGACCTGCTACAGGATGCATCCAGTGGAGGCCAAAAATCAGGGGAACTGGTGACTCCTCGAAACAGGAGGCACTGGGAAGAACACAGACAACCTGACCTTTGTGTCACAGTCCCAGACAGATTCTGCTATTGGTGCCTCATTCAGAATGTACAGAAGATGCTGAGGAAGACCTTTTGGGCCATGGCATTATTTGTGTGATGATGGTTTTTACCGCCAGCTCACCAGTCTGGTCATCAGATGCATTTAATTCAGTTTTCTTACATCACCAGCATCTGTGCAAAGTGGAGGTTTAGTTCATGAGAGCGGGTTAACAGAGGATTAATTTAAATAAGCTGAAAATTATGCTTCTGATGGGGATATCCAGAGACACTGGAGAAACTGCAGCAGCTCTGTATATTTGGGAAATCTGTCAAACCAGCTTGGGATTACTGAATGTAGGTATTTTGTGTTTTCAAAGCAACAGGGTTTCATGCAGCATTTCTCTTTCTGATCGGTTTGAGATATGCAAGCTTTTCTTCTTCAAGCCAGATCTTGTTGGAAAATGCACATATATACATACATACATATATACATCTATATGTATACACACATATATATACTAAATAAAATTTGTAAAGTGGCTCTATAAAAGTGCCACTTTAAATTTTATATTTTAAATAATTTATATGCATATGTCATCTATATAAATATATGTCATATATAACATATATATGTGTGCATCTGTGTCCTGCAGGGTCTTAAAGAGACAGTAACAATTTTGGACACAAAGAAATATGGAATACCATAGCATTTTGGATTTCCCTTAACAATTTCTCATGTCCAACCATGGATACTTGATATTTCTTATTAAGATCAGCTTTGAAATTACCTTAACTTTATACATGAGCAGGCCCCGCAGGTTTTTGCTTTACAGCATGTGCTAAATTCTATGTGCTTCTGTTTTTATAGACTGATTTGATTGTCAAAATCCTCACTCAGAGACAATTTACTTTAAAGCTTGCTGGAGTATCCTGAGATGTGTTGCTTAGCATGGGTATTTTCCTGAAGTTGTACCAGTCATTTCTTGGGACCACTGGCTTCTGTTCGCCTCATTGTATCCAGTTCTCAAAAAGAAAAAAAAATTTACTGTATAATAAAACACAGTGTAATAATACTTCATGAGATTTTGTATAGACCTGTGTTCTTACCCCTAAAGACCCTATTGACAGAAATCTTGAACAGCTTTTTCAGTAACAAAGTGGAATATATGGAGTATATTTAGGCCCCTTAGGGTGTTGCTGTACAAGCTTCACAAGAGAGAGAACCCGTAGGAGCAGTTTTACTTCTTCTTTCATCCCAAATTTGTCTCCTCGAGGGGTGCAGGGCACATTGAAATTTGCAGCACCTCATTTAATGATGTTGTCATGTGATACCTCTTCATTGGTGTCTCTGGGAAAGCCTGCAGTGTCTAGGAGAGGTCTTATCAGATGAGAATGACCCCTTGCCTCAGCTGCAAGGTTTTGCCTTTTTAATCTCTCCTAGCAGGTCCATGAGAGCTCAAATGGATGTGGGGAGTGGGGAGTCTGTCAACCATCCACAACTGTTAATGCTCCTTGTGTTATGCAAGCCATATGTTTGGGCAAATCACTGGGTTAAATGACATGGTTTCTTATTATTTTAATTTTTTATTTGGTCCTCGAATTTAGAAATGTTTGACAGGAGCCTCTGCTGGTGAGCAGCTTTGCCAGAACACCTGCAGCAGCTCCAGCTGTCAGCAGCTCCTGGAAGCAATACTGAGGGAGGAGAAATGCTGCACCAGGAGTATTTCAGGTGATTCCTGGACAGCTATGCATACGCTTGTATTTTGTTTTAATTCTTTGTTGATCTTGCAGTGAAACCTAAGCTTTCTTTGGTACCTTAGAGACTTCTTGGAGTTACAAGACTTCTTCCAAGCAGATGGTTCTTAACTTCCTTCACAGATGATTTCTGGTGAATTCCTTGCTACTTTCTTTGGCTGCCAGTATTTTGAATTTTACTTTTTTCTAATATAAACATTTTTAGTGGTGGGGTTTTGGTTTGTTTTTTTCCTTCCAAACATGTGCTTATATAAACTCCAGAAATGCAACCCACCAAACCAGAACTGTAGCTAGATTTCTACTATTTTGACAGGATGTTGAGATACCTGGAGCATGTCCAGAGAGGAGAGGCTGTTCAGCTTGGAGAAAAGGAGGGTCTCCACAAATCCCTGGAAGGAGGGTGTAGCCAGGTGTGGGTTGGCCTCTTCTTCCAGACAACCAGGACAAGAGGACACAGCCTCAGGATGCACCAGGAGAGGTTCAGGTTAAATATCAGGGAAAATTTCTTCATGGAAGAAGTCGAGAAGCATTGGAATGGGCTGCCCAGGGAGGTAGTGGAGTCACCATTCCTGGGAGGGTTCAGTAAGTGACTGGATGTGGCACTCAATTAAACCATAGCACTGGCAGGGAGGTGTTCAGTGTTGTACTCTATGATCTCATAGGTCTTTTCCAACCTTAATGATTCTGTGATTCTCCTTCTTTTCAGGGATTGCTTTTTGGGGGTCTGGCAGTTTGCAGGTGTTTTTTATTTATTGATCTGTATCTTGAGTTGTATCAGTGAGAACTCTTTAAGCTGAAGGTGAATGGGGAATCTTTTCTATGATTCTGTGCTCAACACCTATGGTGTAAATCAGAACGAAAACCCCTTGTTAACCTGGAGTTTGCATTGGCAAGATCTGTGTCACCCAAATTGTGACTCCTCACAGAGACCATTACACTCCATGCCTAGGCCCAAGATGCTCCTAAAGCTTGAAATTACCTTTTATACCCACCTGATGAAACTCTAATTAATAAGGAAACCAGCATTTTCTTATGAGCACACAGAGAGAATAATGTTTTAAGTGCTTCTTAAGCATCATGAGATGGTAAGTTTACTGCTGACTGCTTTGCACAAGTGATTGCCTCTTCTTATTTGCAGTAACTTCCACATTTCAGGGTGTGTGGGTGTAGTGAGTGTATTTAAAACAAAGTGCTTTAATTCTGGGGGTAAGAAATCAGGGGCTGAAAAGTTTACCTGTGATTTCTACTGCTGTGCCTCCCAAAGAGAGGAGAATGTGCTTGTCTTTTGTCTAATCACTGGCTACACCTTTCTTTTCAACTCAGAGCCTGAAATATTTGTGCTGTCCCTAAGCCATGCTGCAAAGAATTTGCTTGACATAAAACACAGTAGAAGTCAGGGAACAGGGTGTGTGCTTGATTTTTAGACTGGACCACAAACATAGCAACCAGCACTGTGTGATCATTTAGGACAAATTAATTTTGCCTTGGGAGTGGGGAGAGGGGAGGTGGGAGAAGCAAAATAGTTGTGATTATTGTAGTGAAAATTCAGTGAAAAAAATAATTGAGTTGTACGCTGAATTCTTTAATTATATTTTCTTTATGAGAATGGCTTCTTTTTTCCTGTTGGGTTTGAAGGTGCTGAGAATGGCCACACAGGCAATGCACACAGGCATTCTGGCCTGTTCCAGCATGGATGTTGGATGAAATTCCATGCCCCAAGCTTTGTGTCAGGTAACCTTGGAGTCTACCACCTCATTTTCATGTAATGCCACATTCTGAATGACATTTTGTATGTTTTCTCCATTGTTAGGTGATTTTCCTGCCCTATCTTGCCAGCTGTAAGGCAGTCTGGATGCTAATGGAATTGAAATGCACTAAAAGAATGCATGGAGACTACACCAACAATGATTCTTTAGGTATTATGAATACTGTGTCCATTTATGAGTTCATCAGTTGTGTTTGGGAAGAGATTTTGTTAGGAGATTTTTTTGAGAAACTTTTCTCTGTAATAACTCTTCATAAGTGAGATGTACAGCCTATTTCCAGAACAGAAATGTGTTGGCTCAGTGGTTCTAATAAGCTAATTTGAGTTCCATTTCTGTTTATTGGGTAAATGAGCAAATGTGAAAAATAAATTAAATTTGTCTGATTTGTTCCACCACCAATTTTTCAGGTTATATTTACTGTACTGTATATACTGCATTTGTTCTGATTTCTGTTTGTAATGTGTGGGAAAAAAAATAGGCTATGTCAGTTCTCCAGCAGTTTTTAAGGAAACAACCCTTATTTTAGGGATACACTGAGAAAAGAAAAACAATCTAGGATAAAGGAGCAGCTCAGGAAAGTGAGGATAATTTTGAATTACACATTTGTTTGTTACTGCTCAGTGTGCAAATCTGGAGAATTTAAGAAAGCTTCTAGCCCTTGGTAATGGTCATCATTCCTTTAGCCTGGGTTTTTAGACTCACTGATTTATCATCAGATACAGTTTTACAGGTTTAGTTGTAGTTTTGGACATTGTAACGTCAAATTTCAGTGTTTTCAATCTAATTTTAGCTGCAAGCAGGTGTGCAAAACCGTTTGGATTAGGAGTAGAAAACCACATGTAACACTTAAGTAGGACTGTAGATAGTAATGAGCAATGAATAGAATTTATATTTCCACTATTTACATATTTCTTTTATTATTAGCAGGCAATATGCCACTAATAATGTGTGTATATGAACACCAAAGTCTGTCAGCTGAGGAAGATTATTGGCATGTATATTAACCACCATGTCCTCTACATGGAGGCATCGATTCTCCTCTGTATTATGTTGTTCTAGTGCAGTTTTAATAGTGCAGCAGGAATAACTAATACCAAAGGATTACATTTTTAACATTTTAGTAGTGAGTTAATAACAGGGTGAGCAATATGGTAGGTCTTCAGCAGACCATTGTGTTCGTCTGGAGAACTATGCAGCCCCAAATCTTTAAAATTATATTCCTTGGAGATAGGGTGATTCTTCATAGAAAAGAGTTGCCACATGTCCCACGTGTAGATTTCAGGAAAGTCAGTTGGGATGTTACTGCAGAGGTCACCTGGGAATCCCATAACTTGTGCCTGACTGGCAGCATTTAGGAGGAAAGATATTTAATACAGATTTTAAAATGTTTAAAACTGCAAAATAATGAGGAGATGCTTGATCTTGACCCTTAAAAAAAAGGGATCTTTGGCCAAGCTGTCATTGAAGCTGTGTGTCAGACAGAGGACTCTTACCAGGCTTACCAGGTTTTCCTTAAACTCTTCATGAATGAAAGATGAGCTGGTGAAGTTGTCAGTACCAGAAATGTCTTTAAATCAAAATCAGCCTTTGCAACTTTTCCAACAATATGAAGTTTGCAATCTTGAGCAGCCTCAATAAATGAGTGCCAGAGTGCCTCTCCCCCAGCCCTCATTAGCTGGGGAGGATGCTGGTCAGAGGGGTGAGTTATGGAATAAGATTATTTTTCTACTTCAATATCTCAGTGTTCAGAAGAAGGAAATATTAATTTTAGCTGTGGCTCACGTGCTCACCTCTAAACTCCAGGGAAGCCTGGATCTAAATGCATGCCATGGGCACCCAGTATCACTGTAAAAGGGACTGCTTAGTCATATCAAGTATCTGTTTCTGGTTCCAATTAAAACACATTCATTGCTTGGCTACTCAGAATAATGGAAAACAGGGTGTTAGAGGCACCTGAGCCTCTGTGTACAATGTAATTTACACAGCCAGTCAGAGATGTAAATCAGTGCTGAAGCACACATTGTTACAAGAATATTACTGAGTAAGAAATGCTGTTCTTCAAAGCAGTCTCACTCATGAGAAAAAAAAATTAAAATGTAGTTGTTCCATAATGCCTCACAGATAATTTGTGACTCCAGGTATTTTAAGCAATCTGGAGCTGCTAATGTGGTGACAGAGCTACAGCTTTAATACCTGGATGTTGTGTGGGGCTGGGGCCACCTGCAAGAGCCAAACCCCCTTGCTGACACCTCCTCTGGGAAGCTCAGCTCTTTGAAGAGGAGTCTTGTAGAACATAATTGCAGTCTAGATTTTGTGGTTTTAAAAGGCCTTATCAGCCTCATCTCTGTCTTCTGGGAACTTGGCTTGACACTGTAATTGAATCAAATTGACTCTTAATTAGTTAGATTCTATTCAGGAAGGGTAGGTTATTGGAAAATACTGAATGACTTGCTCTGTGTGCCATTCTGTGCATGAAGCCAGAGCTGCACAGCAGGATGTAAATCCTAAACCAGTATTAGGATAGTCCCTGTATTGGAGATGCAGTGCTTTGTCTTTTCACATGGCACAGCTTGAAGGTGACATCTAAGCAGGTGGGCACAGTGTTGTGTGTCCCTAGGTTTCCAGAGTCTTGATTTAATAAATATACTCCTGAATCCATGCAATCCCCCTACTTTGGATTAATTTAGGATACTCCTCGGAACATGAGAAGTTTATTTGGATGATTCTTAAGCAATGCAGTTGAAGCACATGAGCAGCACAAGGATCAGCTGCCTTGTCTGCTGTTAGGTGGCTTTAATCCAGTGACTTTACTGTGCAGGGAACCTGGTAAGCAGATAATTCTGTGTTGCTTATTTAAGGAAAGCCCACTAATCACCAAACCTCTTTTCTGGCTAGTCCAACATGTGCTTTCAAAGGATGGCACATGGTAATTAATTACTGTGATCACTTTTAGTTTACAGAAAATCTGAAATAAAGGAGTGAGTGTGTGGAGGCTAAATTCAGTAAAACCAATTGCTTCCCTCTCTATAGGAAGAAAGCCACAAAGAAAAATTACTTATTGCCACCCTGGAGAAAAGCATCTTTTCTCTATTCTTATATCAAACATCTTGTATTCTACCCCAGATTTTGTTGAGCAGCAAGAATAACTTCAAATGCATAGAAAGAGGTCTGAAGTTACAGGAGATGAAAGTAGATGTTAGGAGGGAAGGAAATGTGTAGCTCTTAACTAAGTCCTATAGAATAAAATTTGTATTTAAAATTGTGGAGTATTTTTATTTTCTTCTGGTTTTTAATATCCATGAAAAGATTCTTAGACTTCCATATTTATGAGTTTTTACCAAAACAAATTAAGCTTTATAATATCATTAAAATTATTACTCCGTTACATAAAAAGTGCAGGATTTTAAGATTTACTTAAATATTGATTTGTATTTCAGATACCATTGAGGCATCAAATGTATTTCAGTAAAACTTTTTTTAGCTGAATGTAACTTTAAAAAGTGTTTATGAGAGTGTGATGTCATGTTCTTTGCAGTTTACCAACTACAAAGAAAAATCACCTTTTTCTTAAAGAGAGCTGGGCTTTTGGGTCTCTCCCCTGTATATTTTTGGTCGTCATTTAAAAAAATATTTTCTTCTGGTGGAAATCAAACATGAAGTCCCTTAATGTGGAAAGAGGAAACCATTTTAAGAAAACTACATTAGAGTTCGTTCAAGTGTGTGACACAAATCTCTTGGAAAATTTCAAATTATTAAAGATTATTTTTTTTTGCCCTTAGCACTTTTAATTTCCCGTTCAGAAGGAAATTCGGGAATGCTTGTAGATCTAGACAGGAATGACATGGTTTTTTATTCTACCTAACACCATAACAGTTGCTCATGCCCACAGTGTTCCCTGCTTACCCAATTAAGCCATCATTAAAAGTTCTTCACACACTCCAAAGATTGGAAATGTAAGTTAGACCAGTTCCTGAATATGTACAAATGTGATCTCTGGTGGAAGAAGAGTTTCAAATGCTTGTTATTTCTGTATTTAATGAAAACCTAACACAAACCCAAAAGCTAAATATTCTTCATCTGAGTTGTTTTTTTTCTCTCTTCTCCTTCCACAAAAGTGCCTCCTTGGGAGCAGGAGAGCTTGGAATTAGAAGTGAGATAGCAAAATGCTGCAGGAGGAGGGTGCTGCCTGAGGCTGAGGCATTCCCCTTTGAAAGCATGTACACTTTTTTCCAGCCTAGCTTCCTTTTAAAAAGAAACAGGAATATCTGATGGCATTAGCAAGGGTGATACTGTCAGATTGACTTTAGAATTGCCTTTGATGGTTTACTGTCCTTAGGATATAAATCGGGCGAGGATTTGTTAAAAAATAGCAAAGCTGTCTGTGTTTTGTGTCCTTTATCATTTTAGTGCTATTGTGTGCAAAATTTTATGTCAAAATTTTAGAGGAGTGTTTGGCTGTGTAGAATTTACCCTGTGAATAAAGGATGCCTTTAATTTAATTTTGGAGTTAATGAGCTGGGAGGGACTCCCTCCTGCTGTGGTGCAGAACCTTTCAGGCTAGGAAAAGGATGCTGCCTGGGCTGCCAGAAGTCCCCTTGGTTAGTGGTACAATTGGCAAAAACCCCTCTGTAAGCCTCAATTTCCAGAACTTAAGTGGGAAACAGCTCTTTGTCCTCCTACCCAATAGCAACAGAATGTCAAATAATCAACAATAATTACCCAGAACCCGGGGAGGGGCAGAAACAGTTACCTGTGCAGAAAAAAAATATATTCAAATTCATTTTGCTGATTGTGGTGTTTATTTCATACATGTCAAGTTTAAAGGAGGTATTTTTGATATGTGTCCATTTCCAAGTAATGTGTGTGCCTCGTGCTGAATGCTCTAGGAGGTCCCTGAGATGCTGTCACACGAGCCCCAGCACAAGTGACAAGGTGATGCTGAGAGTGCACACATCAACCCAGTACAGCTCTAAGCTTAAATGAAGGAAAAAAACTGGAAGGTGGTGACATGGCCTTGCTTTTAAAAATGACCTCTGATACCCAAAGGGAGCTGGGACTCACTCTGGGAATTAGGTAGAGGAATTCACATAGGGAAACTCAGGTCCATACCTGGATGCAGGGGATGTAAATGAGCAGTGTGCCTTCCTAACGTGATTTGTTCAGCCTCTTGGAAAATTTGGGAGATGATAATGAGCATTATTTGATTACATTATCTAGACAATATCCCACTGACTATGTTTATTAATTTTGGAATCTGATTTGTATTTATTGTGAAGTGTCTACCCTGCTATCTTAGCACTTTATAGCAACTAAAATGGAAACAGCAGAAATTATCATAACAAATGTTTACAGCTTATTGTCAATTCTATAATCAAAACGAGGTCAGCCAAAAAAAAATAAAATAATCAATGGCTCTTTGTCTTCAAATGCCCCTTCCAGAAGAGCAGATTTAGTATACAGAATTTATGATACAATATATATATTGTTCTTGAAAACTTGTGCTCAAATGCCTTCAGTGCTGACGCATATCTAACAAAATTCTTCTTTGAAGGGTGATAAAACCCTGTTAATGTTATTAGAATTTCTTTGGAATATTACATTTAGTATTAATTGGCATAAGTTTTTTGGAATGGGGTTGCCTGGGGAAATTTAATTACAGTTCTTTGTTTCCACTTTCATTTGAAACTTTACATATGAAAAGAATGATTACCTTCTTCCATTGTTTTTATGTGTATGCAAGTTGCCTATCTCTGGAAAAAAGCTGTGACATGGAGCCCATCACTAACATTTTTGAGGAAATATGCTTGAGGAGAAGCAAGGCTGTGATGGGCAGCTGAATTGCCCAGGCTCTTGGGAAGCATCCTTGGTAGTCTTACTGAAATGACAGCAGCTGAGCAGCTCTGTCCTTGCACAGCTGGCTCCATTTCCAGTGACCAGCCACAAAGAGAGGAAGCAGAGAAGGAGGGGAAGTCACAGGTTTTCCCTTTTCCTTTCTCTCAACCAACAGCAGCAGGTAGGGAGGGCTGCTGCTCTGCTGAGATACAGCCTTTCCCACTCCAGCTGGACTAAGAGCTTGAGCCGAGCTAAACTCGTGGCTGAGCACGGGAAATGAATAGTGGAGAGTTCAAGAACTGGTGTTCACACACCCCCAGCTGACATCTGCCCCCAGCACACTAAATTTACTGCCCATTGTGTCTCCTTTATGACAGAAACCACCATTTGTTTTCACATATATGGGAATAAAAGGTGAAATAATGGAATAATTTTTTTTAATAAAAGCTTTTTATTTGGACTCCTGCAATATTGTAAAAGTAAAAAAAAATTGCTTCAAGAAGATGCTCTCTTCTGGTAGCTGTTACTTTGCTCACTATCATCCTTGTAAGAATGAATTAATTTTCTTCTCAGCTTGGAGCTTATTTTAGGAAGAGAAAGCTGTGTTTTTACAGGAAAGACAAAAGGGTCTCTCTTACCTTTGTATTTAGTATAACTTTTGAGCTGCACAACACTTAATGTTTTATCACAAATCTAAAAGTTTCAGTGCAACCCCCAGCTTCTTTTGTGCCTTAAAAGAACTGTTTAGGGACTTGATGTATATGCAGTTGTCTTCAAAGATATATTTCATATTATGGTAGGAAATAGGAAGTGTAGAGTGGAAGAGTTTCCCAAAAAGCTGAATTCTGCTGCAGTCCAAAGTAAGACTTTCATTTTAGAATACCAAAGATGCTTTAAAACATCTGAGTTTTAGGACTGAACTGATTGAAGCAAACATCACTTTATAAAACCTTTATTCATGGTTTTTTTGACTGCAGGTATGACTGAATGATATTGTTTTGTAGAAGCAATGAATAAAGCTGAATGCAGGTCATTAGGGGAGTAGTCTGGAGCCAAGGTTTACATTTGGGGAGTAGGCTGGAGCCAAGGTTTACATTTGGGAAGCTGCTGCCTTTTTTGTTTGAAAACAACATCAAAACTACAAAAGTGCAATAGGTTTTAGTGCTTTTTAGAGACTACCATAAGAAATCCCATTTTTATTGGTAGGGATGTGCTAAAACATTTGATGTCACTGCCTCTGTCATTAAGGAAGATATTATAATTGAAGATTAGGATAATCTTGTCCTAATGTCTCCAGTGAATGACTCTAAATCTTCCCCTTATATTCTTTCCCAGTCTCAAATTGCTATTACACCACTGATAACAAGAGCAGTTTTATTTCAAGGTTGAACTGGTGTAGTTCTTTTCATATTCCAGCCACGTGGTTTTGCTGGCTCACTTTAAGCGACATCTCCCTCAAGGTTTTTAAATACACCTTAAGACAGGGAGAAATTCAGCATTGTTCCACTGCATGTTTTGGATCTGTATCTCCTGGACTGACCTTCTCAGGTTGTCTAGTTTTTAGAAGCTGAGTTTCCAACAAAATGCTTCCAGGCAGTAGCACTGCAGAAAATAAGTGACACAAGACATCCTACTACAGGCAACCAAAACTAGCAACCAAAACAGGAATTGGCAGGAGGTGTGAATAAAATTCCTAGCCCAATGTCACAAAGAATGTGACATGGAGCCAAGAAAAAGCAAAATCTGTTTCTACTGAAACCCCTCTGAGGGCCTCCACCTCTCTACCTGAGTCTGTCCTTAATCCTTGTGAGCATCTTGAGGGGGTTTTTTCAGTATTCAGCCCTCTTGCTGCAAAAGGTGGTTTGTGTCAGCTAATTTGGGGCTGGATCAGGTTTCTGAATTGAAGCACAGTCTTCACTTTTTCCCTTATTTGCTGTCTCCAAAGCCTGCATTGCCATTGCTCCAATACCATATTCTCCAGAGAAAGGCTAGCAGGGCCTCTGGTGTTCAAGCTGCATCGTGCAAAACAAAGTGAGATCTCATGGAAGAGATTTGTGTAGACAGGGAGGGACTGAAGCAAGGAGTGTGTCCAGTCCTGTGGAGGGCTCAGCTCAAGCCTCTGAGTTATGCAGAGGGTTTGCCATACAGAAAGGTGCCTCCTGAAGAGCCTGAGTGAAAACTCAGCCCTGTTAAAATCCAGAGATTGCCACTCATAAGGGGATCTCAGAGTTCATTCCAGGTCTCTCCACAGCAGGGCCCTGCCTATCCACAGAGGAAATACAACAAAAGTGAACTCGGAGCTTGAGAGATTTTCATACCACCACAACCAGTGGTTCTGAAATACATCAGAGGGGATTAAAAATCAGCAGCATTAACTGCAGGTGACTTCAATGAGCTCTGATAATCCCAGAAACAATGAGGAGCTCAACACTACTTGCTGGAGTAGACAGAATAACAGTGTTTGCAGAAAAAATTAACTGCTCAGAGGGGAGGGCAAAAGTCCAAGGAGAATGGCAGAGAATGGCTGTGCATTCCCTTCACTCTTCTTATCCATGAAATCTGATGGCTTTATGTTCCTGCTATTTTTTTTTCTTCCCAAATACCAGGGTTTGTTTTTTATTTTGCATCTCTTTCTCGACTTTTCATATTTTTAGAGAAGGAAGGCTTTTCAGGCTCAGGGTAAAAATTGTGCTCACCTCCAGCACACATACCTGTATGAAGCTTTTGGAAAGCAGGGCAGTTGTGCTGTGCCTGTGTGGCAGAGAGCACCTTGGAGCATTTGGGTCAGGGAACACGTCTGCTGGGGAAATAATTTCTCCCTTTTCTTTGCTCAGGCAGCTCTGTTGTGAAGGATCACTCCCAGGAAGGTAATCTGTCTTCCAGGCTCTGAGCTAAACATGAGCAAGATCCTATCGATTTTTGTGGGAGCTGGATGGGCTCATAAAGGCACATTTTTAGACATAATTTTCTACTCTCAGCTCTGCTCAGTGCTTTCAAATACTTGAATTTCATCAAATCAAGAGTGTATTTGAAGAGGAGATAGTCTTTACTAGTACTGGCTGCATGATCTTGAACAAATCATGGAGGCAGGAGCCTCCTATTTTATATTTTTTGGTCCATTTTCAGGCAACATCAATAAACTGTTTGACTTTTCAAGGTGTCAAATGCCCCCCAGGGTAACCATCCCATGCTTTAAACTCAGGAGGGTTAGGATTTCTTCACTAAGCTGGCACTGAGTTTGAAGGACTGTGCCCTGTGCTCCTTGTTGTACTCATCTTGAGGTTATAGTGGTGAGAGGAATGATGGATTTGTCTTTACAAACAGGCTGTGGGTCTGCTGGTAGATAAGACCAGCACTGAGATATAAAAGAAACAATGGGAAGGATTCCACTGACTGATGAATGGAAAAAAGACATTTGCCTTTACAAACAAACTGTAGGTTTGCTGATAAATGAAACTGGATATTGAAAGATGAAAGAAACAATGGGGGAAAAAGCATAGATTCCATAAGAATTAAAAATTAAAAGGAAGGAGAATCTTAGGTATCAGGCATTCCGGGAAGTCTGTACCTCTCATGTACCTCAGCCAATAGGGAAAGAGAGAGGGAAATGCAGCTGGGAAATTGAGATAAAAAGGAGGCTGTGTCCTCCAAAATTTGAGAGACCCCAGGGGAATTCCCCATGGCCTCTCTTTTTATGTGAATAAAGTAAAAGGACTCCTCTGTCTCCTTTTTGGACATAAACCTCTGGTGTTTGTGGATTAATTTTCCTGACAGTGATGAGTAAGGATGTGCAAAATCAGAGCATCCTCTGCACAGGAAGCTTGAAGGAGTGTGGCAGCTGCTCACAGAAGAAAACTGCCCCTGCAAGATGCCAAGAAATGTCCCCGTTTAACTTTTCTTAGTAAAAAAAGCTATCTGAAAGATCTGAGAGGTACTGCTCCTCCAGAACATGTAGCAGCACCTAGGAAGGTCTCTGGCTTCTAAAGCCTTGTAGCTGGTTTTTAGTCTTTCTTGTCATAGGCTGGTTAACAGCCTTTGTGCTCTTTACAATCAAAATCTCAGAAAACTTGTGTGAAATTTTCATGTATTATGTGTGTTGTATGCACTGAAAAATAATGCATCTTGGGATCTGGAATAAGTAAGAAATGGAAATGAGACACCAAGCAAATGGAGAGTCCTTTTGAACAGATACATTTGAAAATTCACTTCTTTCCATGAGGAAAAACACTTACCTGCTTTTAATGAGCAAAAAGCAAACCCCAGACCAGGGTGAAACTCGCTCTGGCACACGTTCTGGTTCTAATCATACAATTCCTCTGCAGGTGCCTTTCTTGCCTCCCCCTGATGTCAGCAGGGGAAAGCTGCAGCTCCCCTCAGCTTGGGAGGGTCCATCCATGCTCGTGCTTCAGCCTCAGTTCAGCCAGGCCAGCTGATTTAGCTTCAAGCACGTGTTTAAAGTCCCACTGAGGCTTCGTGTTGGCACAAATGTAAGTGGCATTTTAGCTTGTGCTACATTTGGTGCTGGAGTGCCTGGCTAAATGTGTGTTTGAGCTGTGGCCTCTGAAAGGGCATGTTTGTACAATGCAATATCCTGATTTGTGCAAGGAGGGAACATTTACTGGGATACTGAAGGAATCATCATCTTTGTTCTTCCTGAAATCCTCCTATGAATCCCTGCAAGACTTTGGGCCCAAAGACCCCTGTGCTCAGAGCGCTGCTATGTGAAGAAAATAATCTATAAAGTATTTTTATTTGTCAGAAGTGAGGAACTCCCACCAGAAAATGATGCATTTAGAAAAATAACAGAAAACCTAAATTTATGCAGTGTAGCAGTTTTGAAGTAAGCAGGCAGTTGTTATATAAGTGTGCATTGAGGAGTCATTAATATTTCACTAAACAATAAAATGTTGTATATTAAAGTATTAAAATATAATGTTATCCATTTAGTTGCTTTGCAATGGGAAACAAACCACAAGAAGGAATCTCATAGGAAAAAACCATCAGGGTAGACTTGAAAATTACTTTAGATGTAAAACTTTGTGGTTTTTAAACCACAAAGCTGATGTAGGAGATGGGGATGTAGCTGATGCTGAGTAGGAGAAGGGGAACAATTTTTGGGATTTTTTTTTTTTCCAGCAACACACATTTAAACTATATATAGTAACCTGGGATAAACCCACAACAGGTGATTTTTGTGTGTTCACACTGATTATGGCAGTCAGGTTCAGGGGCCTCCTGCTGTAAAGTTGCAGAGGTTTGGGAGGCTTTATCCTTTATATGTCACCAAATGTTACGTTTGCTTCCCGGTCAAATGAGTTTTTGAAAGTGTAGTTGTAAATTTGGACTGAGGCAGCTGCAGGCTTTGAAGGGGTGGTGCCTGAAGGAATTGGGTGCTTAGCTTGCTCTCCAAATGTTTTCTGTGTGACTTGGAAATGGCAAATATCCAGGGAGAGTTACAGATTGTGGTGGGTTGACCATGGCTGGATGCCAGACGCGCCACCCCTGTACCCACCCCCCTACCAAAACCTGGCCACACAAACCCAGTTCACACATACACAAGGTCTGCTCATTTCCAGCTACAAAAACCAAAGCAAAACAAAGAAAAAAAAACCTGCAGGAAAACCCCAACAAAATCAAACCACCAGGAAATACAAATAAAACCCAACATCTCTTTTTGGCTTTGGAATTACACTATGCAGTTAACAAGAATGGCAGCCTTTTAAATAAGGCTGTTCTCAGTAGGTTTTGAAATATTGTATGAAAAAAAATAATCTGTGGCATCAACTTTTAGGCAGAAAAACTGAGGCAGTGCAAATTCTTCCCCTGCCAAGTCTCACCTCAGGCTGTGGGGGTGAGGGATAAGGTGACTGTGGCTGTATCTCATTTGTCTGTCAAGGGAACCAGCCTGTGCATCAGGCCCTACCAACAAAAGTGCTTGCTGTCAGGAAATTTTGATTTGCATTAGCAGTCCCAGATAAAATAAACCCAACAATTAAAGCTCTCAATACAGAGAAATGGTGGGGTGGCTTAACTGGGATACAGTTCTAGTTTAACTGGGGAATGGCTACACCAAAATCTTTTGGGTTACACATGTGTATGGATTTAGATCAATGCAGGGGTGTGTCAGTCCTTAAAATAAATGTTGGTGGGGTGAAAACCATGATTATATCTTTGGTTTTGGCAATGAATTTCATTGAAAGGGTGGAAGCATTTATATTATTATTATAATTATAGCTCTTGTAAGATGCTTTTCATCAGTGTTTCAGAGAAAAGTGTTCTGTAAAGTGCTTACACAGACAACTAATATTGATTACAATTAAAGTCTCTCTTTTGAATTTGAATTTAAGGCATGCCAAATATGACAAGTGGCTGTGACTTTGTTATTGATACATGTTTTTTGATGGCTGATATCAGCCTACAGCTGTTTAAGAAATTGATCTCCCAGAGTACATAAAGACTTTATATGACTCACAGTCACATTTTGGATAGCATTTATTGTTTGTTTAATTTTGTAGTAATGGAGATAAAATTGTGTTTGGTTTAATATACAAACAACTTTAAATAAATATGCCTGTTGTTTAGTTGTATGAAGTATTGGTATATATTTAATTTTTTAACTAATGCCATGTGTATGTATGTATATTTAAAGGCCAATGTCAGCTGTGTTTGAAGCTGCAATGAAGGCAAATGAGGATTTCAACACTGAATTCTGTATGAGATGCCCCTCAAAAGTAATTAAATCTGATCTCACTTACTAGCAGACAAATGAATAATTCATGGAGTTTAGGCATAATCAGGTTGTGAACTTTCTTAAAATTTCAGATGATGTGCAAAGGTTAATCTTTATATTAAAAGAAGAAAAGCTGGGGTGGTTTTATCTCCAACATGAAAATCCAGGTTGCCTAGGATACCATATTAAAGAGACAGAAAGTTCAGGATATATATACACCCTCTCTACACAGAGTCAAACACGACCTGGTATTTATTTAATCCAGAAGACGTATAGATTTTTGTGTCTGAATAACTCATTATTTTCTCTTGAAAAACACAACATACAGGGAAGGAGAAAGGGCTGGGGCTGAGGGAGCTGAACAGGGAAGGGAGAGCGCTGGGGAATTGGAACCGAAAAGCAGAAATGGCAAAGATCCAAGAAAGCAGAAGGAGAGAGAGAGGATCGTGAGGCTGCGAGGAGCAGCAGATGCCTGGCAGGTTTAAAGAAGCCTGATGCAGATAAAGAGAAATTAAACTGATCAGCCGGTCTCATGCCTTCAGCGAGCAGCGGAGATGACAAGGGCTGGCAGAGCTGTTTCTTTTCCCGGTGTTCCCGGGTGTTCTCAGATGTTCCCAGGTGTTCCCGGGTGTTCCCAAGGCTGGCCGAGGGCACCGGCACCGCCCGCACCCCGGGGCCGCTCGGCCGGAGCCCGCGGCAGCCTGGGGGAGCTCTTCCCACGTCGGAAAAACACATCCCGGGATGGAGGGAATCAGTTCCCTCTCCGGAGAGAGGGATTGGGTGCTCCCGGTCATTGCCAGCTGTTACCCCAGCGCCCGTGCTGGGGTGCCCGCAGGCAAAACCACCGACAACTCCTTCTACCCCCAGGGCATCTCACCCGGGGCTCTCCGCTGTGCTGCTTCACCCCGCATCTCCTTTTGTTCTCCTCCTTGCTGCTCTTGGAAATCATTCGCTGCGGGAACGTCTTTCCACCCTGGATTGGGCTGAATATATCCAAGCAAGTCCCCAGTGAAAAAGATATCAGGGTTTGCTCAGCTAAGCAACATATAGATCTTTCATTAGAAATGCAAAGTAGACATGAGAGAAGAAATATACCCTGGAACAAAAAAAGTATTATCTTTGGGATGTTTGCCTGAAATAGCAGCATGCTTAGTGCCTTAACAGAGGGGAAAATGGGCTTTGCAATAGTAAATCTCTGCTCTGACAGCTCACCCTGTGTGTACAGAAATCCCACTTTTTCTTTAGCATGCAGTGTAAATTTGCAGGAGCTGTGCCACGAGAAACACCAGTGCAGCCCTGTCTGGGATCTCCAGCTGTGGTTGGAAGCCTATCTGGCCTTGTTATTTTTGCAGGAGTACGTGGACATTAATACCTGGAGAGAGCAGTGTTCAGATTTTCCCCACAAACCAGCTTTAGAGGGTTCCCTGTTCTGCATGCAGATGTTAGGAGTGCCAACATCCTGCCTTTCCTCTGCCATCCAGCAGCCCAGGAGCCCAGCTGAGAATGGTTTGAACCATCCAGTCACCAGTGTGGTTTTATAGAAACAATTCCTTTTTGCTGACTTTGTTGATATGTTGGGTGTGTCCACCATTTCTTTTTTTTGTCCCCCCATACTTTTAGGCCAGCCATTATTTCTGGCTGCAGATTGCTGCTGAGTGAAGCTGACAGCACTCAGCTCCCCAGTGAGGAATGCTATCACCCAGGGGCTTCCTACAATTTCTCTCATTTCCCACTTGTTGAAAGGGGCTTTGTCTGCACATGTGTCAGCACTAGGGCCCCGTGAATTCGAGGCTCCTGGGTTCTGTGAAGGTTTTCATGCAGGAGTGAGGTAGTTCTGATACTCAAAAAACCTCAGGAACCTGTAAGAGTCCTGCACCAATGGTCTGGAACTTCACTCCTGAACAAGATCCTGCTGCAGTGACAGGATGTTTGGAAATAATAACAAAATAAGCTGTGTGTTGTTAGAGGACACAAAATACAAGTGTGGACTCAATCACAACAGTGAGGTTTTGATCTCAGATGAGGCAGGAAGCCTTTATTTTGGGGTTTTGCAAGCCTTTTTATAAGGTGCTCCAATGCAGGTCAACATGATTGGCCAAAGGAACCACCTCTCTGGTCCCATTGGTGGAAGAAGAGAAAAAGACATTCAGAACTTCTGTGTGACATTGTTTTGAGAATTCAAACCTGTTTGCAAAAAACAGTCCTTTAAAGAGAAGTTTCCCAAAAGATTTTCCCTTGGGAACAGATGAGCTAGAGAAAAAGCTAGCTCTCAGGCTCAGAAAATCATGTCCATAGCTGTGTCCACTCCAAAGAGACAAAACTTATGGCACTATGCTGGGCCTTGGCTACTCCTCTGCAATTTTAAAGCAAAACCCACTCATTTGCTGATGCAAGTAATAAAGAGAAGGTGCTCTGACATTATAATGTTGGTCATTTGCTGCAGACTGTACTTGTCTAACTGCACTATCCAATTTATTGCTGAGGTAGCTGCAAAGGCAGGTGACAACAGTGAAATGTGCCCTGGCATGCCTGAAAAGGAATTTGGGTGAAACATTTAAAGCCATTTATCTCTGAGCCCAGAAAGCTGAGGTTCTCAGGTCAGCTAAGCCACCAAGTGATGAGACAGTTTAGCAGCAAATCCCTGTGCTCTAATTTAATGTGGAGCCTTATCTCAGTATGAAGCCTGGTACCCACTCCTTTTTCAAGGAGCACAGGGTTATTACTCAGGATACCACCTGGGGGGCTGGAGAACAGCTTCACCAGGCAGGGGGAATGAGACCAAATGAGCTCTTCTCAATTTCCTCTCTTCTCTCTGAGGATGCTGCTGCCATGGGCTGAATCTGTTGTTCAGGTTACATGAATTACTGATTGACTGATTAATTAAAAGCCTTACTGACAGTCCAGGAGTTCACCAGAAGCCACAGTCCTGTCTCATCTGAAATACTTGCTCAAATACCAATTTAAGGAATAAGGTTTATTTTCTTGGCTTTTTCTGCTACAGAAGGCTGGGGAAGGAAGGGTGCGGGGCAGGGGGAAGAAATATCCCCAGAGATTTAGTATGGGAACAGAATGAAGAATAATCTCTGCAAACATCTTTATAGGAGAGTCATGGGACAAAACTACTCTGGCATGTTAGCAAATGCATCTGTGTCCTATACCTTGGGCAGGCAAGATGTATTTTGGAGTCTGTAGCTTCTTCTTTAAGGTTTTATTTTTTTTTTTGCTTAGCCATCCTTGCTTTGGAAAGTGCTGTGCAGTTAACCCTCAGTCCAGAGCAGCCTTAGCACAGGACAGGCATCCTGTTTTTATATGGCTTTCAGAGATAACAGTTTCTGTAATCTACCTGTTGGCATTTTATCCTCTGACTTTAGCACTCAACAAGAAAATTTTAATCTAAATCATTTCCAAATCCCAAATAATAGGAAAGGAAAGCTGTATCAAGGCTGTGTTTGCTTTCTGTTGCTCATTGCTCAATGTCTTGGACTGAATTTTAAATCTGTAGAAATCAGAGATGCTGGTGGTGCCTTACACTGACCATTTGTCTGAAGTGCAGGGTGGAATTGTCTCTGAGGAACACAACTTCATGAGAGAGTGGCCAGGAGTGGCCATGAGTAAATGCTTGGATGTGTTTCTGCACTAAAATATTTACTGTATAATGACAGGTATATTCTATATAATGACATTCTAATATTCTATTCTAATGACATTCTATATAGAAAAAAAGTATGCAGTAAATAATTTTGAAATACAAGCACTTCAAACCCAGCTGTTGTGCTGATTCTAAAAAGTACAGATACGCTCTCTTGTTTGTACTGGCTTATCTTCTTCAAACCTTAGACATTTATGAAGTGACCATCTGTGCCAAGAAACATGTTTCTCATCTTGTCAATTCTTTTCTTTCTGGCCTCTCTGAATGAGGATATCAGAACCCTTGTGCTTGGCAGGTTTTTGAATTTGTTAATGCTTCTTTTTGTGCCTGGAATTGCATTTTTAATATCTTGGCAGGTGGTGTCCAAACAAGTGTGAGTTTTACACTCACAGTTCCCCTGGTGCCTGTGAGAGTATTTTTTCTGAGGAGCATTTTTGTCCCCAACTACACCATGGTGCAGGAGTCTTATCCCCCCTCTCCCCAGCAGTGGTGAATTTTGTAGTTTTAGGTATGTTGCACACATTGGAGGAAGGTGGAAAGAACTTCTACTGACCTTCCAAATTGTGCCTGTCCATTTAAATTTTTTTTTCTCTTCTCTAGGAAGGTGCACTTGTTCCTCATTGTTGGCAAGCTCAGGACTTAGAGGGTAATTGAGTCTGACCAGTTTGCATTTATGAAGTAGTGGTAGCTACAATAATCTGCAACCTTATGTAATTGTATTACAGGTTTTAGGATGGTGGAGGAAATAAAAGGGAGGTCTGAATAATCCTTGGTCTGGTGCGAGTACAGCTGAGCTGTTGACCACCATTGCCCACAGGAAAGGACAGCTGGCCTAAAAAGCAGTGAGTTCTATGAACCAGAGTCAGATTTGGCAATGCCTAGAAGTGGGCAGCATTCAAATGCAACTTTTGAATTGCTGGATTGTCACAAAGGGAGGTATTGATTGTCGGATGATTGTGCTGAATCAGAACAATGTCGACTAATGTAAGAATCTGTTTGTTAGCTGTTAGTAAATGCTGGATTGTACTTGAAGTGAGCAATTATGTTGATTTAACACTTATTTTCTAGTAGTTTGCTCCCACAGCAGCCAGAAATGTCTCAGCTTTTTTTTTTTTTTTGACTTAAATTATATCAGGCAAATATTATTTGGGGTACTTAACAGCATTTGCCTCTTCTCCATGAGTTATTCCAAGACTTGAAATGTCTAGAGACCAAAAGATTAAAATATCTGGACCTGCCATTTCACTTGCAGGGCCCTCTCCAGTGGATTTCTGGGGGTCTGTTAGACCTGTCAGGGCCTGCAGTGCATTGACTCCTGTTCCCAGTGATGGTGGACACTGCCCTGGCAGTGCAGCAGCATTCTGTCCTCAGCTGCTGCTTTTCCTTGAGTGTGTTTAGGGTGCCAGCAGAGGGAGAATTAGCCTCTAGAGCCATATTTGCAGGCCCAAATTAATCTCCAGAATAAGTCAGGAAATTTACAGAAAAGTTCCAATGCTCTGAGGGAAGGTGAAGAAAGTCCACAATGCCATAATGTTAAAGCAAGTCGCAGTCCTTTCCAAGGGGAAAGGGATTTTTACAGTGACTATGTATGCACTGTGTAAAATTCAGATACAATTAGAAGAAAGTGGTCTTAAAAACCTCACCAGGCTTTTGAATTACTTCTCTCCAGCATCTGTTACCTCCAGTACTACCAGTGCTGGGATTAACTCCTTGGGACTCAGAGCATGCAACAATGATCAGGAGGGTTGTAGGGAGGCTTAGTTGCTAGAAAGAGTTGGTGTAAAGCTATGGAATAAAGTTCCCTTAATCCCTGAGGGACTGGAGTGTGCATAAATGGCCAGCTCAGAAGGCTTTGTGCAGGCTAAGGAAAGAGGATGAACAAGAGCAAATATGACTTGGACTCTTTAGACAGCATTCTTTTTGTGAATTCTTGACATCCAGTTGGTCTGTAATTACCCTGGTTGTGTTGTCCTTACCAGCCTCTGGCCATGCAGCTCTGCCTTCTCCTGGGTGAAAAGCTCCTATCATCCCTGTCCACTCCTTGTGCTCATCAGGGAGAAATTGATCCCATTTTCCTTTGCAGTATCCTTTTGAATGCTGGAAGGCTCTTTCGTAGCTCTCTTCTACCTCCCTGACATTAAAACCCAAGTCCATTAATTCTCTGATTAATCCTATGAGACCATGTCTTCTAAAACCTTGATCTCTCTTAGTTGGAGTCTCTGGATGCTTTCTCATTATTGTGTATCTTTTGTGAAGGGTGATGCTCAGAAAGAGACACTGTTTGAGCTGAGAATTAGCAGGAGACCCCAGGATTGACTCTCAGAGCAGTTTTTCCATCAGCCATCAGTAATTTGGTGGAGACTCCCCTCTGTGAGGCTGTTGATTTGGCATATCAGGTGAGAGGCTGTGGTGACTCTCTTGGAGTGGGAATTGAAATGGAACCCTTCAGTTAGAATAATATTTCATTTTTAAATTAAATGAATTAATTTGTATTTGTTTCAGTTTATTCTAAGTTTACTCCATTATGTTTTAGCTCAAGGGATGTTTTGATGTGTGTCTGCTGTGTGTACTGGGGAGGAAAAGATAAAATTGAGTGAGTAGTCAGCATTTCTGCAAATCTCTTCACCTGTGAAAAGCCATTGCTAAAAATGCTTTTCAGTGCTCCCTTTGTAATCTTGCAAAGAGCAAGCTGATACAGCAATATCTGCATCTCCAGGAGGCATGATGATTTTCTTATGAAAGAGTAAATCAGAAGAAATGCAATTTGTCAGCTTGCCCCTGAAGCTGGAGTGGGGTAATTTGTTATCAGGTGGCTTGGCACTCTGTGCTCTTGACATGCACAGAAAACAGAACTGCCTTCCCTCCAGTTTTCCCAGTTCTGGCTGTTTTCAGTGGATGTGTCCCCATTTGTTTAGGTCAGGAGCAGACCATGTCCTTGCATGAAAGTGCAAGGTGAATGCTGGCTGCCAGTGCCTACATTCCTTGTTTTCCTGTCAAGCCACATGCCAGCCTCATATTGACAGGGAGAAGGAGGGTACTTTTCCTAAAATGACATTTAATTGTGTGTATCCATTCCCTTTTCTATAAAGACTGAAGTGCTCTATTTGCCAGAGACTTTACACAGCAGCCTGATGTGGAGTTACCTGTGATTCTGTGCTGCTGTACTCTGTTCCCACTATGAAATCCTTTATATCCATCTCATTTTAATGTACAGGGATTGCTGTGGCATTCAGCCTTCCACAGAATTAGCTCTTTTTTTAGTTCAGAAATCACTTCTATCACCAAGTGCAAAGCTGCCTTACACAGCCTTATACACAGTATCTGAAAAATAGCCCAGAGACTGCTGTGCTTCAGATCTTCAGAAATTCTTGCTGAGCAGCAAAGCATCATTCTTGCACTTAGCATATTTTCCCACTGTCATTAGTTTATGTCCTGTTGAAATGAGGTATCAGAATGCTGGAAGTTATTATGTGTCTGGCCTGATAGCTCCTGCAGGTTTCCAGCATCTGGGAGGTTTCTTGGTACAGGCACTGGTTTACTTTGTGTGCTTATTTTCATTTGTAAACAGAGAGCTGACTTTTATGGCTGATCCATTCCAGGTTTAACTGGAAAACTTGACAGCAGTGTTCATAATAAGGGGTAGATATGCTTCCCAGATGGACTTTTGAAGTTATCTTTTTACCTTTTTCTTTCCTTACATAAAATGGCTTAATCGGACCCCCTTCTATTACTGTTCAGCAGCCAACCCTTCAAGTGAGAACTCTCAGATTCTCATTGTAGCAATTTGTCTGCTTATCCCAGCTCTGAGAATTCATTACCCTGTGGTAAACAAATTCCTTCTTTTTCTGCTGCTGGTTTATTTTTTCCCTCCAGTGAGTGCACTTACTCAGCCTGCTTGCTATCACTTTGAAATGTCAGCGATGCCATTTGGACATTATTTTGCAGGAAAACAATGACAGGTCAAGAAACACCCACAAGTCTTAAAGAAGCAGAGCTCTGGTACAGTCCAAGGTTTCTCAATATCTAAATGACATCAGGTACCAACTGAGACAAGGATATAAATTTCACAGTAACAAGAAGGAAATGGGTGAGCCAGATTGCGCTTTGCCACCTCACCCATTTAAAGATTTTTTTAAAATTCTGCATTCAGATTGAAGAATAATTCATGGCACTAATATGAACGGTTGTCAGTAAACCAGAATCTCTCAGTTATTACTGTAAGTGTCTGCTTCTGCATTTTGACTAGGATAGACCCCCCCACCCAACCTGAACAGGTTAATGAACATAAAATTGGTGCAGTCCTAACAGAGATTCATAGAATGGTTAGGGTTGGAAGGGACCTTAAAGATCATCTCTTTCTAACCCCTCTGCCAGGGGCAGGATGGGTGTTCCTGTAATTTCTTTTTAGCTCTATCAAATACTTTTGAAAGTCTTTCAGTGTTTTAAACCCTTTTTAACCAAAGACTAAAATAGGCAGTGAGTGCCACTAGGAAATGAGGGTACAGATAGGGAGCAATTACATATAAGAGCTGTTTCAAGAAGTGGGTGGGTGTAGTTCGAGGTGTATGAAGAGTTTGAAGCCTGTTTTGTCTCTGGCCAGGTGTGGACAGATCACTATGCGGTGCTAAAAGCAAAGCACAGCCTTGGATTTAAAGAGAGGATGTGTTTGCTTGCCTGGCCCCATGGCTTCTGCTTGCAGGAAAATCACTTTTATTAGCTATAGAAAAGGAAAAAAATTAAATAGCTTGAGAGCAGAAGAGAATTTTTATATGGGGCAAAGAAGGGAAGTGTGTTTGACAGCTTTTGATGTCCTAGTTTGATATGTGTGACCTTTGTCTGCAGAGGCACTGTAGCTAAAATCTCAGGAAAAAACAGTGGAAGAAGAGGGAGAGAAAGGAGCTTCTGTCCAGGGCTCTTGGCAGCCTCCCCAAGGCATGGCAGCAGTGCTGGTGTGCCACAGGCACAGCTCCAGCCTGTCCCTGAGACCATCACAGGCTTTCTCAACCAGGACAAGAAATCCAGTGTTGGCCAGGCCAGCTACTCTTTGAAGTTTAAAAGAAGGAAACAGGGGAAGAAGCAAGAAAGAATTGCTGGGGAGCTGCAGAGTCTGCATGAGTGTGTGTCTTCTGTGGGAAGTTGTGCTGGAGTCTGTCAGCAGCCAGTGGAGGTGGGATGGTTTCAGGTCAGTCTGTGGCCTGACTGTGCTGGAACAAATGACTGGGATGAGAGGATGCTGTAGTAAATCTTTGATTTGTGTGGGTAATGGAGTGGCAAACTGATTAAAAACTACTCCTCTAAATCTGTCTGATCTCCTGAGTGATTTGCCACAGCCCTTCTTTCCCTCAAGCATAGCTTTGTGTTTCCCAAAAGCCCCCTCAAAAGTGGGATGGGCTCAGAAGTTGCTTTTAGTTAGCAATGAGATCAAATATCTGATTCCCAAATTATACTGTCTGAATTTTCATTCTCTTGTATTTTATGTTTCCAGGGGCTATATTAATGTAAAGTAGCAATAAACCTTTTGTCTACACTAATTTGATCATCTATTTTTCTTTACAGAAGTTCTGCAGTTAAAATAATCTCTCTTATAGTCTAGGAAATAGCTTTTGTTTTGAATGCTACAGCTGCTACATTTTGTTTTTGCAATGGTGGAACAGGTTTTAAGTAAAGCTCCTGATTCACCTTATTTACTCCTCACTTCCATCCATTTCTTCCTGTTGCATCTGAAGCACAGTAACTTCATTTAACTGAATTTGCCTTTCAAAAAGCTACACCTCTCTGGTCCTGGTCCTAATTTGGGCCCTTCCCTGGGACAAGGTTTTTCCAGTGGATAGTTAGCCTCCTTCTCACTTTTCCTAATGTTACATGCAAAAAATCATGGTTAAGTGCAGGCAAAGTTAACTGAACTGAATTACTTTTTTATTCAAACTCAGGATAGGATAATTTTTATACTGCCTTATACATTTTATGATTTTATAATTTTTTAAGGATAATTTTTATCACACTCTTGGTAGTGCTGCTTGCTGGTCTATATACAAATGGCTTCTCTGCTGTGAAATGTAGCAGTGTCATGTGTCATGCTTGTGCTGTTTTAAACATCTAGTCACATCCTGTTGGGGACAAAAGGAGTTTTCCATCTTTTTCAGAGGTCAGAATAATTTACTTCCTGAAATTAGGCTTAGGTTTAAGTGTAGCATACCTGAATATCTACAAGGGTTGAACTAAGACCTCTAGAGGAGAGGATTATAATCTCTCTAGGAGGCATACAACCTGGGGATGTTTTCTTCTGCAAGGGGAATACAATTTTCTGGAAAGTTCACTGCTGACTTTGAGGCATTCCTCTGGCCTTGCTTGTGAGAGGGAGCTCCTTCATCAGGTGTGGGTTGAGCTGGGAGCCAAGAGAGACCCCAGAACTTCCACTGGCCAGAGAGCAGCCCCATGGGGTTTGGGCAGAGCAGGCAGCTGCTAACAGGGTCCAGCAGCTCACAGTCAAAGAGGAGCCACACTGGGGCCATCCAGGCCAGCAGCAGCAGGATGGGGAGATGGGTGACTGCAAGATAGGTCCAGATCCAGAGTCTGTGCTAGGAGACAGGGATGAAAACAATTACACAGCTCAGGTGAGGAGTGGGAGTGCAGCTCAAATTTACCCAGAGCTTCTACACTGTGGCCAAAGGGTTGGCTGGGGATCCTAGGTGAGGATGGTTGGGGTGATTGAGAGCCTTTGAGTGCACTCAGGACTCTGACACTGTTTAATTATGCTCTGTGTCTGTGCATGTGTGCAGGGAAATGTTTTCATTAGGTCAATTAATTGTGATTGATTTTCTGATTGCATTTAGGGAAAGACAATTAATTTAAAAAGGCCTAAAGAGACACAAGTTCTTTCTCTCTGTATGGTGCACAGGGAACAGGGATCTCACACTGCCCAACTCCCAGGTACCACTTTGCCCATGTCCTGTGGGTCAGCTGCTGGCTGCAGCCACGAAACTCCCTGGCTGGCACCAGGAGTATCAGCTAGTTAAGTGCTGGGACCAGGCAGGAAAAGAGATTCAGTGAGAAGCTGTTTGAAAGAAACAGCACTTTGATCAAAGTGAAGGAACAGTGTTTGAAGTCAAGTGGAAAAAGTAGGGTGTATTGGGTGCAGAAGTGTTAATTTGGCTAGTAATGACTGTGGGTGTATTTTATAGGAGTTCTTTGATTTGTTTGCCATTACAAGCTCTGCTTAACAATTCTGGGTTATTTTGCACAATCTGAACTAGAGCAATGGGCCCTCCTTTGGCCTTTGTGGAGTCTGATAGAAAAAGTATATGTGTCATCCAAAGGTATTTCAAACAAATAAGTACAAGCAAGGAAGGCACAAAGCCCTTTCGGTTATCAGTGGTACAATGTAATCCCTTCTGCAAATAATTACTGGTTTCCACCTACTTCTCTTAGGGCTCAGACTAAATGCTGTGTTTGCAAGCTGCAGGCAGAGTTCAAGAGATAAGTGCTTAGGTAGCTGGTTCTGGAAGGAAGGAGGAACAACAAAACCCAAAGGCAGTGAAAAGGAAGGAATTTTGGGCTTATGTTGCCACAAGCACTCGACATGAGCAGTTTTTGTTGATTCCCAAAGGAATGGCTCTTGCAGATTATTGCCAGCTTCCTTTTCCTTTGTTTTGTCAGCTGTTTGCATCAACAGGTGAAGTGTTGTTTCTTGCTCTCCTTTGCACAGTTGCTGTCACACAGGTAATTGCTTGTTTTCAGCTCCCCAGCAATATCTGCTGAACCTTGCTGACACTCTGAAGCTTTACAGGGGTGCTGGTGATGTGTGAGGTAGGAAGTAAGCCCCAAGCTTCGCTGCTGAAGGGATGGTGTTTGCTGCAAAAGCAGGAAGCAGAGAAAAGATGCAGCAGAAGCAGCAAAGGTGGGCATTTAGCCTAAAATTAACTTTAGCTGATGCAATGATGAAACTCCCACAAGCAGAGTTATGTTGAGGATTTCAGGATGCAGGGAATAACAGGATGCACATGAGGTGTTCCATTTCAGTGTCACATCCACATGACAGGCAGGGTAAATATTCCTCAAGAATTCAGCACTACCTCTGTAGCCATGGGAGACTTTGTTTGAAAATGGAAGTGCCCCACCAACATGGATCAATGCTTGTGAGCACTTTGACTTAAATTAACCTCGGAAAGGGCAGAATACTGTGGTAGCTTGGGAGTTATTTTGGACTCTTGGGTAAACACCATTCAGACTTGTGTAAATTTGTAGGAGATATTTTCACAAAAGTATTATTTACCCAAGTTAATATGTGCTTTATTTTGCTATGTGCCCTGTATGTATTTGATCAGTCAGCACACTGTTTACTTAGACTCTACTTCTGATGGTTTCAAGACATCTGCACCACTGGATGCAGTATATTTTCAGTTTAACTCAGATTTAAGGCAGTGATAATGGATTGACATCATCAAACATGAGTAATTTTGAGTGACAGATTGCCTGACTCATTTTTCCCTTGAGTGGGGAGAGGCTTTTTAGATGTTTAATCCATTGGGTCAAGGCATCTCTGCTGATAGAGAGAGAAGTAAATATACCCAGGGTAATGGTTTTCCTTTTTCAAAATGTGTTGTTTGCTGGGTGCTTGTTAAAAAGCCTGTGCTAATATTTCTGAGGGGTGCTGCTCTTTTGCTCTGTTTTTCCTGGAAGTACATTTCCTACTGATGGCCATTGGATCCTCTTGGGAGTCAGGAGAAGTATGTTTCATACCCAATAAATATTCTTGGCAGCATTAGACTCACTAGAACCATTTGTCTTCCAAGACAATCTTGACAAGCCATCCATGAATATAGCTTAGTAATTATTAATTACAGGTCAGGAAGAGGTGGGGAATAATGGAGAAATTATCATTTTCTGTTTGGTTTTGGGGTGGTGTGTGTTTTGTTTTGTTTTTGTTCTGTGTTCATGCCAGGGAATTGGAGAATAAGAGCCTCAACAATAGTCCTGGTCTGTGGTGTCCTTCAGGTGTCCCACCCCTGACTATTCTTTCCTCTTATCCATCCAAAAAGCATAATTTTTCTTTCCAAAGAAGTTAGGAAAATTTCAGTTTTGTCCCGGTTTTGTGAGAAGTTGTCTGGGAGAGGCTTAGCAATTTGTGATTGAACAGATTCATTTAGTCCAAGTTCCTTGAGGCTCCTTCTTCACCCAGCTAATAATTTCAGAGCTTGCTCATCATTGTCCCTCTCAGATAGTCCCACTTGTTTTTTTTTTCTGCATCTATTCCTCTCTTTGTTGGTTTTTGAAGTGACTGTGATGGGACTGAAATGAGGGCTGGTAGGCAGTGCCAGAGATTTCCCTTGAAGGACTCTGCTTTGTTATGATTTATTGCTTTTCAAGTGTTGTGTGCATATGAGGGATGGAAAGGAAATGCTCTGTGGGCCGTTCCACTGCTCTGTTTGCAAAGAGGAGAATTCAGTTCAAGAAGAAAAAAAGGTACAGTCAGCCTACAGGTAAAGCATCCAGCACTAGCAGGTGATGGCAGGTAGGGAATCACCACGTGTTTATCTACCATAATTAGTAGGTACTAATTTCCACCATATTAAGCAGTCATATCTTTGTTTATTCCCTCCGCTGATCAGACAAATCACAGGAGATCTTCTTGCTCCTGCTTAGGGCTGTGTCGATATTCAGCCATCTGCAAAGGTGTGTTCTCTTTCAGGATGTAATTATCTTAAAAACAACTGTCAGAGCTGCCTCCTAATGAGCCTTCTCGTTGTCAGCTCTGGGAGCACAGCACCATGAGGGACTGTTCCTGTACCAGGGGCGAGGGCAGCTCTCCCCCACAGAGCAGCCCTGAGCTGCCCCGTGCTGTGCTGAGCGTTTGGAGCCCCTTTGGGGCTGACTGGCCTCCTGACTTTGTGCTCCCTGCTGACAATTTCTGCATTGTGTTTTCAGCATGAGTAAGAGATATCCAGCACAGGAAAACAGCCAAATTTAAGTCAGTGGCAGCTAAGCAATGGCACAAGTCTCACCCTGACAACTCTTTGGCTCATGAGAATACACAACTGTTCCTTACCTTGACTTACCTGTCAGGAAATTAACTAAATGGCCATGAAAATAGTTTCATAGCCTTCTGAGCCTGTGCAGAGGGGATGGCATGCCATGGCATGTGCTGGAGTGTGGACATGATTTTCTGAGCCTGAGAGAGATTTTCAGCCTGTCAGCGGCTGATCTGTTACCAAAGGAAAATCTTTTGGGAACTTCTCATTCAAAGACTGTTTTTTGTAAACAGGTTTTGGTTCTCAAAACAATGTCACACAGAAGTTCTGAATGTCTTTTTCTCTTGTTTCATCAATGAGACCAGAGAGGTGGTTCCTTTGGCCAATCATGTTAACCTGTATCAGAATACCTTATAAAAAGGGTTGCAAAACCCTGAAGAAGGGGCTTCCTGCCTCATCTTGAGAAAAACCTCACTGTTGTGATTTTGAATCCAGTCTGCTATTTTGTGTCCTTTAGTGACACTGGAGCAATGAGGCACTTGCTGTTCTGAGCTGTGGAGTGGGGGCTGCAGCTGAGGCCTCAGCCTGGTTAATGAGGGGCAGAGTACGCAGTGAATGTGGGGCCAGTGCTGCTCCAGCTGTGGGCTGGGTGGCAGGAGGCAAATATATAATTCCATGGTATTGACACGGCTTCAGCTCCCTGGAAAACCCAGCTCTGAGGCAGACTGGGATGCTGGAACAATTTCTTTCAAATAGCTCCTGGAATTCTCGCTTTAAAGCGTCGCACTGCTCGTCCCTACAGCGCGCCCATAGTGTGTCCGTGTGGATGCTGATGCTGTGTCTCTGCAACTGAGTGGCATTTTATAAAACCAGTACTCCAGACTGAGAAATAAAGAGAAAATAAGACACTGTTCTGTGTCTAGTACTTCAGGCAGGCTGAAAGGCCCTATTTATTTTAATTCTGTGGCCCAAATAATGCTGCTGGAGATACCAGCATTAGCCTTTTGATCCAGGGTCTTTGCAGCAAAACCAGCAGGCGGAAGGACCCTCTTTATTGGATATACACTCAGATACCAGGATCAACCTGCTACTTGCTATCAATTTTTTCTTTAATAGAATCTTTCCTTTTTTATATTTCGAATTAATCCAGACTATACGCAGGGGTGCCCTTCAGCTCCCGTGAGTTCCCTGATGACACCCACCAAAGCTCCCCTCAAAGATCCTTCAGTCTCTCACAGCAGTTTTTTTAAACTGCAGAACTCCACTTTCCCTACACTTTTGAAAAATGTTACTGGGTCATCAAGCATCTCTTTTGGTGGATACAGAAAGCTGAAAGCAATGGGTAACCATTTCCCAGGCGCATGGGTCCTGCTGGAGGGATTTCCAGGCAATGGGAGGCTGTAACCCAGGGTTTAACACCAGCTTGATAAGCCTGGTCTATATAGTAGCAGAGCAGATTAGCTCCCTTCTATTTCCCAGGCTGAAATGGCTGTATCCCTGTGCTTGGCTAAGCCCAGCCTCCCCCCTTTCTCCCCTGAGTCGAGGTATTCAATGTGCTGGGCAAGAAGAGGGCTGAGGAAAGGGTTTTTTTTGGGATATTGTCACTACCCCAACCTTGTAGTGCTCCCCAGGGCCTCTTGGGCCGTGTCACCCTTAGCTGAGCATGCTCCAAGCTCAGGAGTTGTTCCCTATAGATAAGAAGGCACAAAGGTGCTGACTTTGTGATTTTTCCCCAAGCTTTGTGTTAGAGTGGGATTTTCCTGTTCTAGCGTCCCTAAATCCCAGTGCCAGGAAATAGTTTTTAATGGGTACTTTTTTAAAAAGAGAACTTGATTATTTTTTGCCTCTTTTTTATAACTTAACACCAATATCTGCTTAATTCTTTAATATCTATTATGGTGGACCCTAAAGCTTGCTTTTCATGCTACCTAATGTTAATGTTTCATCTCATATTGGGTATTAGGTCTCACAGCATCTCATAAATCAGATTAGGTAGAAAAAAATATGAAGATAGGAATGTCCTGGATTTCAGTCTTGTTCTGCCTCAGACTTAATTTATAAATCTGTTCTTGTTAATAGCATAGACGTTGACAGCTCTGTATTTTAATTTATTAACTTAGTATAGTTAATCCACATTTAAAACTATCAAACCCCAAATGTAGCTAAATGTTGTCATGTGTGAAATTTATAATTTATTTAATTATATGCTTTCTTTGACCTTAACCTGGGCTTCTAACTTTGACCTTAACCTGGGCTTTTATCTGTTCTTGCACCATCTCTGATTAGTAACTCAGCTTGTCATTTGTATAATACTGTTGATTATCTTTGCTTCTTGAATGAAGTCAGGTAGTAAATCAATTTCTTTGCATACAAAGAAATAGATTAAATGTTTCTTTAGCACAAGAAGGTGTTTATTTTAAGAAAATATGCGTATTGCCCTTGGGATATATCATCCTTTGCTTTACTGTTCCTCCTGAAAGCCAAGTGAAACTGTTCTGAATCATATTTTTGAAACTAATTTATTTGAGGAAACTGGTGGGAGAAATGTGCTCAGAAATAAAGCCATTTCAATATTTTAGTGTCATTAAATTCAGAATAATTAAAGCATAATTCAGGTAATTTTCAAAATTAGATTGTCCAAGTCTGCAAAATGTTTTTAAACTCCAGCCCCTCCAGCAGAGGATTGTGAGGTTATTAAATAAGATGACACATCTCTGTCCCAGCTGGATCAATATTTGAGTTGCTTTTAGGTCTGTCTGTCACAGAGGAACAAGCACATAAATGGTGTGAATTTCTAAGTAATATTCACAATACCAGCTGCCAAGGGTGTTGCTTACTTCTAAACACAGAACCTGCCTGAGTGTGGTGCCTCCCCTGATGACCTCTGAGGCAGGTAAGAGCCCCTGGTTGCAAGATGCTCGTTCAAAGTGAAGGTGTGACACCTTCAGGGCATCGCACAGCATGTAGAGGTTTCTGTCATCTGGGAACCTCAGCTGCAGCCTGTTTGTAAAAAACAACCTCACAGGGGAAGAAAAACAAATGCCTGCAGGAGCTGTGTCTGCTTTCACTGATTATTTGCCAAGATATTAGACCTTCTGTGGTGGCAAAAAACATCCTTGAAATCTGTGATCT
This sequence comes from Anthoscopus minutus, assembly GCA_013399455.1. Lineage (NCBI taxonomy): Eukaryota > Metazoa > Chordata > Aves > Passeriformes > Paridae > Anthoscopus > Anthoscopus minutus. The sequence goes on along the minus strand of VWYI01006397.1, from coordinate 37,464 downwards.
GACCTAATGCTTCATCTCTTTTAGGTCAGTCTTGAAAAGTGATGTGGGCTGGGGGTTTAAAAATTTTTTTTGTTTGTTTTGGTTTTTTTTTGTTTTTTTTCTCCCCTCCCATGCTGATTTTTATCACTCCTTTGACCTGTTTTCTATGGAGCAGGCTTCTGGGCTGGGAGATGGGAAGCACAGGCTTGCTGAGCTCAGTGGGAGGCCCCACGCTGAGCTCAGTGTGTGTGAGGTGCTGAGAGAGGACAAACCGTGGCAGGGACCTGATGAGGCAAATCTCTGCCTGCTGCTGTGAGCTCCTACACTGGAGGGCCTCTGCTCCCCAAACCAGCTGCTTCTTGTGTCTCTTTCCGCCTCTGAGAGCCCAGAGATCTGAGCCTCCCTCTCACACAGCAGTTATAAGGAGTAGAAAGCTTTTATAGGCAGTGGCAGACCAAAGAGATTCTAGGAGCAGGAAAGAAGAGGAAAGGGACAGGGGGATGCAGGATTTACTTGCTTGTCATCCTTGGTAGGATGGTGCTGTGTGAAGCCTAGATGGCAAGTGCACAGATTTATATGGACACTTTCACCCTGGAAGCTGCCTGACAGCCTGGGGACCAGACGTGATTGTGCATCACGTTAAACCCATGGTGTTTTGGCAGGGAAATGCCCCAAACGCAAACCTAAATTTATATCTCCTTCCTTGGGAAATATGCATCCACTTGAATTTGAAATCTGGGAAGTCTCATCTGCATTTACCCTGACAGGTGACACACATCACCTGTCATGAAATAGACTTCATGACAAATAAAATGTGTTTAGAAGGGAGTAGCTTGCCATCTGGTTTGATTTTTGGGGTCTGGCACATGTATCCTTGAGGAGATGCCTTGATTACATCTGTGTAGTGAGGTGAGCTCTGAACTGGTCACCTTGTGCTGAAGTGCCCTCCTCTAACCTTCATCTGTGCTGGCAAAGGAATGCAGGAGAAAAGACCTGCTAACAGAAAACAATGGAGCCTGGAATATCTGCAGGAGAAGGAATTTTAAGTGGGGCACTGTGCGTTTGCAGTTGGGCCCACTGCAATCCTTTGTCACTCAAAAATGTTGTCCCTTCATACATAGCTAACACTTCTGCAGGTCACCCAGGGTTTGTGGTGACCCTCCTGCCTGTGTCACCTCTCTGCCAAAGAGCTAGAGGTGATTTCAGATTGGGGTTAACGCTCCCAGCTGCTGCCTGACAGTGCAATAGGCTTATCAGTGGAGCGTGCATTTAATTATTTTCTTTTAGCAGATTTAAGGCTTGAATCCTGCCTGAGCAGGGTGAAAAGAGAAACATCATCTCCCTGCTGAGTCTCCAGGTGCATGGAGGATGCTTTTCTGTTGGAAAAGGCTGCTTGTATGACAGAGGCAGAGATTTCTTCCTCAAAACTGGGGGCTTTTATGTTCAACAGACTAATTTGTCATGCATTACTGAAAAAGTGTGTGAAAGAAAGGAACAAAATTCTACTTTTCTTTGTTTACGTTCATATTAAAAGATTTTTTTTTTCATATAAGCATAAAAAATAAAGTCAGTTACAGGCTTACCTAGAAGGCTGTAGCTCTCAGACAGTCATTAGTATTCCACTTACTTGTTTTATTCTGTTTGAGCAATTTTATCTTACTGGGCCATCAGTTTCGGACCAATTTCTTGACTCTCAAACTACTATTTCTCTCTTTCAGACACACACATTGCATATATCAGATATGTTCAAAGAACCTCTGATGCTAGGAAAGTAGACAGAATTATTTGCCCAGCATTGTACTCTGCTGAACACTTTCTTCCATCTAGTTCCTTATAACTGTTGTTTGTGTGGAGCACAGCCTCCACAGCAGTATCCATGAAAAGCTTCTGTACCCTGCATTTTTCACAGTAAACATTCAGGATGAATTTGTCATAAAGAAAAATACTGACCAAAGAGATTTTCTGCTCAATTTTTGGGAGGCTTTTGGGATAACTCATAGAAGTCTACAAAACACTAAAAAATAAAATCTAGTCATTTTCTTTTCTAATTTCTTAAAAACAGATTTGTTTTATGTTTCATTGAATGGCTCCATTATTCAAAGAAACATAGAATGATTTGGGTTTGAATGGGACCTGGAAGATCATCTAGTTCTAACATGCTCATGGAACTGCCATTAGCTACAGGGAGTCAAACATTTGTTGAGATACTGATAGATATTTTTCTTTGATATTATTTATAATGTCTACATAAAAGAGTGAGAAAAATGGTATTTTAGGGATGAAATAAAATTTTAAAAAGAGTTTTTAGTTGATATCTGTATGACCCACACTATGCAGGATGAAATAGCAGAGTTTAGGGCTATTTTGTGCCTTGAACCAGTCTGTCCTGCTGAGCCTGAAGCCAGTATGAGCATGATATGGAATAGGGACAGGAGAGGCTGTGCTAAACATCACCCTTTCTCCTGCAGGGCTACCTTGCAGCAGGTCTTGGGCAACTCCCCAGAAGGTGCTGACCTATCCTGTCAGTGTCAGGAGATTCCCCAAGCATAGGTTGCTCCCAACAGGGCACATTTGCTTGGAAGTTCTGGGAGAGGCATGAACACTGAAAAATGGGAAAAAGTAGGGAGGTGTAAGTCACACCGTTAAGTGATTAATCAAGCTGAGCTTGTAAGGAAAGCAAGAGAGTGAGTTTCTTCTCCTTCAAGGTGAGTAATGTGACTTTTCTACTCAGAGTGTGTAAATTTAATTAAATGGTGACTCTCCTTCTCTGCCTCATTAGTGCTGCCAACAGGTCCCTTCCCAAGTACGTGGTGCGCTGGAGATCTGTGCTGGGCTGTGGGATTTGACACTCCTGGCTGTGGCAAGGCAGGAACTGCAGTTCCTGGTTTGGTAAAGGACCTGTTGAGATGCAGCGCTGATCACCTCACCCAAATCCCTGCCAATAGCAAAGTGACAAACCATCAGTTTGGACAGACATATGGAAGTGTGCAAGGGGGTCGGAACTAGATAAGCTTTAAGGTCCTTCCCAACCCAAACCATTCTAAGATTCTGCAGGTGGTGAATAAAGACATCAATCCAATTTCTTGATTTATGTGTTTGGCTGTGTATCTTAATTAGGAGCCTTTATCTCATGGCATTTGAGTTGCTTCTGGGAGAAACCGCAACAGTGGGAATTGACCAGAAGCAGCAGCAGCAGCAACAAAAAAGCCCTGAAAAACACCCCAAAACCCAATTAAAACCCCTTCCAAAATACTAAACCTTGCAGTTCTGTCTTTCAGTTAAATATTACTTGAGTCAAAAAAGGATGTTTTCTTCTAGCTCATGGAAGTGTCTTAATACCTGAAAGTGGAGCTTGGTTCTCTGTTTCTGCATAGTTGTTTTTGGAAAATATTTTTTGCATTATATGAGAATTAAACCTCTACAATGTGTTTTCAAGAGACAGTGAGGGGCTGGAAGCAGGAACAGAGGATGTGAGATGGAATAGGATCCCAGTTGGAGTTTGAAATAGGGATTGAAGGCAGCATCTCATGTCCTTTATGTGAACTCCTGTGCATCCTCTCAGTTGGGGATGGGTTGGTCCCTGTGTGCCTTGGGACTGTGTTTATTCTGACAGTTTTTCATGGGATTGGGATTATGTGGGTGCTGTGTTCTTATCCCTTGGAAATGTCATTGTAGGAGGGTCTCCCAGCAAAGACTCCCTCCCCTCTGTACCATGGGATTATTTCAACAGCAGCTTTATTTCAGGCGCCTAGCACACAACCCTCCACCAGGCTGAGGATCAAAGGGACTACATGGGATGGGGTACGGGGATTCCCTGGATAAACAGCCCCCTGGCAGGGCTAGGGCTGTCTGCACACTGCCAGCTTGCCTGAGCAAGGGGGAACTTGGATGAGATAACCTCACTGAGCTGTAACCAGGGATAAGGGATGGCAGGACTGGGAGCAGGTGTTCAAGACTAACTTTAATGGCCAGTGTTGCCAAAGGACATGAATCCACTTTTTGCCTACTCATGTTGTATGTTTAGCGTGGTTTTCCATGTTCATTTCTAGTGAGAATTTTAGAGGTTTGGCACTGTAAAGAGGGCAACTGCCCAGTTATCTGTCTGCAGCCAGTGCTGTTTTTAAAATGCTGACCAGAATTCTGTGGAGCAGCATTCTCTCTCTCCACCTGGTACTGAATGCAGCTTGTTTGGGATTCCTGTTCTGCCTCAGGTAGCCTTAGTTATTTTACATTCATGGGCACCAACTTCACTTTAAGTTATGGTACATGCATTTCCCAAACTGCTGTGGTTAGAAAGATGCTATGCTGTGATACCCCATCTCTTTGCTAAATCCCATCAGAACCTATCCTTGTTTGCAAATCATTTTGCTTCACACCTAAGATGGGAATGAAAATGAGGTATGAAAATGAGATATGAAAATGAAAATTGAAAATTTTGGGGGTTTCCATGGCTGATGTTCTCTTGCTAGCAAACGCTGTAACCCATTCCCCAAGTGCCACCTGAAGCAGGAGCATTCAGGTGGGCTCAAAAATGCATGGCTTTGCCTTGTCAGTCTGTCAGCATGTCTAAAAGATTGATAGGGTATGGTAATGAAAAATGGCATTTTTATGGAGTCTCCCTTGAATATAAAGCAATCCAGTAATTCCTGAAATAAAAGAGGAGTGGGGGAGGGGGAAGCTGGGAGAACCAAATCCTGGCTAACAAGAAGTTATTTTCTTTGGAAAGAAGCTGGCCACTATGTAAACAGAAGCAAAAGTGGGTGATGAAACAGAAAATAGGCACTTAATCCTGCTCTCCTGGAGGTTTTGTGGCAAATCTGTAATTGCTGCCCATGGCAGGGTGGAGCCTACTAGACCAGCACCAAAGCCTTGTGATACTTTGGCAATTACAGATATTGCTATATTTCCAGCAAAGGTTCAGGTTGTGGCTCAGGGAACCAAAAACCTGATTAATAACCTTTCCCTAGACAGTGAGGAACCACATATTTTATCTGTTTTCCATTTAAAGATAAAATTGTCAGTAGTTGCTTTTCTCTGTTGCAGCTTGGAGTAGTAGTTTACATAAAATATACAGATTAATGAGGAATAGGTTCTAAGAAGAAATCACCCCACATGTTAACACAGAGGGCTGCTGAGTAATCCCCTACAGGCACACAGATAAGTCTTGTAAGATAACATGGTAACCCTCTGTGTATAAATTCTGACTTTTCTATAAAAACCTGTTCTTTTTCAATTTCCTTGGCGTTTACACATGTGCACTGCCTTTGTCTGGAGATAAGCCCACAGAGTTGTTTGAGAGGAAATTGTTGGTCCAGGTAAAATGTCCTGTGGTGAATTTCTCAAAGTCTGCTATGCTTTACTTCCTTTTTATCTTTAGAGCTGGATTCAAGTTCTGAACTTTCTGTCCAACTCTTGACTTCTCCCAGGCTCAGTGATTTTTACAGTTCAAAGATTTAGGGGTTTAGCTGGAGACGTTTTTTCTGTTGATTCTTTTTTGAAATGCTCTCTTCAGAAGTGTCTCTGTTGCATACCTGCAGCTGAGTGGCACATATAGGGAAAAGTCCTGTCCTGAGTCTAGAATGTTGCTGCTTCAAAATCGAGGATGGTTTCATCATAATACTTTCTTTTAATGTTTCCTTTCATAATGTGTGGCAGGAAGCTTTCCCTTATTTTAAAACTTTTAGGACCACAACCCTCTCCATTCTACAAATCCTCCCCTATTTGCTTTCTAGGAACCTTATGGGGGTTTTTAGGGCTCACCCTTTAATGCTTTCTAGGACTCCATCTGGTTTTGCTTTCTACGCTTTTCCCCCTGCATTTGGATTTCTTGGAATTTTCCACAATTTGTAGGAACCCATTCATTTTACTTTCTAGAAATTCTGCTTTTTAGCAGTGCTCCTTGATGCTTTCTGGGAATATTTTACATTGTCTAGGATTCCTAGTATGCATCTGCAATAATTGTCCACATTTTCTAAGATCACACCAGTTTAATCTCTAAGACATCCCACCCCAGGAACTTTCCTGATTGATTATGCTTTCCCCCATGTCTCTGGGGAACCCCCATGTCTTCTTTCCCTATCCATTTTCTTAAGAATGTTCTCAACCTGCTGCCTGTGAATTTCTGCTCTGCTTTCCAGCAATTCCTCATTGCTTTCTAGGACTGCCTACATGCAAGGAAGTCCTTGGAACTTTCTGAGAGGAGTTTCTAATTTGCTTTGTAGAAATGCCTTATTTGCTTTCTAGTGGTTTGTCTTTGCTTTTCCAGTGATGGTCCCTTTTGAGGGAATACTGATTTTCTTTCTGGCAATTCCCTTTTTGGGAATTTGTCTTTCCAGATTCTCTCTATATCTTTGCAGGAAATCCCCCAGTTGCTTTCTATCACTTGCATTGTTAATAACTCCCCCTTGCCTTCCAGGAAGCCTCCTCTTTTTGGTAAATTCAGTCTCATACCTGGGAATTCCTCTCTGCTTTCAGAGAATTCACTACTGTGCTTTCAAGGATTTTTCTCTTTTAATTCCAGCAGTTTCCCAGTTCTACCTGGAAAGTCTAGTGTTCTTTCTAGAATTTATAAACCACATTTCTTTTCCTAGAGGGTTTATTTTGGTCTTCTACTTGCTTTGAATTCTCTGCTGCTGTTGAGAATTTATTGCTTGCTTTTCTTAGAAGTCCTAATCTATTTTCTAATAATTCCCTTCTTCCTTTCTAGGACACATTTTTTTTGAAAGCTGCCAAAGTGACACTTCTCTCTCTTAGCTTTCAGAGAGTTAAAAGTCACTGGTGTTTTTAATAAAAGCTGGCTGAGAGAACAAGTAAAGATCAGGATATCCTGAGTTGATAAAGAAGTGGAGAAGCAAGTCCCAAAAATCCTTTACAGACAGATTCTCTATGATTTGAACTGGAATTTCTTTATTCCAATAAAAGTGTGTGTGCCATATTGGTTTTGTAAGCCACTCTACCTCCAATTTAACTTGAACCTTAGCCAGGCCATATCAGATGGCAGAATTAAGAATACAGCATTTTTAAACAAAAAGCAGAATATCTTTTTTCTTCATGCAGGTGCTTTACACATTAAGAAGGCTTTGCTGGCACAACAATGCCAATCAAGGTGACAGCTTTGGTTTTGGCACAGAGGCAGAACTCTGCAGCATGAGCCTCAGCTGCTCGGTGATTAGTGCTCAGTGACACCAAACACTTTTAGGCTGCAGGATTTGTGAAAATCTGAGCAGTTAAGTAAATAAGACTATCAAAGAGATATGCCTCAGGGTGGTAACTAGAAAAACATAGCATCTCTTAATTTTTTTGAATTACAATGGAATGTTATCTGACTGTAGCATGAGGGTCAAATAGAAATTATTCACAAGCCCCAAAACCAAAATAGAAAAAACTTAGGACTTTACATTTAATGCAATACCAAAATCCATTGATTTTTCAAAAGCTGAACCTCACAGTACAAAACCATAACACATTTAAATGTTTTCCTTTTTTTTTTTTTTTGTCTCTCATTGCTGCAGACATTTAACTTGAAATCGCCAAATGACAGTGAGAAATGTCAAGGTAACTTGTTGTTTACCTGATGCAATTTAAGTGGTACTGACATCACACACTGACCACATTGTCAGCTGAAGATAAGTTTTAGTTCATCCACCACTGTCAGCTAAGCATTCCCTTATCATCTTTCTCAGCTATTTGTTTGGATATGATTAAATTATTCAGACTTTGGCTTGTTTAGTCTTTCAGGTCACTGCTACCAAAAGAGATAAGGAAGTTTATTAAGAGTGCATGTACTACGATGTTGGAGGGAAAAAAACCCGATGGAGAGTGTTTGTGGAGCTTATCTTTATTCATGAAGCCCTTGAGGGTGACGGGAAAGGGTACCAGGAATCCGTGCAGGCTCCTGCAGTCGGATTTACCTTGTTCGTCCTGGGTGCCTCAGCTAATGCACACACGAGGCTTCCAAGGCTTGTGCTCTGCCTGCTCTGCATTATTAATGCTCCCAGAAGGGCTTGCATTTGTGTGCTGCTGCCTGAGGGGACATTGCCCCCGGTGCCTGAGGGGACACTGCTCCCGGTGCCTGAGGGGACATTGCCCCCGGTGCCTGAGGGGACACTGCCCCGGTGCCTGAGGGGACACTGCCCCCAGTGCCTGAGGGGACACTGCCCCCGGTGCCTGGGGTGATGATAAGTATAGGGTTAAAAACATTTCTAAATCAAGGGACAGGGTTTAGGCCTGGTAGGCCTCGGGAAAATGTTGCTTATGTAGAACTGCACCTGTACAGTGTGATGAATGAATGATTGTGAACTGCAGCTGTGTAACCCTTTTATGGTTATGATAGGTGATGTGATTGTTATACTATTAACAATAACAAGAATCATGAGAAATAATCATGGGAATTTATGCTTGGGTGGAATCAAGGTACACAATAAAACAATGTAAGTTTGATAATTAATATACATTTATATAATATTAAGATATAAAAATCGATCACTCCAGATCCTATGGAGGAGTCAGATTTGGGTTCTGTATACCCATGACACCCAGAGCTCTCTAAATAAAAGCACCTGCATATAATCATTCTGTGATTATGTGTCTCTGAATGCTAACAGTGACACTGCCCCTGCTGCCTGAGGGGACACTGCCCCTGCTGCCACTCTGCAGGGCTTTCACAGCCGTGACCCTGTGTGATATTAGTATGGAGCAGGCACAGCTGGAGCAAAGTAGTGCCTGGTGCTTGGCAGTGGCTGGACTCCAGAAATACAGGCCTCTTGGAATTCTGATCTATTTCATTAGAGAGATAGTTGCACATGCACGGGTAGCAAAGCAAATCTGACTACTCTTATCCATAGTGTAATTATACCAAGTGTCTTAGTATTTGTGCCTCTATCCTTTCCTGAAACTGAAATAATAATTAAAAAAATCCCTACAAAATCTAGGCATTTTTAAAATTACAATTTTCTAGTGCTTATCAATGCAGACAAAAATGTAAAACATGCATGTGTGCAGCATAGGAGCTCTGAGATAATTCCTCACATTATTTAAAACTGATCTAATGGATTTTTGAACCAGACTCTTTGCTTATTTGGCACCCATAGTACCATGGATAGATTAATTTTGGTATGTTCTTTTTTACTGCTGCTGGATGGTTTTGAAGAGCATGTCCAAACAAGCTTCTCTCTCAAAGCAATGATGTCACCTGCTTGTTTTCTATTTTTTTTTCTTTTTCTTTTTTATCTGCAGCATTATCAGAGACACCTGATCCTTTGGAGGGCTGGGTATTGGTATTTATTCCCCCTGCTGCACAATCCTTTGCAAGAGCTGATAATGTGCTGACATGAAGTGCTCATAGCCAGATTGTGCAGTGTAGGTAATGTGCATGTGTAATGTGATATTCCTGCAATAAATTTGTGCAATTTCATTCTGTTCCACTAAAGGCAGATGAGGGAAGCAGTAATATAAACTAGAACAATTTTTTCCAATCTAGGAGGAATTTTGGACTGCCAAAATTTCTTCCTGTCCAAGAGGAGTGTTGCTTCTGGGCATGAAGTGAGAGAATGTCTCTTCAATAGGTCGTCAATGCAAGATCCAACCCTGGTCTGCTTGCCTCTCCCAAAAGAATAATAAAGGAAACCAAACAGATTGCCTCAATATCAGCATGGTTCTGCCAGCCTTAGGCTTTCCCAAATTTCAGGGTTAGCTTAAAAATCAATACATATGCTGTGGCTTTTTTGCTTTTCTCCAAAAGCTATCTCATGACAAATTGATTTGAATTGTTACCTTTGGCTCCACAATGGAGTTTAAAGACCCAATTAAAAAAGAAGAGAGAGAAAAGTGAGATTTGATGATAGACCTCAAAGAAAGACACAAAGTGTCATGAGACTTGTGATTAAACTTGGGGTAACATGCTGTTGTTAGTTTTTTGCATGTGTATTCCTTTGGATTTCAAATATACCAGTACCTGTCTAGAAATCTGATTGCTTGGGCTTTTGTTCATCTTATTTAACCCTCCCTTCTTGCCTCCCTATGGCTGATGCTTGTTCACCATCATGATATGGAGGGCTGTTAACAGGCATGTGCACAGGATTAATGCACACCCATTTCTCTATCCTGCTGCAGTGTTAGGTCTTCTAGGCAGGAGAAGTAATTTCATCCTCCTCCGTTACTAATGTAAAATCACTGGAAAAGTCAATTTTTAATTAAAAGCGAAGAAACAACAGGACAGCTACACCTTAATATGTAATAAGTTTAGGTCACACTTCACCCAGACATCAGCATTTTGTACTGAGCCCTTAGCGGGCGTCATGCCTGAGCAGACCAGCAGTAATTCCACCTAATGAAGTGGGTAATTCAGGTAAGAGGTAAGTGGTCAACTAGACAAGTGAGACATCATTTTTAATTGCATGAGAAATGTTTACACCCTTGCATACATCAGGACAAGAGACTTTGAAAAGGTATGTTCTGTAAAACAAGCTTATGGCTTTCTCACAACACCTGGTATTTTTTTTAAAAAACAGTCAAATAAAATGTCTTTCAAACAGGTGCTGAAGAACATTTGTGCTGAGCTTCCTGTAAAGCTCATGAGATTTCTCACCTTGCAGGGAAATGGCCCTGGAGAGTTTTGTGGAGATGATGCTTCTGTATGGGAGTGCTAACCATTACATATTAATGGCATAATTTGTCATTAGGTGATAAGTGCAGCACAGTCCCATGATGACAACCAGATGTTTGTCGCATTTCTAGGAGTAGAGGGTTCCTGAAAGGCAGCAGGGAGAAAGGAGGGTGAGCTATTGAAGTATCATCCTGGAGGAAAACAGCTCCTGGGCATTAAAACATTATAAACAAGTGCCTGTGTTCTGCTTCAGATCAAGGCTGCTTCAGAACCACACCAGACTCCCTTTCAGTGTCACATTCTATGTGTAAATTAAGAACAGAAGTAGCATTGCTTAAACGGAAAAAGATAAAGCTGAAAATGACTCTATGGATCTGAGCACTGCTTACCAGCAGACAAAATACTTGTTTCATGTTAAATCAGGTCCCTCAGATCTGGCGTGGCAATGAAGGACAAAGAGCAGCTCTGATGTGGGGTACTGTAATCATTTGGAATAATCTTGGTGTCCTATTTAAACAATTAATAGGCCCTAAGGTGAGCCCTCAATATCCCTTCCTGCTGAGCCCTTTAACTCTTTTTCTCTCTCCAGCAGATGTAAGTTGACTCAGCAAGGTTGTGATTTCAGGCTTTGGGGGATTGCAGAGCTCTTGCTGCTGTCACACTGTTGCTGGTGTAAATGATGGGTGGTGGAATGATGGCTGCTGCAATCAGTATTCAAAATGTTTGTCTACAAGCTGAGTGACTCATTAATTACAGGCTATAAAATGCTACATTGCTTCTCCTGTTCCCCTCAATCTAATTTGCAGGCATTGAGCCTTCTCCAGACGACACATTGATGCAGACAGTGAAAAAATACATAGTAAAGTCACTGTTTTAGCTCTGCCAAGTTGCCTCATCCTTGAATTGATCCCAAAGGAGGAGAGGTAAAATATAAAACTAAAGTAAAGGGATGAATTAACAAGGACAGTTTCTGAGAGGTGAAGATTCTTTGTCCTTCTTCCCTGCACACTTTGCACACTCTTTCATTACAGGCAGCTAAAACAGGGTTTGATCTTGGTTACTATACATTGCCATACAGATTTTTTTTCTTTTTATTTTGCCTTCAGTGTCTCTGAGAAATGAAATTCCACAGCATCTCTGGAAAACCTGCTCCACTGCTTGACCACTCACAGTGAAAATTTGATTCATGATGTTAGGTGGAATTTCAAGTCTTTTAATTTGTGCCCTTTTTGTCTTGTCCTGTCACTGAACACCACTGACAAGAGCCTGCTTCCCTCTTCTCCAGGCTGACCACTCTCGGCTCTCTCAACTTCTTGTGTGGGAGATGCTCCAGTTCTTTCATCATATTTCTAGCCCTTTGTTGAAATTACTCCTTGCAATATTGTTCTTTTTCCCTTTCTTGTTAAGTCAGAGGAAGCTTGCTTACATGACATGGTTAATGAATGTCCATGAAAGTAGCTGAAATCTTGAGGGAGATAATTATTAGTATCACTGTTAATCAGAAACTTTGAGCACTGAGGTTTTTCCTCAGAGAGCCCTCACCTGCCAATGTGCTGTCCAACAGGAAAAATGCCTGTAGAGGAACTCCTGCAGTAAACCAATCAAGTCTAGTCAGAGGTGAATGCTGAGGTAAAATATTGCTCCAGATATTCTATATGGATTCTTAGATGAAAAAAGTCAGTCTTTATTTATTACCTCTGATGTGAGCCTGCACAGGGAGAATTCCTGCTGTTAAATCCACAGATCCAGACTCCACCCCCACAGGTCTGTGCTGTTACACATTGAAGAGATCTGGATCCTTAAGGTGAATACAATGTTTTTTGAATCTTAGTTTCAAGCAGCAACACATGAAGAATCTAAAAGACCTCTTGGACAATTGTTTCTGTGTTTAACCACCTCCAAAAAGAAAAACCAAACCAAACCAACAAAAACAAACCAAAACAACCCCAAAAAACAACAAAAAATACCCCAAAACAAAACAACCCCAAACAAACAAAAACCACCCCAAAAGAAAGCCTTTCATTCTCTAAGAGGAGAAAAAGAAACTTTTTTCCTTTCCATTTCCATAGCAGGTTCCTTGTGCTGACATTATGGTAAGAAGTTTCTTCAAGTAGGAAATGTAAAGTAGATGCACTGACATGGAAGTACAGTTCAAAGGTAGTAGAAAATTTGTGAGGGTAAGAAAAGTGGTAGGGAAACTGCATGAGAGTTGCTATATATAGAGAATATTTTTCTCTGGATAGATTTTTACAGCTAGACTTAGAGGAGCCAGGCTGAATTCAGGCCCAATTGCACAGCGACAAAATACTAAACTGATAAAATATCCTTTAAGATAAACTTATAACCTTTGGTTATAAACTTAAAAGTATGACTACAAGAGATACTCAGAGAAGCTTTTTCAATCTAATTTACCCTCATATGTGCCAATATATCTCGCTTAATAATAATACTTAAAAAAATCCAACAACTAAAACCATCCAACATTTTACCTTTGAGAAGAACCAGCTCCAACTGAGAAATCCTCAAGTCATGTAAGGAACAAATCTCTGTATTTTGTATTGTTTTGGATTTTATAGAATAATGCATGGTTTAACACCCCACTTCCATTCATTGCTTATCAGTCTTATGAATTCTGAAAGAAGGAAGAAAAGGTATCTCTTCCACTTATCTGGGTCATTTCAGCTTGTTATTCAAACTTATCTCCAGTTTTTGCCCTTGTGAACTTTAAGTTGAGAGTGGTTTGAGTAAAACCCTTGCCCAGTTGATTCCAGCAATCCCCAGTACTTGTCTGCAGTAGCTCTGCAGTGAATATGAGGCTCTATCATCCCTGCCCTTTGTGCTGACCCTCTTCCCAGTAAAACCAAAGCAGACAGCAAGCAGATTTCCATACGAGTTCTGGAGGATTTTCCAAGGCAATCGTGCTGAAGTCACAATATGTAGTCTCAAACAAAAGGCCTTTGGACCAATGCTGTCTGGTCCTGCCAGTGGGAGTGTTTCATCTGCCTGGCAAACATTAAGGAGATTGGGTGCAAGGTAGGACTGGGCCCAGAATGCTTCATTTCAGACAGCTGAACTAATTCAATTGGGCAGGAAAATTTCTTCAAGCACAATCATTCTGGTTTTTATAAGACATTAGGACTCTCGATGTCACTGGCATTACATTTTCAGAAATATTCAGAAGTCATAGAGTACAGAGAATGAAAAACACAAAGGTGGGTAAGAAAAGAAGGCAAACTTTCTAGTCTGCCAAATCCAGATGGGATAATACCTAGGCTGCATCTTTCCTTGGCAGTGTGAACAGCCAGCATTGGTCTCTGTTTGCTATATTAAAAATACTCATGTCTCTTGTATATGACTGAATGGGAGCAATGGACTCTGAAGCTAGTATTACAGGCAGTGAAATGCTGTTTTATTTCGTCTAGGACAGGGTTTCTTATGCCATATTCTTGATACTTTTCCTCATTTGAGTTGGCTGTATTTCACACATATATTTCATCCACAGCTGTGCACAAAAATAGAAAGGGAGCACTGGAATCTTTCCATCCTAGTAGCAACACCCTGAGGTAGAAATTCCTGCTCTAGAGTTGTTAAGAGCTCTGTTAGGTGTCTAAAATGCACCTGTAGCTACCTGATGACTGATCAGCTGCATGCAGTCTGTACTGGGAAATAGCAGAAATTCATGGAGCATAACTTGATTAGTTCAGTAACTTCCCCCAGCAGTAGCTTTGCTGAATGCTGTCTAAGAGAATGCAGCTTATGCAGCATCTTCTAAAAGACTAAAAAATGTGTGATGAGAGTAATTCAGTCACTGCTGGTGTCAGGGCTATGGAGAAATGTGTATCAGAGTAATGCATGTCTGCTGTGCAACAGGTGAAATAAAACCGAGTCACAAAGTCAAGTGTGTGTAGCAGTAAACATGGAGGTGAAAGATGATGGTGGGGATGGATGGAAGTCAAGTTTCTATCATTATTTATAGTCTAGCAGCGTTGTTTTCTGAGTGTTTCTGGAGAAAATCTTGGAAGGTAAGGAGGCAGCCAGGGTGATTACTTCAGTTTGAATAACAATAGTATCCAAATGTGCAGCATAAAGCATGTTTTTGTGATCCTCATCACACTTAGGAAATCATTTGTGTGGCTCCTCATTGTGAACCTCTTGATCATGACAAGCAGCATTGACATGTGGCTCAGGGAATGAAAGAAGGAGAACAAAGACAGTGCTGGTAAGAAATGGATGAGACAGGAACAGCAGGTAATGAAGAGGAACACAGCAGATAGGAGGCTTTAGATCATTTAAAGCATAATAGATGAGAAAGATAGTTCACTGTAGATAAATGTGGAATAATGATGACTATGATGAATCCTTTTCACTCCAGACTCTGTGTTTCACAAAACAGAGCTTTAAAAAATAAAACCACCAAAACTTAGAAGTCAGAAGGCACAGCTCCGTGTGCTGCTAATGAATAGCAAACGGGAGGAAGATGAATATCTACATGGAGAAAGGTGGGAATTAGGATCCAGGATGCTCAGGGGTGGGGTAAAACAAAAAGGAGGAAAGAAGAAAGGGAGGGAGAGTGAACTCAATGGCAAAACAAAAAGGTTGGCTAACTGAAAAATGAGAAGTTTGGAACAGCAGACTTCTGTATGCAGAATTTTGATGTCAAGACAAATGATTTGGTCTTGGAACAGTTTCTCTCAGCTTATTGCTGGTGGTTATATTTTGAAAGCAGTTATACTGCATGTATTTAGAAGGCAAGTATCTTGGTTTAAGACAATTTGAGTACACCAAAATCAGTCACCTCCCCTTAGTTTTGACCAATCCTTTTCCACCCATACGGAGAAACGAAAGAAAATAATAGTTTGCTAAAAAATGAAACGGCAACAGGCAAAAAACCCCAATAAATAATCACTGGATACGAAATTGGACTGAGATAAACTGGACAGCTTTGAATGAATAAGTTAAAGTACAATCACACTTTCTAGGTGGGGAGTGGAGATGACAGGAACTTCTAGCCTATAGACGGGACTTTGATTTTATTTTTTAAGCTGACTGCCAGCTTTTGACTGTCTGCTTGTATGAAGAAGTGGCAGCTTTGCATGTCTAGATAATACCTAGACTTGCTGATCTCTTTTTGATTCTGTATCTTGTGCACTGAAGCCTATGTTACAGGGCACACTATTTCATTTGAGGTCTTTAAAATGAGCTGTTAAAATGTGATGTACAGAACATACACACCTTTTATTCTATATTTTATAGCCATCTTGAAGGTCAAATGAAAATCTGGTGAGTCCTTTCTGAGCTATTTTTCTGCTTCATTTCACAGTACTTGCCTTTTTATTATCCTATTATACTGTTTTACTATACTATTATTGGTTGAAATTAGTAAAGATATAAGAGGGAGGGTTTAGTATCCCAAATGCAATCTTTGCAACTTGGGTTTATATACTGATAAAAAAGGCCCCACAACCACTAATGCCTTTAGAGAGTAATGGTGCTCCAATGGAAGTGTCTTTCTATCAAAGGGAAAAACATCTTTATCTGTCACTTAGAAGCCCTTGTCAGTCTTTAACATTAACAAATGAAACAGGACATCTCAAAAGAAATACAGGAGGCACAGAAGTGTGAGAACTCTTGGCACAACGGGCCTTTCATTTCTCTAGTTAATATCAAAGAAATAGATATTAACTTTTTGTTAACAGGCAGATGTGATAAAAGATTTTTTCTTGTGTTGAGAGGGGTATAAATCTTGGTTGAGCTGTTCTTCCTGGCCCTTATCTCTGAACTGCAGTTTCTCATGGGAATGGCCTCTGCTTTGGATGCTCTGGGATTCTGTGTGCATGGAATGATGCAGCGCCCTGCTCTGTGCTTGTCTTTAGGAATAGAATAACATGAAGTATTCAACCAATTTATTTTCTTATGTTCAGAGCTGCTGAACAGCTGTTCAGGCTTTAATGTGTACCAGAGATGGGTTGGGAGCACAAGTGGAAGTTTCCTTTGGAAGCACTGGATGTAATGTCTGTTGGAGTATGGCCAGAGGATCTCCTGACCAATTGGGAAAATTCTGAAGGGCAGAGTGTGGAGGTATTCATCTAGATCTTGGTTAGAGCTGTTGGTTCAACCACGCTCTGTAAATGGCTTAAAGAAGGTCAGAAATCCAAAAATATGTGTTTTGATGTGGAGAGGCAAACAATGTTCATACTATCAAAACCTGAAATGTCAGAGTAAAAATCTCTGCCCGTTACTGTGGGGGTATCTTAAAATTTCTCCTTAGATACTTTACACAGGTTACTATTTCCTTCCTATTTATGTGAAATGCAAGACATTTAGCATCCATTTCTTTGGAGCTGGTGGTGTGGCAATATTCTCTTGGTTTAGCTCTCCATTCTTCTGTCTTTTCTCAGAAACACTTTTCTTCTCATTCTGATGGTGGCAATGTGCTTCTGTGGAGGAAGGATTTTATGAACACTTGGGTGTTATCTGTGCTGCATCCTTACAGATGGCTTTAAACCCTGGGCACTGGGCACAAGGTATGTTCAGAGAAGACATGATTTCCCTTATTTCAGCTTTTCTGCTAATGAGTCATATCTAGAGTTAAAACCTGAGAATTGTCTGCTCTGAAAAGTCCAAACTTTAATCTATTTTAGCTCTTACTCCTGTGGAGTGCTACTATTTTGGTGACTTATCGTGATAACCTAGTTCCATGTAAAAGACTCTCAACCTGAATTATCAGTTACCTAGGGATGCACCAAACAAGCTTTTGGCATTTGAAAAAGGATCCAAGAAAATCTCCCACTGGTAAATATTTTATATTTGGAGTGCAGATATGAAGACACTGAGAATATTTTTGCAGTGTCTTGATAAATGAGTGCTGCCAGGATGGTTGTGGCACTTGGTCCTTTAGCACAATAAACTTGCTTGGATATGTTGATAATCTGGATGGTTATACAAATTTTCTAGGAGATAACCTTCCACCCTGTAGAAGGGAATTTACTAACTGTAATCCAGAGAATTATATCTACTTGTAATAGATCTGTGGTGCCCACAGTTTTCCATAGTGTGATGGAGCTGAAATCTTTGCTCTAGACAGAGAGAAGAGAAGGAATTCTTAGGCATTTATTCCCTTGTGGTAGAGCCACACACATACTGGAAGTTCACCTGAAGCACTGCACAAGTAAGAGCCTGTTTTTACAGGTAGATGGAGCGTGGTCTGAAGGATGTGCTTGCACTGATAGAGAGATAGGAGGTTCTTCATGGCCTCTGAACTGGACAGTCTAGCTGAGGCAAAATTCCCATTTCATTCATGGATGAATAGAGGGTAATTTTTGTTAGAAGGGATAGTGATGTGTGTATCAAATGTTCTTCTTCTCCCTGACAGGATAAGCTTTATAATTACAGATGGGCCATGCTTGAATTGCCACACACTTCCAGCAAATGACATTGGATATTAGTGATTCTGCCCAGTCTGCAGGAAGCAGCTCAAGGCTGCAATTCTGCAGAATCACTGCATATTCCATATTCTTACAGCCCTAAATTGGAGTCTTTCTTACTTGGAAATTAGATCTTTCGTGCTGCAAATGGTGCCAGAGTGATGGCACCATTGCTTGTTCCACAGCAAAAGGGGAAGAAACTTGTGGCAGTGTGGTTTCTTTTGCACATTGTCTGTATTTATAGATACATAGATTTATAGCAGCTATTTTGGTATGAGGTATGGGCTAGAAGTGTTTTGGAGGCTTTAAAAAAAGGCTGATATGTGACAGAAAGGGAAGGCTGAGGGATATGGAAAGGGATACTTCCAAAGACAACAATGCAGTTGTTGGAGACAGAAGCTAGATAATACAAAACTTAAAATGATGATCCACCCAAATCAGTAATTCTTTCCAAACGGGTCATGGGAGAGGAATATTAATGTGGCTTGTCTGTGGCACAAGGTGATCTGTGATGGGCCTCAAAGGGTGCCTCAGTGCAGGAAGCACAGTCCAGGACCACAAGCAAGGAAAGGGAAGATACAGGAATATGCAGTGAGAAATGAAGGGTAGAAAATTGATTGCTGGTGCCAGACACTATTGCAGCACAATTAGCACTGGGCTGGAGCTGTGTGTCAGCAAGAACCTGTAACCACAGTGCTGGATGCAGGAGGATGAACAAATGCAATGACTTTGAACTGCAGTCCTAATGTCTTTGTTCAGTAAAGTTTACTTTCTGGATGGTTAAAAAAAGGGAAAAAAATAAAGACCTTTTATTTTCCAATGCACCTTTAAACTCCAAAAAACTGGCAGGTTCCTATCTTTTATAGTGTACTATAAACTGTGGAAGTACCATTCCCTCCTCTTTTTCTGAGTTGTTTTTACATCAGAGCCCTCTCCTGTGAACAGACTCTTCTATAAAGAATGGAGAGGTCTGAGTCACCTGCTGGTTTTACCCCTGTCATTGCCTATACTGGGCTCCTTTTCCTAAAATGCTCACTGGATCTTTCAGCCACCTGCTTTCTGGTGGGTAATGTCATGTCAGGGAGAAAGAAACAGTATATGATACAGCAAGAGCAAGGGTAAAATAAGCAGTAAGATCTGACTTCCCCTTCCCCTTAATTTTGTTTGCATCTTTGTTTGCAACAATGTTGCTTTGCCATTACCACTGCTGGTGGTACCTGTTACCAGCTGGAAACAATACAGGGTGAAATCAGGAGGTGTTTTGTCACTGCAGTTCTTGCTCACTTCTCCCACAGCACGGGGAACCTGCATTATTCTGCTCACCTGTGATGTCAGCTCCTTTGCATGCACAATATTTGACTTTTATCCTGCGTTATTTACTGTGGTTTGCGCTTGAAACCAAGGAATTTTTCAGAGCTGGTTAAGACAAAGCCTAAGTCTATGTTCAGCATATCCATGAATGTCAGAACCCCTAAGTATGCTTTTCTGATTCTTAGAGAGAATAATTTTTCAAGATGTATACAAGGAGTTGGAGGAGAGTCCTGTCTTTTACAGAGCAGCACTTTTGAGATGTGAAGTTCAGGACATTTCTTATGAAATCTAATAATTCTGCCTCGATGCAGCAACTGGATGCAGGACATTCAGTTGTATGCACAGCTGAATACACCACTGGTATTTGAGTAGATGGGTTTATTCTTACATGCCTGAGAAAAAAAATAGGATGATTATTTGGGAGAGTTGTCTGGATGAGGATAAAGAAAAAAAGATGTTGGGATGAGAAAATGGAAAGGAGTTAACTCAGCTGATGCTTCCCACTCCTGTTTGTTTCCAGTACCCTGCATCTCCTGATCATGCTCTGCTCACAACTGCTTCCACCTGGAAGTGAAAAGAGTAGAACCACTTTTTAATGGCACTTGCAAGTCACTTGTCTGACTAGGAGGCCCTTAGGTTTTTATAATTTTGATAAATACAATATTTGTATTTTATTTTTTCCTGATTTTTTTCCTTTTCAGTATTACACTATTTCCTTCAGGCACTTTAACCTATTGAGTGAATGATCTAGTTTATTCTCTAGCAAATCCTTAATGATTAAAACTGCTGTTTTCTTTTCACCTTTGCCCTTACCTTTCCATCATGATACATTAATCATTCTTTGCAATTCTTCCCCCCACCCCCACAGGTTTACATCCCTAGAAATGCATTCTCACTCAGGCCTCTTTCAGTTAATATAAAAATTAGGTTTTGCCTGACATTGGTTTCAAATAATTTACCTAAGGAGCAGAAATAATACCTGGAGCTGATTTCACTAATTTCACTGATATTACCCAGGGCTGCATATAAATCACTGTGTACATTTCATTTACTTGACCACTAATTTTGCTGTTCTCTCTAGAAGTGCTGACTGGGGCCGGAGAAATCATTATCCCAGACTTTCATGAGACACACGCTATTATTTTTGCTTGTAACAGGATCTATGATAAATTGACTTCATTAACTTCAAGCCAGTTCCCAACTCTTGATTTCTAATCAGTTTTTATTTTGCTCAGAGATCACTGGCTGCTAAAGCATAACATCGGTCTTCAATCAGAAGTGAAATTAAGCTCTCCTTTTAGAGCTGAGTGGCAAAGGGCCTCTTCTGAAGCTGGCCTGGAGGAGGTTTGGTTTTTATGTTCATGCTCTTCATAACCTGCCTTTCATCAGAGGTTGCTGTCTCCAGAGTCCTGCCAGTAGAGCATTTTGTGCCAGAGTTCCCTACCCCACCACAGGCAGAGTCCTCTGAGTTATTCAAAGCAGTCTGAAGGGCTGATTTTCTGAAATCAGAGAAGGGCCAACTCACAAGGTTCACCTCAGCAATGGTAAGAGTGGCAACAGCCTCCAAGCCCTCTGTAGTGCTGCGTAGTTACCCTGCAGCCACCAGGGGCAGGTGCACTCTGTATTTGTCTTTGGTATTTGAAGGGCTGAGTAGAAATGGCCCCAGCCTAAGCCAAATTTAGTGCTGTGATGTTCTTCCCATCCATTCTGGGGTCAGCCTGAAAACCCAAGGAGGCACAGATATGTCTGTTGCACTGAACACTGATGTGGGTTGGTGCAGGTGGTGGGGAAGACTGAACAGCCTTGGGAAAGTTTGCAATATTTAGGTGAAAATCACTCATTAGCTGGAAGGTTCAACGTGGCTCCTTCTGCAGTCTTGAGGGCAATGCTACTCTATATCAGTGCTGATCCAGTGCTTTTCTCTTCAGGGTAGGCAGATCCATCCCAAAGAGCCTGGAGCCACATTTGGGAAGCGTGTCTTGGCCAACTGGACTTGAGTGCCCTGTATCAGTATGGACCGACTCTGGCTGCAATTGGAAACAATTAACTAACATTGTCCTCTTTGCTGATAACACCTGAAAGGATCATAGTTTGAAAAGTTTTCTCAGGACTTCCTTTATCAAGAAAAATAAGGTCCTGGCTGACCATCATCTGGGTGAAGCCCTCTGACACACAGGAAGAATAAGTAAGATTTAATGGTTCTTTCTCAAAGGTTTTAAGATACTTTGTGGGATGCAGGATGAGTTTGCCTGCTCCTGAGATAGGAAGGAGATAACCAGCTGCTGGACATGCAAGTGGAGAGGATATGATCAGGATTGAGCAGCTGTTTCTGATTTATTGAGTAAGAACACATCCTTCATGCCAAGCACACGAGGCTGAGCCAAATTTCTTGTGCCTAAGGTTGGCCTGGCAAGTTTTCACAGCCTCATTTCCCTCTTGGTGCTCCTTACCCTCTGGCACAGAAGAGCTGGGATGTTGCTGGGCTCTGTCATTGCCTGTCTGCTGATCTACTGAAAGGTGACTTGAGAGACAGAGGCTGTCAGCTCTGTGACTCGAGCCAAATCCAATTCATTGAGGAACTGTCCTGCCTTCCTTGCTGTTGTAATTTAGCAGGGCTCTGTCGATTTAGTAGTAAATGTAGCTTTTTAGCCTCTAAAAAGCACCATTCCAGTAAGGTGCAAATGAAGCTGGCAGTCTGACAACTTGATCTGTAGCCCTTGGAAAAAAAATAACTACTGTAAATTTCAGTTCTAATAATGGCTGAAACAAAATATTTGTATGCTATGCCTCTTCAATATTCCTATGTTTATCAATAGATAAATGGAAATGGACATTTTCAGTATCTTGGATTATTTTTCTTTTCCTTAACTGAGCTGTATGATTTTTGCCCTAGGAGAAGGCTTTGCTGACCTTGGAGGCCAATAAAATGTGGTTGTGTGAGATGTCTTCCATCTTCCCAAGAAGCAGAAAATGGATCTGAAGGAGGTAAGCCTGAGGAATGGTTCTGGATCTTGTTTTAAGGCAATTTGAAGATGTGGACTCTAAAATGGGTTACCTCTCCTTAGTTTTCACCAATCCCTTTCTACCGTTATTATGTCATGATTATCCCAGAGCAAAAAGATTTGGATTCCTTTTGCTGTCCTGTATAACTCCTCAAAGAAAGGGCACAGCCAGAAATTCTCATCAAGAAAAACATCAGTTATTTAAAAATATTAGATGTCTTCTATTGACAGACACTTAAACCTTGCTCTTATTGTCTTCTCTCTTGTGTGTGGGAATCAGAAGATTCTTATTTATTAACGTTTCAGACACTTTAAAGTTGTCACCAGATGAAATCAGGAGAGACTTAGGCTTTCATAACTTACAGGATAGAATTATTTAGGCCATTTGCTAGGAAAAAGGTTTAGATTTTTCACTGCCCTGGCAAGTTAAAAGGTCTTTGTAACTGAGAGAGCTGTAAGATCCTGAGGAAGATGGATGACTTTCACTAATCCTGTGGTGAAGGGCAAGGGACATTTCCTTAATAAAGACTAAAAATATTTTTTTTGCTGAATTTCAGTCATGTGTTGTCAGGGGAACTTAGAAGGACATTGTTAAATTAACTACAACACTAGGTTCTTTGTATTAAACACTTAAAAAAAATTAAATATATTTTTTTCTCCTTTTTGGTGTTTTATGGATTAGCAGCATAAAAAAGTGTTGTGGCTATAACAAGGCCTTATAATTATCTGCAAAAGCTGTTGGGGAATAGGAAAGCTTAAAATCTGAGTGAGGCTAAAAATTATCTGGGAGAACTTGGGTCACAGTCATTCCCATCACTGGTGCTCAACTTCCAGCCTTCCTACTGGCAACTGGGAATCTTTCAAGCCTAATTTGCCCTGGAAAGAGAGATTCGTTTAGAGCTCAGGTTTCAGCTGGGTCTTACAGCCTAATTAAAAGAGATGAGGGTATAAAGACACAGCATGGGAATGCCAAAATGGGGCATTTGTTCAACAGCAAACCGTGTCCTCTGTGAAAATAAAGTGCTCAAACTTCACAGTGCCTAAATCCCAGCCTCACACTCACTGGGTGTGAGGAGGAAGTTCTGATCATTTCAGGAAAAAAAACCCCAACTTTCAAAAACTTTTTGAAGGTGTACAATGTCAAGCCATGCCAATAAACAGAAACAATATCTGGTGACTGCTGAAGCCAGAAACAACTTGTTCCAGATCCTGGGGAAATTCCTTGTACCTTGCAGGATGAGGTACCTATGTAGAAACACCACAGTACCTGTGCAGAAGTATTTTCACCCAGGAACTGCTGGTGGCTTCTCCCACCAGCAATGGCAAAATAGGGGAAGACTCTTCCTCCCTTCAGGATGAGAGTGGTAAATTTTTGGTTTTGTGAGCTGTATTTCAGCACAATAACACTCAGGCAGACAAGCCAGAGTATAAGGCGTCTTTCTGCTTGTGTTGTTTTGTGCATGTTGATGTTAATGCTTTGAGGGCAAGGGGTGCTGCATTGCACTTCAGGACTTAGAGCCGCATGGCTCTAAATTTAATTTTCTTTTGTTTGGTCAATTGATTTGGTGACCTTAATAGACAGATTCTGGTTCCTGAATTATCCACGGAAAAAAAAATTCTCAGAAAAGGCCTCTTTCCTTGAAATAGGTTTGGCTCTCATAGTATGCACTGTTTCTTTACCTTGTGTCAAGGAGAAGGTCACAAAATTATTCAGAAGCTGCAGGGAAATCCAATGGCATCTTCAGTTACTAGTGTTTTTTGTTTTATTTTGTTTTTCTTTCAAGCACTATAAGAAGAGAAACATATCACAGTAGCTGCTTGGGACTCTGTGAGGGGAATCTGCATATTCTTTTTCTCATTAACTTGTGTCTTACATAAATCAGAGATGTCACAAAATGCTCACAGAACATGGTGTTCCTTCTCTCCCTTCCCTGCTTTAGAAGAAGATGAGGTGCTGTATGTCTGTCACGTTAAAATGTCCCACCTGGTAACAGCCTGAGTGCTGTGAGCTATTTCAGTGTACCTGCATATTGCCATGGAGGATGTCAAATGCCTCTTCTCAGGATCTTTGCAGCTTTTTTATTCATTACTATGAGTAGTGTGGGGAAACTTGTTTGAAAAAAATGCTCCAGACAAGTGTAAGCCAAGGTAGGAGATGCAGCAGGAGAAAAACCCCAAAGTATTAAATTTGTGTCTTAAATTAAGCTACATCATGGTATCTTATTGTGGGTTTATCACATAAAGTGACATTTAATCTGTGGGGAGAATCATGGAGCTGTGGTTTTCACAGGAGGCTTTTTGTCTGTCCTGAAATATGGATGGCTGTAAAGTAGTGGGTTCTACTCTGAAAATAAATGCACTCCTGAGGTAGGCCTGTAGGTTGTTCTTGGACTGAGTGAACTGAAGCATCTCTGAGTAACATTTGCTCTGACCCTGATGTCTGCTGGGAGCTGCAGCAGGTGAGGACATGGCAGTGACGAGGAGGAGATGTTGGGAATCATTGCAGTGGGTTGACCTTGTGGTCCATTAGCTCTGGTGTCCATATCGAACAGTAATGGCTTCTGTCAGGTGCTTCAGATGAAAATTTAAGGGAAGATAATGCCCTCCATCTTGTAATTATTGGAGTCTACATATTGAGACATCAAGGTTTACATGGTTCCTCGTTTTTGGTGTTGTGTTGTTTCATTAATTGAATTGAACAGCAGAGTAACATCTGAGATGGTGGCATATATTCTTAAAAATCCAGGGCTCCATTGCCTTATAAGAGTACCAAGACTGTCTGAGTTCTAACTGCTCCAGTGGATTTTAGTATTTCTTTCAAATACTCTCTGGACAATGTAATCTTTCTGTTTATGCAATCTTGATGAAATACAAGAGGAGTGCAAGCTTTCTCTCATTGTGGCCGATCATTATGCCACAAATCAGGAAAGGCCAATTTTAAATGCAAATTTTGTCTTTTTGAAAGGATTGCCAAGCTGAAATGTGCTGAGTAGAGCTGCCTGCATTCTGAGTGTTCAGAATGTGCTGGGTTTGGTAAAAGGCTATCATTTTCTGTTACAATAATACAGCTGTAGGGAATTATGTGGTAGCCAAATTCATTTCAATTTTCCCAAGAATTAGAAGCAGTCCTACTCAGACCCAAAGAAAAAGAGGAATAAGGAGGTGACAGCATCCAGCAGGATGATCATATAGCAGATTGTTTTGGAATGTTACCAAGAAGTTAGAAAAGCTGTGAATCTGGACCTGACTCCCTAGTCCCAGTTCTTGATTGTCAGGAGAAGACAGCAGAAGGAAGACCTGAAGGACGGCAGATCACAAATAATTTGAAGATTAAAAAAAAAGGATAGTTGTTTTTTTAAGGCCTGAGGGTGAAAATGAAAAAAGAAAAAATATTAAAAATACAAATTTTAGGAAAATATCTGCTGAAATGAAATTCTTTGTAATCCAGCTAGCTCTGAAGTTAGTGGGACTACACACCTTAAGGAAATGCTTAAATACTTTAATGCTTTGCTGTTTTTGTGATATGGACATAAATTACAAAAGCTGGAAAATTCCAAGGAATTAATGGTGGGATGAGACTGTGATGAGCAGCAGAGAAGGCAGAGCTGAAACCTGTCATATTAAAAGAGGAAAGCAATGAAGTGGCTGAGGCTGCTTTGTCAGAATTGGGGAAAAAAATAATCTTACACTGCATCCTGTACATTAATTAGCAGCAATAAAAATAATTGTTCCCTCCAGCTTGAAACTGTGGCTAATTGCACTTAAGTGCTCATTCCAAGCTAACATAATTAGACCTTCACTGTGTTTCATAAATACACGGCTTAAATTATGCAGGGAGGGAGGAAGTGTCCTTTGTAGCTCTTTCCTGTCTGTCTTCCTTTCCCTCTACTTCCACAGCTGTTTCTTAGCCTTCCTTCTTAGATGATCCTACTGTGTGTGCTGGAACAGATTATGGAGGCAATTTCTTACTGAGACAGAATTATGCTGGTTTTGTCCCTTGTGTCAGACAGGTTTGGTAAGATCCAGCTTGGCGTAGGATTTCAGGAACTTCAGCCTCACTGAAGTTGTGCTTTCATGTCTCTGATCCCCAGTACAGATCCCAAATGCCTAGTTCAAATAATAAGCTTTTGTAAAATGAGGGAAGAAAGCACTAAAAAGAAGAAAAAAACCCCCAATCAACCCAAAGATTTTCTGCCTTTCTAAAAATATAGTTTCCTTATATAATAACTGGTAACTCTTTAGGTGATGTATATTCCTGTGTCTGCAAGAGATTTGTGTTGACTTTTCCTTCCCCCGCTGACATATAGAGGATGAAAACATATTATGAACTTCATTACTTTTGGCTAGAAGTTGCAGTGATGTTCTCTACTGCTATTTGAAGATAAAAAAAATAATTCACTCATTCTCCATCCTTTCTCTCATGCCCTAATTTAGATGCATGCAGCTCCTGAAAATAGTTCCATTTAGCCTTATCGCTATTTTTGTCTCTCTTCCACCTTTATTTTCATTGAGTCATGAGACTAAAAATGCAGACCTTGTGCTGGGCAGCATTACTAACACAGAGCTGCTCTGATGGCTCTCTGGCAGCTGGAGGACGTGCATGCTCTGGCACGCTGCTGCTGGCAGGCCTGCTGCTCCTCTCTGAGGGAGAGGAGATGTGGGATGTCACATGCAGCTTCCTGTGGTCCCTGCCAGTCATTAACTCTGCAAGAGCTGGGGGTTCTTGAGGTGTCCTGTGGTCAAGATGACCCCAAGATGTGTAAATAGTCTTTTCTCTCCAACCCAGCTGTCCAAGAACGAGTCTGAAGTCTTTGGCTCTCGCTCTCAAGGTTGTTTATTGTTGGTTATCAGAAAACATTTCCAGCCTGGCCTGCAGAGGTCTGTTCAGCAGACCAGACCAAGGCACTCTCTGCCCTCCCCTGGGGCTGGTGCTCTCTTTTATACTATAAACTACGTATACTTTATTTATAGTTACTTTCCAATAGCTATCACCTATGTTAGACTGTGTCCCTTTACTTTGCACCAATACCAAAGTGCCACCATCACCCAAAAGATGGAGGCTAGGAGGAAGAAGGAAGGAAGGAAGACAGGACAATGCCCAGTTCCCTCCATCTTGCTCCCCAGCTCACCATAATAAGAATCCTAAATCTACACTTTTGTGACTTTTACTTCTTCACACAGTGATGGTAATTTGTTCCATGGATCAAACTCAAAGCCACAAGGATCTCTGGCTGCATGCCAGGGTCTCTGACCCCCCTGCCAGGGCTTTAAATCCCCCTGGCCTGGGCTCAGATCACCCAGGACTGTCAGAGGGACGTCCTGGGTTCCCACAGGGGGTGACAGATTTGGGAGTGGTTATGGCAAAAGGAGTGCAGTGGTGCCTGCCTAGAGAGAAAGGATGGAGGAAGGAGAGCTAATTGGGCACAAAAACAGCCATGGAGAAGATGAATGTTTGGAAAAGGAAGGAGAAGGGAATGGCTGGAGATGAAAAGACTGTTCAGCAAAAAAAGCAAATAAGCAAACAAAGGAAATGCCCCAGGCCATGATTCCACCAGACTGAGCAAAATAAAAGTGAGCCTGGTTGGTAGGTGGTAGGAGGCAGTGATGATCCCAGGGTTTAGCATGGCTGTCCTTCTCCTGAATTTTGCTGTGTGACACCTTAATGAATGACTTTGTCACAACAGAGATTTCCCACCTTCAGTCTCAGCAGTTTTCTGTGGTAGTTGCCATAATATTGTGTTGATTGATTTTCTAATGGTTTTATTGTTTTGCCTCACCTCCTGTCCTGATATCTTGTGTGGTGCTGCTGTGGACTCTTGAGCTCCTGTTGCACATTGAGCTGAAGTGACTTCTGCCCCCTTAAAGTTCTTGTGGTAGTGCTCTGGGATGAGAAGGACAGGTCACTGCTATCTCAGAAGATTTTGCCTTTGTGCAAAGCCTTTTAACCTGAAATAGGAGTGATTGTGTTACAGAATAATGACAAAGTAAGGACTGAAACTAAGATCTCGTTTTGGCACCCCTTATTTGGGAAACTGTAATTTAATGGCTAAGCTTAAAGATTAAAACCAGAACATACTTCAGAGACTTTTAAAACAGCATATCCTGAAATGAAAAGACTGAAAGCCATTCAGGTAAAAAGGGATCTCAGGAGCTCTTTACTCCAAATTCAGCTGAAAGCAAGGTCAGCTGGTCAGAGAAGTTAAGCTACTCAGAGAATTATCGATTTGGACCTTAAAAATGTCTTCTAGTGGAGGCTGCATTTCCCTGGGCAACCTCTGTCCCTGCTTGAAGGCTCCAAGGCAATAAAGTTTTCCCTTGTGTCCAGTTGTATCCCTTCCTGTTTCCCTTGATGCCTGCTGTTCCTCATCCCCCCACAGTGCTGTGAAGGGCTTGGCTCTGTGCCTTTTATAACACGCTCAGAGGTGGTTCTTCCTCCAAACCCAACTCTTGAGGCTGAACAAGGCCAGGAACCTCAGTCTGCCCTCATTGGGTGAGTGCTGCAGACACCAACCACAAAGTGATCTCACACTGAACTCGTTCCAGCGGTGCCTTGCACCAGTTTTCAATCCTGTGTAGTTGCCTCTGCATCCAGTGTAAAGTATAGGCTTGGATATGTGCCTGTTTTGGGGACAGTGTAAAGAGCTAAAGTTGAGGTACGTGACATGGATTGCTCTCCCCTTGTGCCCAAATTCGTCCATTTTCACCAGGAAGGCCACCAGGTTGTTAATGAATTATGTTTTCTTGGTAAATGCAAAGGTGCTAAATTTAACAAGCGAAGAAACCAAAGCATTGTTCTGTTCTTTGTGGAGGAGAGGGAGTGGTCACAGCACCGAGCCTGCCAGAGTCCAAGGAATGTTTGGACAATTCTCTCAGGCACATGATGTGATTCTTGGGGCTGGCCTCGTGCAGGACCATGATCTCTGTGGGTTCGTTCTAACTTGCAATATTCCACGGTTCTGTGATCGCTGCATCTCCAGTGCCGCTTTTGAACGCATTAAATTCCAAGGGCCACAATTCCTCATGGATTTAAAGCTGAGCAGTGGTTAGTTTTCTTTGGGAGGCTGACCCCTAGTGTCTCAGTAAGACAAGCTCAAGAGAAGAGAAATAGCAGAGGAATGGAGTGAAGCCCAAAATATGTCTGCATTGAATGGCATTTTATGAGCCTGCAAGATACTTTATTTAATAATAAAAGAGCAAGTGTTGCTATGGTGTCTTGAGTATCCACATAAGGATTCCATGATATTTTTAATCTTTATTTTAATTACTGAGTTCAATTTTTGAAATTGCAGGGACCTCTTTCATTTTTTGATTATGCACTGTTCTGTGAGACTGAAATATTAATTGAAACAAGAGCTGCCTTTGCTCTTTCTTGAGAAGAAATCAAATAATCTGTGAAGCCCCAGCTATATGCAAGATTTGATTAAAAGTCTCATGGAGGTCACCAACACAGCCAGTGCTGAAACACAGTTAATTTTCATACATGAAAAGCATGAGCTCAGTCTTAGAAGCCAGACAGAAATATCTGTTGTGCATGGTGGGTTTCTCTGTCTGCCTATGTTAAAATCCAAAACACTGGCAGGTTTTTATTGCTTCAGGTCAGACTCCACAATGCACCAAGTTTCAATTCTGAGGGCTCTTGGCCGCTTTTGAATTCCTGTTGATTTGACATCATTCTCCATCTAACCTCTGTTGATGTCTGGGATGGTGGAAAAGGTGTTTGATTGTTTTGCTGATGCAAAGGAGTTTGTAAAGCAGGTGTTTGTTTATAGAGCAGAATGAGAAGTACTCCTGTTCTTTCTGTGGTGTTCCAAGGAAAGATGTTTGTTCCCTCATCTGAACACATTCAAGTACATTATGGATTTAAAAAAAAATTTATGGAAATACATAATTTCAACTGTGGGCAGAATATAAATTTTTGAAACAAGGATGAGATATTATCCAGAACTTGTTTAAAAAGCAGCAGAAATCACTGGCTCACATAATATCCACAGGCAAACAAATACCTTATGCTACTATAAACAAGCCATTGCTGCTGTTGGGAAGTTCTTGCAGGAGGTTTCCTTTCCGTGCAGTGCATTATTCCCATCCCACACCAGCTCAAACAGCCTGAATTTTTCATCTTCTGGCAATGGTGCTGGAAATTTATTTATTTTAAAGGAAAGCTGCTGAGGAAATCAATCTTGCCTGAAGGGCTGTATACTGAGACCATGCCTCAAAATATCTGCCTTATTCCTACTGCACAGAACTTTAGTAGCTGGTACTTTCAGAGATGTTACTTTGACTCATTTATGTTGCTTTCCTTAGGCATCAAAGTGAAAGTTGGTTTAAGAAACAAACGAACATGAATTTTTCACAGAGAAAGTAAAATGTAAGTAATACCAGACAATTGATGAGTTCTAGAAATGTAGAAGTAAATCTGTATATGTCCTTGCAGCATCTGATTCCATGGCAATATGCCTGAGACTTTGTAGCACGATTGAAAAATGTGTGTGTCACTGTCGTATTAAGGATTTTGCAGTGCACTCCTCACTCATACAAAAAGATCTGTGGTGCTTTGGCATGTCTGATTTTTCTGGAAATCATTACATTTGGGATGATATTTTTTTTTTTTGTGCTGAGTATGTATCTCTGTAAAAGAAGGCATTTTATCCTTCTAAATTCATTCCATGTCTGTGCTGTTAAAACTGACTATGGCAACCCTCAAATTCTGGTTTATAAACCTGGCCCTACCTTCTTTATTTTAAGCAGGGTTTAACTTTTTTGGCTTCATGGTTCCATAGTTATGTAGAAATCAGATCTAATGTTCAACCTAGTGTTTTTATCTATGAGGCTGAATAAAGTGGATCAGCTTAATAATCTATGTTTCTCACGTTCAAATAAAACTTTATCACTGTTAATTATTTCAACTGAACCAAAATGTTTGGGGCCTATATCAGGAATTATATAGGTTCACAAAAGCAGAAAGTTTTTTTTTTTTTGTTTTTTTTTTGTTTTTTTTATTAGTAAAGTCCTTTACTTCACCAAAGTCTACCATTTTGTAGCAAAATTTTACTTTTGAGAAGCAAAAATTGTGCTGCATTAGGAAAAATCTGATAAGTGTTGTAGGAAATGTTACCTAAAGACAAAAATGAAAGGTCTAAGTTTTTTTTTTTAAATGAATAATTGAAATGTTGCCATACCCTGGATCAGACCATGAGCAGCCTTTGTTTGCACAGTGGTTGTGCCTTGTTAGCCTGCACTGTTCTTGAAACAAATCTAAATCCTACCTATTTCTTTTGGTTTTGGCTTGTATTACCTTTCCTTTACTTGCTGCCTCTGAATTCTCTCTGGAAAAAATTTGGTTATGGTAGTGTTCTCATGCTCTTTCCTTCTCAGTCAGGAAATTGGATTCATCAGCTGAATTTTTATGTTCCAGGCTGTGTGTGAGCAGTGGTTGAATGCCTAGTAAGACTTCCATTTGCTGAGAAATCTACTTCTAGTACTTGAAATCAACCTCACACAAAATCATTGGTGGTGGAAGATCTATGCTCAGTAGAGCCTGGGATAGTTGGCAAAGGATACTTTAAACTCTAGGCTGTACCAGAGTTATAGCTGCAGAGGAATTAAAGCGCAGGTTTCATAATTATATTATTTCAGGAGAGAGAAATTAGTCATAGAACATTTGTTTTTTTAAAAAGTATAGGTCCTACTTGACAAGACTGGACGGCTCTTTCTGCCAGCCTGCTTAACAGTGAAAATTATGTAGGCTATTGCTTGAATATGGAGTGGAATATATTAATATTGTTGACTTGCTGAGATATTCTGGTACCTTGCAGTGCAAAGTCTTTGCTAAATTTAAGTCCATACAGTAGTTTGATATAATTTCCCTAGCCTTGTTAGCCTAAAAGATATCAGGACATATATCTGTGTTATACAGCTTAAAATATAAGAGTGTTTATTTCACTATATGCCAATAATTTTCTTCTCTGGGTAATAAAAAAACCTCACTTCATGAGGTGAAATTGCACAAAGTGTTTTGCAAAGAGCAGAAGAGTTGAATCAACTCCCAGCCAGGTGATAGCTCTGTTTATAAGGTTAAAAGTATTTTCTGGTGCTCCTTTGTACTGATGGAATTGCTGGTGCTGCTCTTCATTCAGTTGTGAGCCACAGGTCCCGTTATTATCTGAACCTCTGACTCTCTCAGGTGAAATGTGATGCAGTTTGAAACTGCAGTGTTTCTCTGGCTCCACGGCTTGTACTAGGGGGGAGCTGGCAGAAGTTTTTCCACATGCTTTTCCACCTTTCCCACTTTCCTTTCAGGAACAGGCCTTCCATTCTTGAATTTGCCCTTCTTGAGTCCCTAGTCCATTGTAGAAAAAAATACTTTAGGCAAGAAGTTTACTTGCCCTGCTTCTGTGGGATTTGAGTTCTTGAAATACAAATGTGCTAAAATTCAGAATTTGTAGGTGTGCAAATGGTTCTTTTAATTGCTGTGCAATTGCATGGGGAGTAAACACACCAGGGCCTGCGATTAGAGACTCAGTAAGCAGTTAAAAATGTTTTTCTGATTTTTCAGGTGCATTCCCAAATGCACAGGTATGCCTGTTACAGCACATTCTTATGACTCTGAAGCATACAGGGGAGACTGACTTTGGCATGCACGGGTAGGCTGAATATTTTAGTTCTGGAGACAACAGCAAACATGCATATTTTATGTTGAGTACAAATTAGCCATGCAGGATATCAAATGAGTGCCTGAGGGAGGGTGCAGAGTGATGAAATTAGAGTCTGAATGAAATCTATTTAGTATTAAACCAGTCAAATCCTGAGCTGGCTTCTCCACTGGTGTCAATCAGTCCAGCTCCATTAACTCCAGTGGAGCTGTGCCTCTGTGTCTACTGGGGAAGAGTCCTGCTCTGAATATTTTCTGTAAACACAGCACAGTTCTGTTAAGAAGGGAAAAATGCCTTTCTGTGGTATTTGGGCTGTAAATTCACTCACAATTTATAAATAAGCTTTGTGCCTGGTCTTTAATCAGTCCTGCTGGGGCACTGCCTGTTGTCATTGAGAGCTGCTCAAGGTCTGATGGAAAAGGGAGGATCTGAATGGGGGCCAAGCAGGATTTGGTTGGATGCTGAGCCTCTATCCTGCCAGTTGGCATGGGAAGTGCATGTCCCTACCATGGGGGAGACCTGCATTTTTAGAACATCCTCTGAGCTTTCCTATCCTTGAATAGCCACAAATTGTGACTTTGGACTCAGGCTAGCTTTTTCAAAATTAGCCAGATGACTTAGGAGCTTATAAGATGTGTTCCTTGTTACCAGGACTCAGAGTCCTAAATATGCCAGATTTCTAATCATTATTTCTCAAAGCCTTGAGTAATGAAGATACTTTGCAAAATTTCTTCCTCTGATCTGAGAGTGTTAGATACTTGCAAAATATCACAGTTTCATTAACTGAACTGAATAAAAGGAAGTCAACCTATGCATTATTTCTACCTGCCAGTTTTAATTGCCATGCAGAAGAAAGAGGAGTAAAGGTGCAGAAACACATTTGTCCTGTGTGAGTTTGGTGATCTTTTAAAATAGAGACCAGAGTCAAGCTTCCTGGGAGGAGGCAGAATGTATCCTCACAGCAATATGACAACTTCTCTTTCATTAGAATACGAGGGATTTTGGATATTTGTGCTCTAGTGACTTAGGTCAGCACTGGGAAAGAATTGAATTGTTAGATTTGACAGCTAATTCTTTCAGATTTTGTTTTTGCCTGGTTTCTTGAAATGAAAACAGAAATCTTTGCTCGCCAGCACACAAACTTTCACTTATCTCTGGTTATCACTCATGCCATGCACTGCATGTTCCTTCACCCTAAGCAACAGCAAACAGCAGCAACACCTTAATTGTTTACATCACATTCTTGGAGGTATAGATACTCCCATTTCATTAAAGGCAGGTAATGAACAAATTGTAGCTGCAGTGTCTCTTTTCCAACCTGAGGTTATGGTTATTCTTGAAGTGCCAACCAAAAAAAACCAACTTGTGAATACAAAAGCAGCATCTTCCACAGAGGTGCACTACAGACATATAGCCTTGCAATTAATGACATTAGTTATTGAGATGAGATAATCCTGAGGGTGCCAGTGAAATCAACTGAGGATTTTTTTTTCTTTGTAGCCTGACCTGCAGGCTTGCTTTCTGCTGGAGCACCTGCAAGGCCCATGGCAGATGGGGAAGAAGCGTGTAGTATTTAAAACAGAAGACTATCCATTGGCAAATAGAGAAATAATGCGGTATTTGAAGTATTAGAATCATAATGAATTGAAATTAACCTTTTTAGCTTTATATTTGGAGAGAATTAATATTGCACATTTTAGCAGTTGCCAGTTATCAGAGAAGGGGTTTGAACCTTCTTGAGAATTTGGTTTCTTGCACCTTACTTTCTACAGTAGGATAGTAGAAACATCTGACATGCCATGAAAATTTTTATTTTAAGGGTTATTCCTTCCACTTGGCTAGAAGTCTCATTAATGCCCAGGAATTCTCTCATCTGATTGCTTACGTGCTCTTTAACTTGTTAATGGGGAACTCTTTATTTTGCATATATGCAGTGTCGTTGTATCAACACAGGCTTAAAACATAATTTATCTTAAATAGATATAATTCCTAGATGTCATTTATCCAATTGCATCATTGCAGACACTTTCTATGAATACTCAGCACTCAGGAGATCCCAGACCTTGCCTGTCTCTTGCCAGCACCCTCCTGGAGATTTTTAATCAGAGACTTGGATGTCCTATTGAAGGGAGGAAGCATTTTGATAAAATAATCTCCCAAATCAATAAACCTTACAGATTAATTGCTCTGATCCAGATGCAATGTTATGGCAATATCTCCTAAGTAGGATGCATAACTCTGTACAGAATCAAAATTCAACTCATTTCAGAAAATAAAAAAGAGTTAAGTGCAGGATTCACTTAATCTTGACATTTACTGGATTATACTTCCAATAAGAAATTTTGAGTGTTTAATAAATACATCTTTGGGTTTCTTTACTTACTAGTGTTGCCCTTGGACACTTAAATAGTCAACATCTTTAGTCTTTTACAGATACAGGTCCTACAAACAAACCTGAAAATCCATATATTGAGAACTTTTTTTTCCTTCTTGTCTCTGTTGATTCTAAAAGCTTTAAGCATGTGGTATATGTAATAGTCAGTTAGACATAAGTCAGTCTTACAGTAATTGTCTTAAAAATGCAGGATAATTTCTGATAACAATGTTTTAGAAATTATTCTAAAAAAAAGAAAATATGAACAAAAGGACGGTAGAGAAACTTCTTGTTTTGGTGGGATCGCAGTAATGACTAATGAATGCTACCAGAAAGCTGGGAAATCTGTTCCACTAGAACTTTCTGCCTTTCTCAGTTTGGAAGTTTGTGTATTATACTTGGGATTTTCCAAGTATTTCCTGAGCTTGAGTAATCTTAGAGTTTCAGAACAAACAGGTCCCACCTCTGCAAGAGCTGGGGCAGTTGACATGTTTTTCATGAGGAGTTGGAGCTGCTTCATTTTTATATGAGCATGAGATCTCATCAACATATCTCAAACATGTATCAGTTAGGCAGTTCTGGGTGCACAAGTGCATACATTTTCTGAAAACAAACTGTCCAATTTAATTTTACATTTAGAAAATCTTTTTGTCAGATGCATTTTATTGAGCAACTTTTCGAGGCTGAATGTTGATGTAGGACTTTCAGATTCATGTAAAGAAAAACTTTAATTTAAACTTTGGAGCTACTGCCTTATACCTTTATGACTGCTTCTTTCATTCCCTGCCCCATCTCAGCTCTCTTCCAATGCTAGAACCAGAAAAGTCTTTGATAAAATCCCTAAATATTATATTTTATTAAATCTCATGCACAAAAAAAAAGTTTGAAGACCTGTGGATTTCATAATTGCCTTTGTTTTTCAAACATTAGCAGGTGGCAAAACAGAATTTTTTCCTATAGTGAGACTAATTGTTTTAATCCATGTGGTGTTCTGACTGTCTTTTTCTCCTTGACAGAGCCAAAGGCAGTATGACAGTAATATCAAATAAAAAATGTTTCAGGTTTAAGCCTTTATTCAGCATCCTCTCCTTGCTGAAAGCAAGTTTTGATTTTCTTAAATCAGTTATGAAAATATTTAACCTTTAGTAGCTGCTGAGAAAGAAGGAAAGTAAAACAGAACCTTATATATGCAATAAACAGCTATAAACTTCAGCAAAAAAGTCCCAGTGCCCCGAAAGATGTGTGGATCCTGGGAAGCAGCCTGGGTGAATGAGGTCTGTGGGATTGGAGGGACCTTTCAGTGTCATGAGGAAAAAGTATAAACTGGAAAAGAAATAGTACAAAATCTGTAGTACAAAAACCTTGGTGGTGTAAAAGCAAGATAGTGAAGGCACCCTTCTGAGGAAAATAGAACCAGCTTTAGTGTTACATTTGAGCATATAACCCAGTCAGGAAATATGAATATTCCACAGCCATTTTGTTCTCCACACTAATTTTCCTTCATCTGTATTATTTTTGGTGTACAGCTCTCTACATAGGGTGTTTCCAGTTTTCACTTTAATGTGGACATTTTTATTTTTAATTATTGGCTCTTATTTTTCCTCTCTTTGCTTGTGTGCATTTGCAGGTGAAATACCTCATTTGGTGTGAGATTGCTCTTGTATCACAGCTGGGAGTCAGGAGCTGGATTCATTTTCCTGAGCAATGCACAACTGTTATGTTTTGCTCCTTGGAGGGTATCACAGGCTGTGGAGAAACTGAAATGCAACCACAGGCATAAAGAAAGAAAAGGGGGAGAGAGGCAGCTGTAAATGCGATGCTGTTGAATGACATGAGCGTATTCTGGGAACAGGGTGGTTTTAATGTATTAGTAAGCCTGATAAAGACTCAGAAATTGGTCATTTCAAGATCTTCAAATTCAAAGTGCCTTAGACAAATTTACTTTAATTTGCTCATGGTGTATATCCATGCCTGTACACAGAGCAGTAATAAAACCAGAGTAACTCTTGTTTCAGTGTGTCATTTAATATGGTTCCTGGATGTCAGGGGAATTCAGAGAAAAATCTTTTTCTGCCTTCCAGAAGAAAGACAGCACTGTTCTGTCAACAAAACCCCAATT
>VWYI01006396.1:67277-78309 GCA_013399455.1 Anthoscopus minutus | reverse complement strand
TTTCCACCCAGTTTGAACTGAAACTACCAGAACATTTCAATGGTTCTTCAGGAACCTTTCACAATATATTGCTTTTAACTGATCTTGAAGAACATTTCTATAAAGAATCTGAAAATTGTATTTAAGCCAAATTTTCCACAGGCTTGTTTGCTGTTTTTCTTTGTGATTACATATACAATTAAAATAATAAACTTCCTGAAGGAGAGTTTCAAGTAGTCTGGGAGCCTGGTTGTGAAGTTCCTGATCTACATACTCAGTGACACAGTTTGCTTGGAACTCAAATTGGTACTGAACAGAAACTCAGTCTGAGAGCTTTTTGGTAAGTGGAGTTCAGCGTATTTTCAGAGGCAAGATCAGAAATTATAACTTTCTGAAACAAAATTAAACTTTTTAATAAAAATTGAAATTATTTGACAAGCAATGTCTATTCTCTATTTTTAGTCTTAAACAAATATCCTTGATTAAAAGTAGCATGAAGCAACATCTGCAGTCACTCCAGGAGCTTAATTTCTCTTAACATAGGAAACAAGCTTTCTGATGAAGGTGTATTTCAAGCACTGATTAATTCTACCTCCTTGCTTTAGCCAAAGCCCATTCCTGACTACACAAGACATAAAATAGTTATAAGCTCTGTAAAAACTTGAAAAATATGCAGACTGTGGAATTCTGTGAGAAAGAGCACTAAGAACATGGAATTATAAAGGACATTGTAGAAAAGCACCATGAAATTTTAGTGATGAAGAAAATTCAATCACAAAGAAATGGGATGAATATTTGATAATTGAACTCATTAAGCAATAGTGTCTGAGGAAGCTAGATCTCTGAAGCTAGAATTCCACACTCCAAATATGTCTAAATGTGTATTTAAAATTAGGTACATTAACAAAGTTTTTACTTTGAAGACAAAGCAAAAATTATCAACTTTGCAGTTTTCTCACAGCTGCTCTTTTTTGATTCTTCCACTAAAACAGTTTAGCATAATTAAATTAAAAGGAATTCAAGTAATTGAATTTTGGAGCCAGTGTCACCACTTCTATAGCCTTCAAGGGCTGGCAGATGCAGTAGCACTGTTTCTCTTTCATTCATGGCACATTGCCTACAATTATAAGAAATGCTGCATGTTAGTTGTTTGCATCAGAAAGTGACAGTCTACACAGCACAGGGATAAAATCATCCTTTTCAGTGCTCAGCTTGATCAGCCTGGGGGCAACACCTGCTGTCATTTCAGCTGTTTGTTTTAAATATGTACTTTTTGGTACCTCAAGATGTCATTTCTTCTTCAAGCAGAGCCCAAAGCCCACATCAGCCTCCAGTGTAAAGAATATAAATTCCTAGCTGGTACTAAACTAAATAACCACCACCATGCTTTATCTAGAGGTAGGTGCTGGTGAGCTGAATCCTAACCACAGTCAGCCACTTTCTGGTTTACAGAGTTGCAGCATTATCTGGCACAGTTTCTAACTAAAAGAGTGTGGGAAGAAATAAGTACACAAAGCCTGTGATGGTCTTTTCTACCAGAAGAAATGTCTACCAGAAATGGTGACATTTGTCACCATACAGTTCTCATCACTGCTAATAATCAGTTCATTTGAATCAGAATCTCCCTTGAGGAACATCTAGAATTAATTAGAACTGATCGAACAGCATAAATCATAATTTGTTGATGCTTTGGCACATATATCTAATCAGTTATGCCCATAATAATGGTAAGGCATACTATTTGCTTGTAAATACTTGGACAGCTATCATTTTATTTATAAAAAATGCTGATAATGGCTGAAGGGCTTGTGAGTTTCTGCATAAATTTTGACTAATTTCCATATTAATGGCCTATTATATATTATTCCTTGTTCATTATTCCTCAACAGTTATTTTCTTCTAGGAATTTAGGCCATCTAATTGACTGAGCAAATATAATGCATTGTGATTTGAGGGACAAATTACATACTAGGA
Organism: Anthoscopus minutus; assembly: GCA_013399455.1. NCBI lineage: Eukaryota > Metazoa > Chordata > Aves > Passeriformes > Paridae > Anthoscopus > Anthoscopus minutus. Next base: position 76,356 of record VWYI01006396.1, on the reverse strand, counting down.
ATATTGAAGTGCAAACTTCAGTATTCAAAAAAAAAATCAAAATTTCCCACAAAAATTTCTCAATGGTATTTTTACACTGCAGAGGCAAGATAAAATTATTGCAGGTAGTAACATGCTTTCAGAAACAATTGAGGATGTCCAGGAAACACCAAGTATTGTTTATTCCGTTACGTGATATAATATTTATTGCCATGTCATGCAACACACTGTGCACATATGCACAGCTATGAAGAGACTGGCTTTTAAGGGAACAAGTTTGGGGCAACTACTGTAACCACACATAATTCAGTGAAGGAGTGCACAGTCTGACCTACAATAGATTAATGAAGAGCTAATAACAGTGGTAATGGCAAGGAGGCAGCTAGTAAAGGCATGCAGAGAAGGTGGCATTGTTTCCACTTAAGCTCTTCTGTAAAATTCAGAACCTATTCATAAGCAATGCTTGGCAGCCTTCAGACTAGCAGAGATATTCACAAATATTAAATATTAATATTAAGATGTGTTGTTAGAATTGTTCTCTGTCTTTTTGACAACACAATGTGGATGACAGAAACCATCTCCTGAAGATTATTTTCTTGCACTCAAGATGCATAGCTATTCAAAACACAAAGGGTTCGTAATGGCTTACAAACAGACTGTCCCCCACTGGTAGCTACAGCAGGAGATCTGCAACATATTTATTTAAACAGACTTTTGTTTTCCCTGGTCACAGCTCAGCCAACACAGTGTGAGGGAGTGCACAAACAATGACCTCCTCCCTCCTTCCCTGCCTCAACTCGCTCGCTCATTTTCTCCCACAGACCACCACACTCAACAGGTTCTGAAAGCAACCATGCCGATTGTGCTTGCTAAATACTGAAATAATACATTTTGCGACTCATATAAATTACAGCATCTGCTGGCTGGAATCAATGGACCAGAAAAGGAGGGTGGTAACAGCATCCTGGCAGACCATAGATTGTCTGTGATAGTCATTATACTGTTTAAACTTCATCTGTTGTGTGTGCTTCAGAGGTTAAAAAAAATTGCAAGCTAAAACAGTAATATCATCTTACTGTGTTAAAGACAACTATTAGTCATGTCCCAGGCAAATAAGGATTTATGATGCAGACATAATTCTTCCAAATATGCCTCCTGTTCATAAAAGGCAGAGATATATGACTCAAAAATAACACTGAGACAGGAATAATTTTACACTTCACTTTGCAACATTGACTTTCCTCCAGAACTTACAGTGAAATCTCCACGTTTTATGAATAGGCTTCTGCCAATACTATAGATTTATAGCTACAGCTTCCAAATCAGGTGAATTTCTCAGTCAAACAGAAGAATAATTTCAGATAGAGAAGATACATTTAGATCTTTGTCAGTTAAACAACTGTACACAAATTACATAGACTCACAGAATTATTTAGTTTTAAAAAAACCTATGGAAGCACTGATTTCAACCGTTAACCCAGTAGTACCAAGTTCTCCACTAAACCATGAGTACACATCTCTTAAATACCTCCAGGGATGGTGATTCCACCACTTCCCTGGGCTGCCTGTTCCACTATTTGAGTACCGTTTCAGTGAAGACATTTTTCTGAATATCCAGTCTAAGCCTCAAGTGCAACTTGAGGCTGTTTCCTCTTGTCTTGTTGTTTGTTACAGGGGAAAAGAGACAAATCCCCACCTGGCTACAACCACCTTTCAAGAAGTTGTAGAGAGTGGTAAGATCTCCTCTGAGCTTCCATTTCTCCAGGCTAAACAACCCCAGCTCCCTCAGCCGTTCCTCGTAAGATTTGTGCTCCAGACCCTTCACTATCTCCATTGCCTGTATTTGGACATGCTCCAGCATCTCAATTTCTGTCCTGTAGTAAGGGATGAAAACTGAAAATAGTATTTGAAGTGTGGTTTCACAAGTGCCAAGTACAGGGTGATAATCACTGCCCAGATCCTGCTGGCCATACAATATAAGCTCACATAGCCGATGTTATGGCCTTAATTACAGTCTCCATTTTGTTGTAACAATTTGATACTATAATTTAACTACACTCTCTTTCCTCGATGATTCTTCCAAGTTTTAGTTTGGTTCTATCAGAGTAATGTGCATTTCAAGAGTGAAATGAAAAAAAAATATTAGATGTAGAGGAGATACACAGCTGCTAATTATGTCTGAGATGTAACAAAATATGGATTAATGTTCTTTTGCCAAAACTGTTGCAATTAGGATCCAGTAGCTGCAATGTGACTCCTATGGTATCCTCTGGCCACTGGAGAGCTGGTCAGGCTGCTGAGACTGCAAGAGGACATCCTTTACCTGCTGCAGCATCTCTGAGCTGCTTCTCATATCCTAGGTCACACATATGCATGGCAACAAAACATCCTCTTCTGAAGTTCATTTCCATTTAACTCAGGTCACACCTTTAGGAGGTGCTTTTCTCCTTTGAGAAATCACAAGTTTGCAGAAGGTTCACCTTTTAATATAGACGGATGTCAGAAATTATGTTAATAGATCTACTCTTTCCTCAAGAACGCTTTTCAGTTCCTCTTTTTGCTGAGCACCATCCACCCATTAGGGTTACTCCCTGAAACCCCACTGTACACTTGTGCCCAGCTAACAGCTTGGTTGTACTGTATTCTTGATGAAGTTATTTATTCTGAAAATTAAAAATATTAATATCTAATAAAATTTGGTGACAGTTTAACATTATGTCCCATAAATCAACATTTTGTTATTCGTTATTTCTCCCTCTTCAACAGTTCACTTTAACAGTTCACAGTTAAGAAATACCATGAGAGTGATTAACCACAGACATGAGGAGAAAACACAAAGTAATACCCAGAAAGATCTCATGATGTGGCTTGTGACTGAATTTTGACTTATTGTATTTCCGTATTTCCTAGTCAAGAAGGTCTTTGACTGATGCACATTGGTACAGCTCTTAAAGCTTAGTGATAAGTGAATATCTGCACTTGCAAAAAGTCTTTACAGTGTATTGTTTTCTGTAAGAGGTTCTGGATAAACTATCTATTTCAGTGATCTAATACTAAAACAAGTTGCATCTCATCTTCTCCTCAGCCCAAGTTAAAATCATCACATTTTTCACAGCAAAGAAACAGCAAGCAGTGAATCATCTGTGAGCCTGCTGTCTATGACCAGCATGAAATCCAACATACCTCTGTAAAAACCCAGAATTAAATTTTAAAATCCCTCATCCATAATCAGTTGAAATAACATGACATACTGCTTGAATTTTTCTCTTTCCTAATGCAGTCACATATTTGTTATCACAGCACTAGCAGCCACTAGAATTCAGTATCAGCTTTCCTTCCAAAATCTCAAGACTCTTAGAAGTGATGAAAAAAACCCAAAACATGCCTTTGGGGTTCTGCTGATTTCTTTCTTAAAATAAAATTAACTCCAACAAAACTAAATGAAAACTCAGGACATATTTTAGCCATATTTTCAATTGATTATAGGGCATTTCAGATCCTAAAAGTAAATTAAAAACCAGAAGCATGTTTCCCAAGAAAATAACCTATGTAAGAACCCTAAAAAACCCCAGAAAAGTGATTCCAGGAGGATGGAGTGTGGTTCAAATGAAATACATGAGTAACAGTAATAACCTGGAAATAAATAAATGCTTTTTTTTTTTCAATTTTTTGAAATCTTTTTATCTAGAATCATATTTTAAAGTTCATAATGGAAGTTGCAGATATATCCTGGTCATCACTCATATAAAGAAGCATGGAGGACACAAAATTTTGCATACCTCTGCTGAAGTACCTCGCAGTCCTTACTCTGTTCAAGGAATATGAACATAAAATGTTGCCTCACTGTGACAAACTAAGTATATGCAACTGCACTACATGTTCCAAGTTTATGATGAACTGTAAACACTTATTTAAAACCTCTTCAGGATCTCGCGTTGGAAGAAAACACAGAAGCACATTGTCATCTATAAATTCCAGAAGCTCTGTAACTAGCAATAGCAGAAGGCAGAATGTAGTGTCTTCCTCCATACTATTTAGGCACACAGCTGCTGAATGCTTTTTTCTTTCCTACAGCCTGTTTCTTGGTCTTCAAAGGTGCTTTTTACATTTACTATATTTATGCCATACATATAGAAGTTTAACTGAATCCGTTAATTGACATATTTTAGCAAATAATAAGGTTAGATCGGGGATTCCAACAGCCACACAATGTGGCTGTTCCTCTTCTAAACATTCTTTATTTTTACTAGTCAGAACCTTTTCTTTCTGTAAGTCCACTGGACCTCTGAAATCCTGTGCTCTACTTCCTTCAACCAACCCCACTTCAACAGGAATCTTTCAGCTACTGTGTAATATGTAAAGTCATATGAGCTATTAACCAAGCCAATTAACCATACAAAGTCACTCAGCCTTCAGTCTTCTCTCCAACACTATCCACCTCCATCTGTTTCTCCTTCCGTGCTTTTTGTAGGTATTTCTGATGGTGCAAATTGGGATAATGTTTTTAAAATCAGTGAGATGAGAAGAAAAAGGATGATTTCTAGAAAAGTCCCATACTGGGTGCACAAATGGAAAAAAAGCAGTTTGCCTGTTCCCTGTCTGAAAGGCTTTTATCCAACTAATTTTCTCACTGCAGGGGGAAAGTAAAATTGGCATGCACTTCTCTGGCATGTTGTTAGAGCCTGAGCGCCCCGGCTGTTGACCTCTCCTCCTCCTCCAGGCTGACTGCCAGCTTGTCTCTGCCTCTTCTGGGAAAGTTTGGAATACAGGAAATCTTGGGGAGAAGGTTGTGACTGAGAGCTCCTATTCACCTTTTTCCTGCCAATGGTAAAATAAAATTAAGAGCTTTACTGACATTAGCAAGAGAAGCAAGGTGTCTGGTAGAAGAAAATCAAATTGATCTTAAGGTCTGAGGCTCATTAATGACTTCAGAGAAAAATGGTACGTAGATTTACTTCCTTAGGAAAAGGAAATCTTATTTGTTAAGGTAGATAAAAAGACATAATTTTCTTCATATGGATTCAAATTAACATGATAAATTAAGCAAGTGTACTCCCCTGAATTTACTGCCAGGTTTTCATATATTACATACAGACAAGTATTAACCATGAATATTTTCTGATTTGGAATGGAAACAAAACTAATGATTTTTCTTTAACTGTTCCCTAAAGTTTTATATTAATGCTTCCTCATTTTGTGCCTATCCTGTCAGGGCTACAACCATTAATTTCTCTGAAATTTTATTTACTTTATTAATAAAGACAATAACCAAAATTACTTTCTCTTTTGCCAACATGACATGAGTCCCTAAAGTGACTTTTGGGTGGCTGCTCTGAATGACTTAATGAATTTAACAAGCATCCAAAATGTAAATGGAAATCTCAGGAAATTGTTGCTTGCTGACCAAGTTTTACTTACTCTTCTGACTTCCAGTCAGTGAGATATGGAAAAATTCCTCAAAACAGAGCAGATTCAGTGTAAAAAAGTACAGCATCTGACATGGTGAATGTGGAAAAGTTAGTATTTTTTTCATCTGAGAATTCATCAGAGAACATTTTAACAGTCAGTGGCTTAAGTAACTGCTGGGATGATGGAAGAAACAAATCTTTTAGCCCTCTGATGCAATCTGGAAATTATCCGCTCCACCAAGGTCATCCCAGTGTGCTGCCCCCTTTTTAATTTTTCATGTCACAAGCAGATTCCGCATATTTTACCTCTGTAATAACTTTGCAGATGGAAAATTAGGTATGCTCCGGCATCAGTAAAACATGAACTATGCGGTGCTTGAAAATGCCTATTTTTTTTGCCTATCTTTAGACTGAGAGGCTGACTTAGCAGCCTCCAGTTAAAGCATGTCACTATTCAGTCTTTGATCCTCCCAAGTCAGAGCTGCATAGCAGAAATGGCTCAGTGAGGTCGCTGCTGCTCTGAGCTCCTTACCATCATTCTTAATTACTCATTCTCACAGCTCATATGCAGTACTTTTTGGAATGGCTCTGATGTGTGCTGACTTAGGGGAACCTTTCCAGGTTCAGCACCAGCAGCTTGAGATCCATCCTCTCTGTCTAGTTTTCACTTCCCATTGAGGTTATGTTGGCACACTGTGAAAACAGCTGCTTGCTCAAGCTGCTATCTTTCCGTCCTTTCCCCTGTTGTTTTTATCAAATCCATGCCAACACTTAGAGACAGTGTTTATTACATCTTCTTGCCTGATTCCTGAAGTTTGACCCCATCTTCTGATACATCCAATATCTGCTGTACCCTCTTTATAATTTATAATAGTAAATCTTGAGCAGACTTTCTCTTTTGAAGCTGTTTCAAAGAGAGTTCAGCTAAAACTCGCAAATGTCAATATGTTGAAAGTCATATATCGAGTACATTATGCCAGGAATCTGTGAAAACCTCTTGAGAGTTTAACTTATGCAACTTTATACGATTTGTGGCCTTGCTTTCCAGGGAATTGGTAATGAATCAAGTTACTGTGGCTTACCAAGCATCTGCTGAGCTATGTTTCACATACACTGTATGTTTTTACCTTGCAACAATTGTGAAGTAACGTGATTTATCTGAACTCTTTCACTATGGGCTAAGCTATACTATGTATGAATTAAGTGTGCAGATATATGCCTTTAAATATGCCCAGTTCTGTTCATGACATATTTTGACTGTAAATGCAAACCTTTACCAGAGTAAATATTTGCCTCCACATTAGTGAAGCGGGGGAAAGGAGGGAATATTTGAGCAAGAGCTCCCTTGCCCTTAGGAAGTGAAAGCCATCAGCTGAGTTTGCTGTGTTTCTCAGTGACTGCAGGTCAGAACCACGTGTTGGGAGTTTCCATGTCTCTTTGCTCACCATGTTTCATAGGCTATTCAGGATGTCAAAAATTTCCTGGAGGAAGAGGGCAGCTTGTCTGTAAAATAACTGATCCTTCTGGTCTACACTGGGGTAGCAAGTACAAGGGTTTCACTGGGGAAGGCTCACAGTTCTTATCAGCCTGAAGGACCACAACAAACATTGCCAAGTGTACCAATGATTGGATTAAAGGCTCTGTCCTGAAGCTTACATTATCTGCCAAGAATGGCACATAATAAGAGATGAATCAGAATACTGTCATTACTCCTTCTGTAGAGTTATTTCTTTCTATGTATAAATTTTTTACACTGGGCTTCCATAAGCCATGCATTATACTATTGCAGAGTACCTAACACATAAGATATATGTTCATTTATAACATGTAAACAAGTAATGATTACATAAAGTATAATCTAGAATGAGGATTTTAAGGATTCTCCTGTCTGGTCACTGCAGTCTTGGCTTATATAACCACTTGTGATTTTGTGCAGAGTTTGCTTAAGGCCAATGAAGGAAAAATTTCTTCTCCATTCATTTGCTGTCTAGACAGGCATACTTTTAAAACTGTACAAGCTGTTTCTGGGTTTCTCTGCTAATGACTGTATCAATTTTGTTCCAAAGAACTGCAGTGAACTTCAGTGACATTTACTGCAAGCATGGCATTATTCCAAATACTTTCTGAAATTTCAATAAAATAATATTTTATTGATCATCTGTAGGATGATTAATAAAACATCAGCCCTGAAGAAGGATTTAGGTAAACGTTTAACATTAAACAAGATCTAGCGTATGATGAAAAGAATGCTATTAAAAGGAGGCAAAATGAAGTTTGCATATTGCATGTTTGCTTGTTGCTTTGTTTTGTTGTTTGGGTTTTTTAAATTAGTCCAATTTATGAATTGTTATGAATTTTAGCAGAATTTATTAATTTAGCACCAGCGAACCCAAGGTATTTCTTTCTAGAATACATATTTCTATGTAATTTTCTCACTTTGAACAAATATGATGCATATTCAGATGCAATTAAAAAAAAGGAAAATATATTTTATAAAAAAATTAAGTAACAATTTAAATATATGCAAATAATGCATGCTTAATAGAATCTTTTAAAAGCAATTAAATCCTTTATAAGATTCTAACCCATGCTTTTCACTTAGTACCTACCACATCTCACAGGATGAGAAACACTAGGGTCTTAATTGACTCATATAAAAATGTCAAATTAAATCTTAGCTACATGCAGTAAGGCAAAAAAGAATTGTATTTAATTTGGTTTCTCCTAATTTTTAACACTACCTAAGAAAAAATCCTCAACATGAGCAGCAGTCCTAAAAAGAGTTATATAATCAAAGTACTTTTATAATTAGCATACATAAGAAACCTAAAGAAATGCTAAGAAATCTCTTTTACTTTCTTCATTTATGTTAAAAAGTAATTAGATCAATAACTTATTAACAAGTATTGATTTTGTTTGAACTGCAGAACAATAATAATACAGTATGCAGTTTAACCCTAATATTAACCACTGATTCTATTGAAAGAATTCGTCATTCTTTGCTTCACTAGAACTTTGCATCAATAGAACTGAAAGCTCTCTTAGTGAAAGTGTATCACACATCCAGCTCCAAGTGATAATTAGGTTGTCAGTAATGTTCTTCCTTAAATCTATTTGACTGTGTGTCCTGGAGTGACTGTATGATGCCTGTATCCCCAAATCGTGCGTTCTGTTTATGTGACATATTAAGTTCTGCACCTTTAAGACTGGTTTTAAGAGTGAAGAGGAGAAAGAAGAAGCGCGCAGTTTGTTTTCAGAAACAGCCTTCACTCCCCCACAGCTTTCTCTGGACTGTGTTGTCTGCAGCACGGACAGACAGCAGAACAGAGCTCTCCTTTGCTTTTAGTTAGTTTTTAGCTAGCTGGGGCAGGGAAGTTCCCTGGACTGTGTTTTTTTTTTCCTTTTTTCCTTAGATCTGTTCAAACCTGCTCTAGACTAGAAACCCAGAACACCCCAGGAGCTCACGCCTGTGGCCCACCAGGGCCTGGGCCTCGGCACTCTCCGGCGCCAGAGAGACTGATAAGAGACTGAGCGAGCCGAGCTGCACCTCACAGCAAGGACTTTCCTGGATTTGCCATCTCTTTGAACAGCGAGAAGTTTCATTGTTTAATATCATTCCATTTTTATGCTTGTGGATATTTTGCTTGTTAAATAAACAGCTTTTTCCACTTGCCTTCAAGGAAATTTTTTTT
>VWYI01006396.1:47928-67207 GCA_013399455.1 Anthoscopus minutus | reverse complement strand
CAAGAGCAAAGCAGAAGCCAGAGCCAAGCAAGAGCAGAGCAAAAAAGCCAAAGCAAAAGCTGCACTACCTACTGCCGTGTCTCTGTGTCTCGCCAGCCACTGGGGGAGTGAGCAGACTGATAGCAAAAACCAAAACAAAACTTCATCCTTCAAAGCCAGTCTTGAAGACACAGAACATAATATCCAGAGTAAACAGAACACACGATTGGGGATACAAGCACTGTAACATCACCCTAGGACACTCTCAAATTTGTCCTAAACCAGGACACTGTGAAATAAATACAATAAATACCGTGGCTTTCATTTAGCTTTAGAAGGCAAGTATTTAAATAGGCATTCAGTAGGTTACTTTGGTAATTGTTTTAGGTACCATCAGGATCTAATACTAACCTCTTTTTTTTTTTTTTTTGGGTCTCATTAAATAGAAAAGGATGTAGACGTAGTCAATGCAGTGATACTTTAATAATGCTCAGCTGGATTTTAATTAGCAAGTCCATTTTGTGACTCACCATTCATAATGCTCCACAACGAGGAAATTCATAGATTTTTAACCAGTAGATACAGAATTTGCATATTAGACCTCATAAAGAGCCGTGAACTTTTTCATGCGCTACATGCAGACCTTTTTCCCATATACGAAATTCTGTTTGAACCTGTTGTTTGCCTGTGGAATTATATGAATGCAGAAAGGAAACTTTGTATTTAAAAAGTATTATGGAAGGAGAAATCTCAAGAGATTTATACCATTCTGTGCATTCGATTAGCCTGACTGTTAGCCTTTCCTTGACACAGGTTAAATTAATTGCTTTGTATTTCACATAACAAACTATTCACTGAGATATCTTCACAAGGTCCTCTAGGAGTGTGGTAGTTTTTTGCAATTTACTACTTACTTGGACTATTTCTGTGAGAGACATTTAAATTCAGCTTCAGTTCCACACAGAGAACTGAAACACCTCACTACCATCTACAGATCTATCCCTTAAATAAACCATACAGAAAATAATATGGCTGTACCTTGCTCTCCCTTCAGTATATATGGCATTAAAAAAAATAAAATAAAAATAGGTAAATAATGCATTCAAGGCACTTAAAAAACAGCAATGACGACCAAAGGAAAACCTGCCACAGATGTGAACTGTTCCTCTGTAGGCAGCTCCATATGCCTTATCCACCTCAGGCTTTAAAGCATTACATGAATTACTAGGAGGTTTACCCTCAATAGGAAGAGTGCCATAGCTGAGAAGATTAATTCTACCTGGAACATTAACCACCTGTCTGCTAGCACTGTAAAGCCTCACAAAGAGGACATCTTCCATAAGACCTTCTAAACTAAAAAAAAAAAAAATCCAGAAATAGCATGTACCATATTTATAAACACATATATATGTGAATCCGTACCGATTAAAACAAACAAGTGGTAAAATAGACGTCAGGTTTCATGTGCCCTCCTACCAAAGAAGCTTGACCCATACTTTTCTATACAGGCAGATGTGATAGGGAGCTGCATTTCGCCCTATTTTAAAGGTACAGCACCACCTGCTGTCAGCCCACATCCCGGTGGGTGAGCTCCGCTTTCATGCACTACACTTGGTGGTTTCACTTGATCGTTCTTGCCAGCTTGGACAGAGTACAGGTATTCTGGCAGTATCACTAAAGTTAGGGTGACATGTCTAAACCGAGTCAGAATAGCTTTTGCAAAATAAATTTCATTATTTCAATTTGGATAGAACAGAAATGAAGGTAGTGATCAAACAAATTCTTTATGGTATGTCTATGAGATTTAATTTGATCCTTAGAACTAGCAATAAAAACTGTAATTTAACTCATAATTGAAAATCTAGTCCCAAGCTTATGTAAGATCTGCCCAGAAAGGAGATTATTAACATGTTTTTGTATGGAAAATACCTGGCTGTTTCCATAAAAGTTTCTCTTATGATCTCTAAAAAAGATTTGCAAAAATTTACCTTTTAATTAAAAAGTGTGACATCTTGCTATAAGACAATATCCATCACTTCAAAATTATACCACTTTATTAAAATTATACTTTAAAATATATTCATTTTTAAGGCAAGTTGTTTTCATATTCCTATGAATTTCTTAAGGCTTAAATATCTATTTTATAACAAGGATAAAATTTCACTTAGATATCTTATATTAGCATTGTTGAAATACCAGGCTATTATTTGGGTTGTGAAGTCTCTATGACAGGGATTAGCATTTTATTATATGTTTGCTTAGTGACTTCTATAATGGGACCCTGCTATGGCCTCATTTTCACAGCAGGCAAGAAAAGTAAAACCAATCATAATCACAAAGTGCTTAGCCCTATTAATCAAATTTTCCTAAAATTTCTAAATCCAGTCTACAGAGAAGCTTCCTGAACTCTAACAAGGAAGCCTGAAGAAAACATGACTTTCCTGGCACCATTAAGTGTACTGGAACATCACGTGACTTTTCAAACCTACTAGAAAGATGACTTCCTATACACTAATAAACCAGATAAATTACATCTATTAATTAACAGCAGATTTTGTTATTTTGATTTTTCAAATTCCTGTCTAAAATTTCAGGTAGATAAAATCATTAAATTTAGTTAATTTTGCCAGACTCACAGGAAGTGCTCCTCTATGGAGCAGTGAAGGAGGACGTGATAACCCCAGCTCTCCCAAGGGCTTTTTGATAGTGTCCAGAAAATTTCCATTACTTTAGTTGTTCTATTTCAGCAACATCCTTTTTAGTGCCCTCCTGTTTTTCTAAAAAAAAAAGTTAGATTTCTACCATCTTCACCATAAGCAAATGTAATAAATCCCACTGGAGTCACAAGTCCTGTATTAGTGCATGTGCTCAGTGGGAGAGGGAACTGGCAGGATATATGCTGACCTGTGCCAAAACCATTATTAATTCTTCAGATACTGTTAGCAGCTTCAGGCTACAGAAAAATAATTTACTTAGAAATGCAATAGGGACTTTAATAACACCTTAGAAGGTGAACATACATTTTTAGCTCTAAATACAGTTTTCAGGGGACAAAGCGCATAAATCTCAAAGTTGTGCTTTGTAGATGTATGTTTTGTGGAATTACACTTTATACTATGAGTATATAAAGATCTGGTTGTTAGGAGACTGCTAATTTTATTGTCTGTTGTGCTAAGCATCCAGATGTCCTAAATAACTCTGGATTTCAACAGTTTACCAAATACCAAACTAAATTATATTATTCATATAGATTTTGTTGCAACCAGAATTCTCTAGATACATGTACTCAAAATGTCTTTTTTCTCTAGACTTATTGGCTTCTATGATCACGATACTAAGTATAATTAACTCAGTAACCACACATTAATTGATGACTCTCTGAAAGATACAGGCTGGCCAAGAAATAAGACTCTGTGGGAATACAGGCAAGAAAAAAATTGCATCTTCAATGAGATGATATAACATCTAAGATATTGGAGGATTCACATTGAAACCAATGGTTTGCTTCTGGACAACAAGTCAGACCAAGATGTGATTTAAACAGACATACTCTTGATTAATCAAGATTTTTAACTATATCTGGGTTTAAACAATTAATTACAGACAGCAACAACTTTTCTGAGGAGACAAGCACATTGACAGGGCTGGAGTCATGATGCTATGAGCAAAATCCACAAAAAGACTTACTTTTTCTAGACTACTTGTTGAGGAAAAAATATGAGTCTTCACCTTTCCCACCTCCAGACTCCATCCCATCTAAACAGCAGCTCTGTCAAGCCACAAATATGGTCATAAACTACATGAAAAATTGGATTATTGACACATTCAAGAAGTGTATGTGAGCACTATTTATTGGGTATGAAGAGTTCTGAACCTTTTCCTTTTGCTAGTTTCGTGTGGTTGTGTTTTAATCTCACTTCTTTTTTCTGTGTACCAGGTTATAGCAACGTAAGGACAGTAGCTGATAAAAAAGAGATCAAACCTCATTATTTGATTTAAACATAAGCCTGCAGAACTCAGAACCATTTGGGCATTGACTTCACAGATGGAAAACTGCAGAAATCTCAGACTCACAAGAACTTTTAGTTCTTGTCCTAGAAATGTCAGATACTCAACACTTGCTTGCCTTTGGCAACAACTGAGAGAATTCTAGTGTACTGCAGTACTAGGTCTAAGAGACAAATTCAATCTTTATGACAAAATAATTTGATAACTACTGAACAATATTTAATGTCATATTTGTAGACAATTAATGCAGAGATTTGAGGATAAAATTAATGTAGAAACTTAAGCAGGTACTTGTACTACAAATTAGCTTTGTACACATTTGAAATCACGTGCATTTCGGAATTAGGTGAAAGCCAGTAAATTAGCAATTTTAATAAGCTTTACTGATCAAAATAGTAAATATAAAGCAACCAATAACCTTCTTTTCATTGATCAAGTAGTATACTATAGTCCAATAAAGAGGAAACATTTAAACAATAAGCATCATCTAGTAATATAAAAGGAAAAGAAACATATTAGTGGAAAATTTGAATGTAATAATATGTGTTAAAAATAAGCAAGATTTATTTATGATTTTACATTGGATAACTTTTCATGTTTTCTGGTTTTCCTGAGTGTATACATAGAGAAAGATCAGCTCACTACTATGTCACAAATATGAAACAGCCATAACATGTACAGGAAAAGTGTGTGGGAGAAACAATCTTTATTAATTTTAGCATGTTAAAATGCATTTGGAAACCCTTCTAAAATTAGGATGGCAAGCCAAAATAAAATTAATTTCCAGTCTTTCCAGGAATTCTTTTCAGCGCTTTGGCTACTTTTTGAAAACAAGGAAAGCAAAAATCTCATTCTGTTTCTAAACAAGAACCTTTTTAAAAGGTTGAGGTAGCTGAGGATTCAGCCTCTCTAGTTAAATCTCAGTGCTTATATAATTGGTTCTTCTCCCAGTACTGAGTTGTTAATTAAATCTCAGTAGTAACCAATGCCTCAGCATAGATTTTTAATATAGACAGTCTCATTTACCAAATTCTCTTTCTTCTTGTTTGCCTGCTGCAACGTCTGTTTTGATCTTGTTCTCTTTTTTCTTTTACTGTCTGATAGGAAAAACACTTGGATATTCTATCCTTTGTACTACTGTAATGATTCTAGAAGTGTTCTTTCTTGAATGAAAATGCTGTCTTTTTTATCATCACTTTTGCTTTTGTCACACAAGATTATTTCCATAAGCATCTTCATGTTAATCACAATTTCAGTGCCTGCATCTTTAAAATAACAAAGCAAAACATAAAACCAAAACAAACAAAAAACCAAAAACAAAAACCCCAACCACACCAAACCAAACCAAACTCCAAATCATCCTCAATTTTTTTTCTGTTGCTATTTCTCTGATATATCAACTTCTTCACAACTAGGAAAACTCTTCAATGAAATTGTCTACAGCACTGGTTTGCAATGTCTGTTAAAAAAAAAAGATGCTAGAATATTAAAATAGAAATATCCAGATCTATTTGCATATTTTAATACAGAATAAACATTCCATTTAAAAGAGCCAAGACTTTCTTTTAATAAATTTTAAAAGTATTATCACATCATCTAGGAATAAGAACATGGAAGAAATTACTGTAAAGGAAGAAATAAGCAAAAAACCACGTCATGTCAGGTGTATTGTTAAAATTCTTGAATCATTTTCTCAGTAGGTTTGTTACCTCTAAAATAGTCTTTGTTGTTGTTCTGGAAAGTGTGATTCTGGATGTTTTTGAAAAAACACATTTTTCCCTCAGCACTTTGTATATATATATACACTGGACTGGAACAAATATGAATTGGACTAGGAATAAAGCTTTAAAAGCAAGACGTTCAAAACAGCAAGAGAAATAAGTGACAGTGACTTCTTGGCAAATATATTTCAAAGCATAGCACTGGACTGTAAGGGTTCATTTTAACTTGTCAAAAAAAAGTAATATTTTTTAGTTAAACTCAGCAATTGTACCAGTCTTTAGACATTAAAAACTCCTCAGCACAACTCCATTTTATTAATCACATTTTTTTGCTGTTTAAGCAAACCCCTAAGGACCATCATTCTTGGAAGGCGCCTACTGGTTTGATTCGCCTTAACTTCTGAGCCAGGATTGAACTGGAACATGTCTTTGAGAGTGAACTTTGTCTATGCATTTGTCTGTTGTTTATTTGGTTGTTTATTTGCTTGGGAGTTTTGTTGCATTTTTTTTTGTTTTTTTTGTTAATAGGTAAGAGACTAATGATACAGCTGAAAAAAATAGCATGCAATTTTTCACTCCTCTGTGGACCAAACAATCTGTGCTGACAACATAGTGGCCACCTGAGGCATATTCCCTAACTTTATCTTCTGTGTCTTTCACATGAAATGGGTTTCCTCATGGGTTCATGATGCGGTGACAGAGTCCTTAGGGGCTATCTCAGCTACTCCAGCGTGTGCACCAGGACTGGGATGGACCGGGATATAGCAAGGCAAATCCTGGTCCAGCTTTAGAGCTCAACGCTCTACAACACAAGATTGTTCCACGCCGAGGGCAGGAGCAACGACGAGGGAGAGGCCTCTTGTGTGATTTCCAAAGAGGTTTATTCCCTTCAAGGTGCAGCCACATGAGACGCCAGATACCCAGCCACATCCACAGATACATAGAGGAGGAGCAAGGGGAGGGCATGAATGAAGCTAAGAGGGAGACTTAGGGGAGGAGAACAAAGAGGAGTTTACAAAGTATAAACCAATAAGAGTATACAGTGGGAGGGAACAGGTTACATAAACCAATGAGGGACTGAATAACGGGATGGCAGGGAACTGTCTGGAGCAGGGGCTTGGTATGAATGGGAACCGACGGGCTGTGGAGGAGGAACAGGACCTTCAGAAATAAGGGATAGGTATCAGGGTAGATTGATAACCAGGACAGGAGGGTCTAACGGGACTAAACTATTAACATAAAGGGGGAGGGGGTGTACAACTTTACAATACAAAAAGTAATCAAATCAAATACTATAAGCAAAAATGCACTGCAACAGGTTCATGATGGATATTTTAATCTCCTGTTACATTTTGAATCATGTTGGGGTGTGTTTTTACTATCTGTAATGAATCTTATTTTTAAAGATGTAGCTCAAACAATATTTTACCAATTTTTATATTCTGAAAATGGAACAGAAATTTATGCTAGAAACATAAAACATTAAGGCTAACCAGATTGTCTTATATGTCTAATTTCATGAGGCTTAGGTCCATTCCTACATTCTTTGGAAACTAACAATCTTTGCATAGACAGCGGTGCAGTGCTGGAAATACATCTTGCTATCAAACCATCCTTCTACGACTTGTGGAAAAAAAACCCCAACAAACCAAACTAGTTATTTCAGAGTGATTCCTACCATGCCTCTTTATTTGTCACAGTAGTACAAACAAAATTGATGCTAAAGGAAATCTTGCCTTCTGGTCATTCCACAAAAGAGATCCAGTCACATGATAACCTCTAATAAATGATGCCTTCAGATTATGGTTGGTGCTTTATCCTATCACAGTAGTAAGAAAGTCTGCACTGATAGTAATTATTAAGAAAACCCTCCAGAGAAAGAAGAGGTTTTCTCTTACAGCATAGCCACTAACAACTTGGCTACCTTTTGACAAATCTTACTTATGTCTGTATTTCTCATTTAATTAAAGGTAGATATTTAATTTCTTCCGTTCTTTGAAACTCCTTAGAATTTTTAAACATCATCTCATTTTGGGAATAATTCAGAAAAGAGAGCATAAACTATTGTAGATTAATCTAGATACTACTGCAATTTTGCAATCATATTCCTCTTTTGTAGACTTCCTTCACACAAATTCCTTCCTCAAAACTTGCATGCCATTTTTTTAATAATAAATTGAAGATCATGGAATTAAAAAATATTTTGGGTTTGAATGGACTTTTAAAGATCATGTCCTATGCCCATGCAATGAATAGGGACATTTTCAACTACATCAGATTCCTCAGAGACCCTGTCCAAAATGAATAGAATAATTTTCTCTGACAGAGTTATGATGAACTCATGTAGCTGTGCTTGATGTAATTTATTTGTAACTGCTAATTGGCATTTAAGATATCTGAAGCAGAGTCTGGGGTTTTTTTCCTTTTTTCTGTTTTTTTGGTTGGTGATTTTCTTTCCATGGTGGTTTTCTCTATCTTTACATAGCAAGTATCTGTAAATGAATAATTCAAAACCTGAGCTTGTGCAACTGTCTAAATTTTCAACAAACATGATGTGAAATATATTTTTAATGCAAATAAAATGCATTTTACAGAGTTCCCTTTAAAATTCCTTTTTAATATGCACCTTTAGAGAATGTTTAAAAATGCATTTTCTGAGCTTTTTCTGTCCTCTGTTGACTCTTAAACAAAGTATTTAATCAAGATACCAGGGGAGGAAGCCACCTGGGCACCATAGGCTATTATATTTCATAAAATGTTAGGCAGCAATATTTAAGTGGGCGGAAAAAGTTTTATTTCTGCAATAGGATATTAACATTTTCCATGTTTTTACATTTGGTCACATATCCAAGCTACACTGGCTCTTCAAACTTGAATGTCATAGAAGTAGAAAATTAAGAAGCACTGTGACATTAAATTTAGTTTGAATATCTGTACATTCTCAGATGCATTAAAGAACTCCATATCAGTTCAGCCTCAGTATCAGCTATCAGCCACTTATTAAAAAAAACAAACAAGTAATATGGAGTAGATGTCAGCTGGCAAAATCATGAAGTCACCAGCAGTTTTTTGTGTGTGAAATAACCCAATCTTTCAAATGAACCATCTTTAAGTTCATTTCAGAGATGAGGTGTTTTCAAAAGTAGATACTGGCTGATGAAGTATGGACTTTAAGGAAATAGTTTCATGGAATATACTTTTCAAACAAAAAAATTAGGATTAAAAATTATGTTTGGCACTCCAGACAACCATTTAATATAGTCCACAAGCAATAAAGCACTTGGGATGATGTAAAACAAACCAGCTTTCCACCACATTGTTAGAAAGCAACTTGAGTATACAGCCTGAATGTCTGCATACCTCAAAGTAAAACTGTCATGGTTTGACTCTGGCCAAACATCAGGCACCCATGAAAGTCACTAACTCCCCCTCCCATGCCACATCTGGGCAGAGGAGAGAAAAATTTAACACAGGATTAATGAGTTAAGGACCAGAAGAAAACACTCCCAAGTGCAAAGCAGGCTCAACTAAAAGGTACTATGTAAATTTATTACTAACAAAATCAAAGGAGGATAATGAGAAGCTCTTAAGAACACCTTTTCTAACCCAAACCCCTCCCTCCTTCCCACCAACGGTTCAGGGAGACAGGGAGTGGGAGTTTTTGTCAGTTCATCACCTTAGATTTTCCTCTGCTGCCTAGGGAGAGGTGTGCTTCCCTGTGAGGCCATGGGGTCCCTCCCAAAGGAGACATTTCTCTGTGAACTTCCCCAGTGTGGGTCCATCTCACAAGCAGCAGCCAAACCACACCTGCGGTGAGCCCCTCCCACGGGCACACAGTCCTCCCAAAACTGCTGCAGCGTGGATCACTCTTTCCACAGGGGGCTGCTCCAGCCTGGAAGCNCAGGGGTCTGCTCCAGCCTGGAAGCAGGGTCCCCTCTCTCCACTGGGTCTCCCATGAGTCCACAGCCTCCTCCAGGCATCACCCGCTCTGGCATGAGCACCTTCCCCACGGGCTGTGGGTGGCATCCCCCGTGGATTCCTGTGGGCTGCAGGGGCACAGCTGCTTACCCATGGTCTCACCACGGCCTGCAGAGGAATCTCAGCTCCAGTGCCTGGAGCAGCTTCTCCCCCTCCTTCTCCACTGACCTTGGTGTCTGCATATTGGTTCCTTCACCTGTCTTCTGCTCCTCTTCCCTGACTAGAAAAATCTGTGCCTCACTTTGTTTTGATCTCCTTAAATATGTTATCACAGAGGGATCACCACCATCTCTAATTGGCCCAGCACTGGCCAGCAGCATGTCCATCTTCAGAGTCATCCAGGATTGGCTCTGCTGGACACGGTGGAAGCTTCCAGCAGCTTCTCACAGGAGCTGCCTTTGTGGCCCCCCTGCTACCAAAAATCTCGCTGTGGAAAACCTACACAAAGACTTAGAAGACAGAAAGAATACTAAGAAAATCTATACAATCCTGATCTATCCAGTCTCCAAAATAATGAAAGGTTTTGACTAGCTGTGTCATTAATAATTTTATTCCTGTCTCTTTCAAGACAAGCTGAAGTTCTGAAAATGTTTCAGGCACATGCCTTGTTCTTCCTGTGATCATGTTTCTATTTCTTCCCAGAATATGGAATAACTGGAGTCATATATTCCAACTTTTTTTTCACTATTAAATTTTCCAAGAATAATAGGTGCTTTGAAAATGACTGAATAAATAAAAATATATTAATTTACTTACTTTCATCGAAAATTGTGTTGCCATTTAGAGCTAAGGTACCTAAGTTCTCCTGTATATCTTTGCTTAAAATTGAATAATATTGTGACGTTTAAAATGACACATTAAAACTAATATATAGCAGTTGACAATCCTACTTATTAAAGACAGTGTTTTCACCCACTGTTTGAGTAAACTCTCTAGATGAAGTCTAAAAAACTAAATACTGTCTTTCTAAAACATATCTAAGAGAAGCAAAAATAAGCATTAATTAGTTAAGTTCTGCTCTGAAATGAACATAAATATAGGCTTAATTTCTATTTTAGCTAAAATTACCATTCTAATTTGTGCCTCATCACCAATATCAATGAGTTTTTCAATCCATGTACTGTGTTTTCACCAACACATAGAGGTGTCTAGAGTTCAGGTCTTAGGAGAAGCAGCTGAGGGAGCTGGAGTTATTCAGTTATTCAGGAGAAAAATAAATGTCTAGAGGGACCTTATTGCTTGCCACAACTGTCTGAAAGGAGGCTGTAGCAAGGGGAGAGGTTGATCTTTTCTCACAAGTAACAAGTGATAGGACAAGAGCAGATGGCCTTAGGGTGCACCAAGGGAGGTTTCAATTGGATATTAGGAAAAATGTCTTTGTGGAAAGGATTTTCAGGTATTGGAACAGGCTGCCCAGGGAACTGGTTGTCACCATCCCTGGAAATGTTCAAAAGGGGTATGCATGTGGCATTTGGGAGTGTGGTTTAGTGGTGAACACAGTAGTGCTGGGTTCACATTTAGTCTCAATAATTTTAGAGGGTTTTTTCTTTTTGTGATTCTATGATTCTATGTATGTAATTCACAACATCTTTATTAATATTAACACAAATATATAAACATCAAGAGACAAAGAAACATTTTAAATTTATTGCTTTTAAACAAAGAGAAAATTAAGTCCTTTCATATAAGAACTATGGAATTAACCTGTTGTCTCTGTTAGAAGGACTGTAATGATGGAATTTGAGGAAAACAGAAACTAATGCATGTTAAGGAAAAAGTACACCACCACTGGTGCACCTACTTGAAACCAGGAAAGACAAATGGTATAGTGAAAGAGAAAAAAGTAACAAGAAACTGCTGAAGGAAATAAAGAATTAAAAAGACCAGAACATTCATGAAACAGATGACAGCATGTTTTATGCCTATAAATCATCAGTCTTTGAAAAATAAGTAAATAGGTAGAATCTAGGGGGGGGGGAAGTTAAAAGTGCTCATTTGAATGAGATTTAAAAAAATAATAATGTAAGTACTTCAGGCAACTTTCCCATTAGAATTTACCACTCTTACACATGACACAGTATATGATACCATGACATTGTTGCCTTTGTAAAAATTTTTGCATTGGGCTAGAATGGCTCTTGCAAATGTGAAACTAAGATCAGAGCAGATGTAACCTAATGGTACACTTGCAGAGGAAGATAAACACGGGGAAAGCTTATGTCTGTGCCTCAAAAATCATTATTCTTTCTCTAAGAACTCAGATCCTTCACCTTCCTCTCAACTCACTTCTGAATATTTCACTGGCATGCTTTTAAGATGGCAAATTTAAGAAATTAGGTTCATGATTCTAATATATTAGTTAAAGACAAGTTTTAAACTCATTAAAATGCTGGTAATCTTCTGAAAGCCCTCAATTGCCTTTTCAATTACTTCAATAACAAATATGACAGTTTCTGCATATAAAGGTATTTCTTCAGAAAGTACTTGTTTTCAAAAAACCAAATACCGGTCTACTCTGCTGGAGGTGAGTAGGCCATAAGAGAAAATTTATATATGTATTTTCACTTAAATGGATAGATTTTATGTACCTGACACAAACTGGAGCACTGCTACGTGCCTGTCTTCAACACTGAATAAAATATAACTCCTCAGCTTTGTTCTTACTCCAAGTTCTGTCAGCAGCTAGAATTTAATTTTGAGAATTTTTTTATAAGAGATATTTTTCTTAATTTCCTTCATCACACAGCTTCTTAATTGGATCTCAAGTTAGTAAACATCTTAATCTCTCACTCGGCATTCCTTGGGCTGGTGGCGGCCATGTTATACTGAGATTAAAATGTCTCCAAATTTGTTTTGGCTTGTTAGTTTATTTTTTTTAAACAGTCTTCAGGCTGGAAACCCTTTGGCAATGCTTTTAGAAACATGGACTGCTTCCTGATTTTATTTCCTTTTTTCTTTTGTTGATTTTTTCCTTCAGTTATAAAGTATGAAAACTCATTAAATTCCCTCAGTATATGAGTAGTGGAAAGAATACAGTTGTTAATAGCAAGCTTTAAATCTTGACAAAAAAGCTAATTTGCAAGTGTTGACTAATAAAAAGAAACACTCCAAACAACCATCATTTCAAACTTCTCTTCCTTACTCACTCATACATCACATTGTGAAATAATACATTTTATATAAGCAACTCAGTGTGGCAGTAGAACCAAAACAAACAGGAACAAATTGCACACTGAATGATTTCTTTTTTAAAAAGTTTTCCTTACCTCTGATTTCAGTTGAATACAAAACCACTAAGTAGTACTTATAACCGTCTTTATTATTTCTATTAATTTCTAGTACAAATCTGTAAACATTCATCATTACAGCAAAAGCTGTCTTTCCTTCCATCAATAAATCCATTAAAGAACTGTCTAAATCTCCTAATAACTAGTCGCAGCTAGTTAAACAGGAAAACAACTCCAACTCATCATCATGCTTTGGTTGTGAATTGCAGGTTTTTGCTCATCGGTACATTATCAGGATAATATGATCCTGTTCAGAGCACCTCACTTCACTGAGCTGCATGTTGCACAAACATTGAAAATTGTCTTAAAGGAAATTTAAACAATGAAACTACCGGAAGAATTGTAGTAGAGAAGGGCACAGAACATTTAAGCTATTAGCAACTTTGTATACGCAACACAAGACAAGAAAAAGTTAAGGAGACTTTTGAAGTGAAAAACAATTAAAATTGCTCTTGTATTTGTAGGCAGAATGATGTGAAGCAGTAGAAAAACCTGGTTGTACTTAAATGAGGAGCATGATGGAAGCTGCCAGCCCAGCTTACCAGTCTGCACCAATATTTGTGATAATGAATTAGAGATAACAGGAAGGTTGTACGATGGGCTAATCGACCTCAAGTAACAGTGATAAGCTTGTACTGTTCTACAGTATTAAGAAAGGGAAACAGAAAATGGATGGACAAAGAATAATAACATGATGAAATACAACAGGTTATAAAATTATATGGTATCAGCACTCAGTGGATAGACATGAAGCAAGATTGTATTTGTCTACATGAGACATGAACTTGTAAAAGTGATTGATACATAAGCTGACATCCTGTTATTAGACTCACTCTCATTTTCTCTATAAACAATGAATAACCACAAAATACCCAAACTTTCTGTACTGAGCGTGTCTGGAATGGAGTTAATGTTCACTATAGCAGCCTTTATAGACTTGTCTGCATTGGCAGGTAGACAGAGGTTGATAATGCAGCAGTACTTTTTCTGCTGCTGAGCTGTGCTAGCACAGCTTCAGGGCTGACTCTCCGACCCCTCCTCCAAGACTACTAGGTTGCAGAGCAGTGAGAGGTTGAGAGTGGCATAGCCAGGACAACTGATCCAAACTGACCAAAGGAGTATTCCATACCATATGATGTAACATTCATCAATAGAAGCTGAGAGAAAAAAGAAAGTCCTGGAAGGGGCATTTGTTATAAAGATGTTTGTCTTCCAAAGTAACTGTAATACATACTCAATCCCCAGTTCTTCGGAAGTGGCTAGACTCTGCCTGCTGGTGGGGAATAAGAAAATAAATAATTTTGCTCTGCTTTTTTTCTTGCTTCATTTACCTTCATTCATTATACTGCCTTTTTTCCTGATCCATGAGTTTTTTAATCTTTTCTGTCCCCATTCTGTTGAGGAGGAGTAGTGAGGAGCAGCTAAGTGGGCACATGGCAGCCAGCTGAGGTGAATCTTCCTTATTTTCATTGTCCCTTTTTTCCCTTATTATTTCTGTAGAAAAAGTTGTCTTATGTTAGAAATCATAACTTTTAGAACCAGTATTGTAAATTCTTCTCATCCATGACAATTTTTAGGGATGTGTCAGTTTTCCCCACTAGCATTTTCACAAGCAACATTATCTTCCTTTGTAAATTACTTAATGGGATCAATCCAGAATGATGATTCTTTGAAGGTTAAATCTTAAAAGTGGAATTGTACTGTAGCTGTGCCACTGCAAATGATTAGAAAATCCTGTAGTGGAAGAGCAGAACAACACAGGTGTCTTGCTCCAAAAGCTATCCAAGAAAAGTTTTGGTCTGCCTGGATGGATTTTCTTAAATTAGAGAGTAGAATATCTGCTGAGTCAACGGGATCCAGACTTTACCAAAACTTAACCAAGAATGATCCAAGTCTCTCAAGCTCTTCCAGGTAAGGGGATACAAGATTGTAGGAAACAGAGTTTACTAAATTCAAGCCTATAAGCTGAAATTTCAGCTTGAAAACTCAGGACATAAATTAGAAGATAAAACCTTCAATTAATAAAAAATTAGACATAATTTTGTACTTCACCATATTTTAATATTTATTATAATGAATCATTCAAAAATTGAATGAGGAAATGGCAGAGAGAGATTGGTAGTTTCACAGATGTTTCCAAGAGAACAAAGAGAATGTTAAATTAAAAATGAGAGGAAAGCTTTTCTGCCTTTAAGGTGCATTTTTGCTATAGAAAAGTAATCAAACATTTTTATTATAGAAAAATAAAGTAATATGGAAAAAGAAAAACAGCTTTTCCAGCCTGTTTCATATAAAAAATAATTCCTTTCAAAAATAAAAATTTGTAATGCCAGGCTTCTTAGAACCTATCTTGTATGGGTCATATCCAATTAAGAACACAGTAGACACTAGAAATATATCAGGGTAACTCAATGACTTGTTTTATTTTAATGCCCCAAATAATCTCATTGAAGTAGACTTAAATCAAAGTACATAATTTCATTATGGAAAATACAACTTGTAAAGATTGGATCACCATAAAAGAATTCAGTTTCTCTTCTATTTGTTATAAAGGTGTGTATGCAAGTTTAACAGAGAGTAAGAACTGTGATCTTACAAGAATTTATAACATAATTTATCATTCTTTAATCCAAACCAAGACAAATCTTGGATCTTCTTAGACCTTCTCAGCTTAGTCAATCACCTGGTTTATTTGATGGAAGAAGTTTGAGTCTTAATTTAAGAAAAATGATCTTTGAATTGAAAATTCTGTACAGAATGCCATCAAACTTTTATTATGCCCATAGTTGATTTGTGAATAGAAGAACAGTTTAAGTATTCGTACATGTAACCTTATGTTGCATGCATTATGAAGTCATCCAGAGAAGACAGTTGACAATTTCTTCCTCTGTCTGATATTGTTATTGTGGTTTGAGATTGTCTGTGCTAATCCAAGTATTTAGGTCTCCTTTGGCCTACTGCTGCAAATATATTTAAAGACAGAAATTTAAGAAATAAAACTGAGTATGCAAACCCGCAAAGGATTGCACATTATGTGTATTACAGAGACAATAATTCTTATATTACCAGAAGCATTATCTTTTAAACCCAAGAGCTAGTTTCTATGAAAGCACTGTAAAACTATCAGTGCAACACTTAAAAAGGCATTAAAATTTTTGTCAATAAAGTCCTTAAAATACTGTGCATTCACGAAATTATTAGAAGGTATATATAATCTACGTGTGGGGTTATAAATATGCAATCTTTCCAGAAAAAAATTAAAATCTTGTAGCTACTGTAACTATGAACTTTAAAACTTCAGTAGATTGAGGATTGTCTATGAAGAAGTAAGCAAAAAAGCGTTCTTTGCAGGTCTATTTGAAAATGTGCATATGAGGACAAATTTATTGACATATATCATTATTGATGATATAATCATAGACATGATAAGAAGAAAAACACTGAAATGATTTCTTCAAAGGATAATTTTTTTGTTTTCAGCAAAACTGCTTCCAATTCCATTATTTTTTTCATTATTTTTGTTCAAATCAGTGTGACTTTTGTTCAAATCAGTGTGCTAGTTTTAGGATTTAATGTATCCTTTATCTTCTACTATCATAGTAGCCGTTGTGATGAAAAAGAAACTTGCACAGTAATTAAAACTATGCTGTTAAAACAAAGACACTTTTGGAAGTGCATTTTTAATATGCTTTATGTAGGACATCTAATCTCCTTATATAATAAAACCCAAGGAAATAAGTGGCTATAACAAAAAGAAAACAGTATCTCTGAAGCTTTATTTTTCTTTTAGGAGGTAATATATTTGCATTAACACAAGTCACAATTGACAACTGATATATTGTATTTTTTTCTGAGGCTTGAATAGGAATAAAAAATTGTTCTGCACTGCAGAAATTATGTCAGAGTGAATTACTTGCCTTTTTCTCCCCCTTTTTTATGTTGCACAGCTTTATGTCATGTCATAATATATCACAAGCTGTGGCTGACAAATAAGATAAAAAAAATGCCAGCAGAGCAGCCACAGAGCACCTTAAGCCAACAGTATCAATTACAATGTAAATGTACTGCAATGACAAGCACAATTGCAATAAAAACCTTTAAGATACCCTAAATATGTGATATTATTTCCTTAGCTACTTTGATAATAATCAAGAATTTTGGTAAACATGCATGATATTATACTTTTATATATTTTAATGGCTTTATGTTTCCCCATGTGATCCAAATACTGGTGTCTTTTACACAGATTAGACAATTTGAATATAAAATTCTGCCGTGTTCTCTTTATCACTTTCATATTGTAAAGCATTTCTTTAGGCTGCAGTTTGGAGAATTTTATGGAATCATTGATATCTAAGTCTTACATGTTGAAAAGTACTTGAGAAGGTTGTCCAGACCAGCCTCCTGCTCTAAAAAGCTTGACTTAGATCAGGTTTCTTGGGGCCTTATATTGTTTTGTTTTGAATATGTTCATGACAAAGATTTAAAAGCCTGTATTAACAACCTGTGTCAGTGTTGGACCACACTCCGAGACAATTCCTTTTTCTTTAATATCTATCCAACCCTTCCTAACTCCATGTTGGTTTTGTTGACTCATGTCCTACTAAAGTGCACATCCTGGAAGAGGATGATTCTGTTTTTTCTCTACCCTCCCACCTCTATATGGAAATTAGCTCTCCCCTCTGCCTTCCATTACTGTCACAGACCATCCTGTACTGTGGAGGTCAAAAACAGGTGTGGGACTTTAGACACAGTCTTACAAATGTCAAAGGGGAAGAATTGCTTCTCTTGGCTCTCTGAATAGTTGCTAATTCGGCCTAAGAGAAAGCACAATTAAAGAGGTGCCCTCATCTCTAAATAATGTTATCTGTGTAGGTGGAAGAAATAATGTTTGGAACAGTCTTTAATCACTGTGGGAGTACCTTCATCTCACAAAGCAGTGCATTGTCCTACTAAAAGGAGTGCTTGTATGGCTCTTCTATGCTGGTAATACTCTTATTTGATCTCATTTCAGACCATTCATGCAGCAAGGTAACAGCTGCTATAAAAGCACCAAGATGAGATCAACGAGTCTCTCTTTATGCACAAATTTGACAACTACTGTTCACAACAAAACAGCAAAAATATTTTGCTTCCTTTAAGATTCTGCCTTGTTACTCATTGCTGCAATGCACTTCTTCCAGGACAGAGTGTTTTGCTTACTAAAATGGATTGTGCAAAATGGGCACTTACATCATAGCTTTGGGCCAAAGGTCCATGGTAGCAGCATGGTAACTGCATAAATAAAGACATTGCTGAGATGTCACAATAACAGTGAGTGACTGAGGGAGCCATGAATAACACAGATGTTCTTGAGCTGTTTTGTGTCACTACTTTGTGTTGCTGTAAGAAAGCAGCTGATAAATTATTGATTGTACAGTGATGAATATTGACAAAAATAGGAGTGAGACAGTATGATCAATGAGCTTCTCTCAGGGTATCACAAAGCAGTCTACAGATAACAATAAGTAAAGAAAACTTATTGCATTGAAAAGGAATCAGCAAATACATAAATTTACTGCTGTACTGAGAGTTGCTAAGGGAGGGATCAAATTGTTGAATTTCCCTGTTTGAATATCCAAAGGTCATTGAGAGAAACTATAAGACCTCCAGATGCATATTATAGGATAAAAGTTCTGTTGAAGCAGGAAACACATGTTTTATAAAATATAGGAAGAATTTATTAAAATAAATGGACCTAAGATTGTTTACAGACTCTCTTCCTTGACATTTTTCCTGCTGCTGCTTCACTGTCTTATTCTTGTGTTGTGTTCCCTACCTTAATATCTTCATCTTCAAATAAAAGTAAATCAAAACCATGATGACAGAATAATTGCAGTATCTGCTGTGACACTGCTATCTCACTTTTCATCTGACCTACCTACTTAAATTGTAAGGGATTTTGTTTATTTGCTTCTTTGTTTTTTAAGTTACCTTAATTGAGCAAAAGAATAATTACCATCCATCATATACTTTTAAAATTTCTAGTTTAGTTTACTTTGGAAAGAGGACAAGTTTATACAAATATTATTACTTTTTAGGGCACTAGCTGGAAGTATTACGTTTGCAATATAATACTTAGGCTATGTTATACATTGTTTGTGGAATTAATTTGATTAATTGCTATAGTTTATAGCGCTTTTACTTCAAGAACAAAACACAAATCCTTTTGTTTCATCAGCAGTTTTAATTTTAATAATTCTGTAAGCCTTAAAGTATGCATTTCTAAAGAAGTATTGAGGAAAAATCTGTTGTTATATTTCTAAG
>VWYI01006396.1:0-39340 GCA_013399455.1 Anthoscopus minutus | reverse complement strand
GAGCTTGTGCTCTGTAGCAAGAACAAGACACCTTTAGGGAGACATCCACATGTGTGCACTTTATATTTCCTAAATGATATAATTTATTAGTCATGTCAGGTGCAGACTACTGCCCTGTCCCACCAGTGGGTATTGTCTCCCTGATCAGCAGCTTCTGAACAACAGAAAGTTGTCTGTAGGAGATGACCCAGATGGTTTCACTACTAACATACAGTGAGTAATGGGTCATCACATACTTATAATTTGTTCCTTCTCATTTGATAGGCCTGGGGGTACCACTTCCTGCAGGTTATACCCACTTTTCAACGACTTGTCTACCATCATCTTGTAAAGTTAGGTTTCTCAGCTTGAAACAGTGGGAATGCCTATCACATCAGGAACGTGATTAATGAAAGCAGCTAAGGCAGAGGTCTCAGCAGAAGGAACGTTAAAACTGTGCTATGTTGTCACAGCTATCACAAGTGGTAACAAATTACTTTTTGTACTCGGGGCTCAGCTCAATTTCAAGGCATGATGTGTGTACAGACTAGAGAAGTGTATATGTTACACATGCTGCAAACATTGACGGGAGAATACACACAAAGGTGTCTGAAACATATTTGTCATCCACAGTTGTCCCACTAGTGGTATTTAGTATGAATTCAGCCAGTCTGCTTTAGAAACAGATGGCTCATGATATCAGCTGTGCTGGGCCAATTGGGCAGGAAGACATAAAGCTTTCATTAGACAGGATCACCATAGCAATGGCATAGTCTCTTCACCTTTCATAACATTTGAAAAAGAGAAAGCCATTCCAAAGAGAGTTTTAAGAAGCAAAGCATGCTATTTGACTTCTGGAGCCAGCAAACTAGAAACATCTTCCTTTGGCGCATAGAACTAATTTAATACTTTAAGTCACATGTCCAAAATGAGGTTCAATTACACAAGAATCCTCTCACATTTTAAGGCTATTTTAATTTTTAATTCCTGTTACCTGTTTTGGGCAGCTATGGGAAACTTCAACTGCTCTACTCTACTACTGGCAATGCAAAAGAGTGTGTGGTTCCCTTTGTTAACGAATGGAAATACCATGCTTATCATCTAAGCAGCTTTGAGCTGCCATGGGAGTTGGCCTCTACCTCACCAAGTCTATTTTTGTTTGGTACAGCACTCACTCCAGGCAGAAGTTGACAAATGGCCCATTAGTACTGATCATCATGGATCTACTGCAAGAACCATGCTTCCTATCCCCTGAACATAGTCAAGTTAAAGATGCCTATCCCAAAAATACTAAGGAAATAATGTGCATCAAATCAATAACCTTAAGCATTCCAGATCACCAAATGTTTCACTTATATATGCAGAAGACTTTTTTCCAATTTAAGTACAAGAAAGGTAAGGAGCTTCAGGTAAAAAAAAAGAGGCAGGAAATATTCAGCCACAATACAGAATTATGCTTTTATAGGAAATATCTCTTCCTGATCATTAAATAGCAAGCTATACAAAAGTGGAAATATAATGCCAAATTGCATAATCCAACATGTCATCATTGGTGTATCACTATCACAAGTATCACTAACTATATATTTAATGAGAGCTTTCAATATTTTCTATTAAAATAACATTGCATACTTTTTTATCCATGAAGTCATGTGCCAATACACTACAGTTTCCTGAGTAATGACAAGTTATTTGTCACTCCATGGGACAAAAAAAATGAAATTAAAACACTCAGATTAATTTGAAAAAAAAAAGTAAATCCCATTCTAGATATGGAAGCCTGTTTAATCTTTAAAATGATTCTTCATAATTTCTCAGTACCGAACAGCAAAAAGGAAAAGCTCTAAGAGCACTCTTCCATGAAGAACACAAAACCAATGACAAATTGCTTCTTGGGAAGATTCATGTGAGAATAATACCCTATCACGCCTGGTCTCTCTGGCCACAGAGCCTCTCCTGAACAGCCACTGCTTACACTTATGCGCCTGTACAAATCCAATGCCTGAGAGTTCAGTTTCATACCAAAGTAGTTGCTGAGGTAAACTGAATGCACAAGTGAAGCAGTGGTGGTGCTTCAGTGGGTATTAGGGAACACATCCCATATAGTAAATATGTACTCTTCAGGTAATAAGATAAAAGCACTGCTGACTCAGTCCCTCTTGTGAGGTCTGGGCAGATTTCATCTTGCATCTATTTTCACTGAAAAATGTATCCATTTACAGATAAATCCTTTAAGTATGACACAAGAGTCTATAGAAAAAGCAGTGCTTTATGCAGTTCCCTTGACTCTTCCCCCTAAAGTGTATACACTCTTAAAAACCATACACTGAAATATTTCAAGACTTTAAAAATATATTTTTAATTTCAATTAATTTTTAAAAACTTATTTTTTAAATCAATAGCTGTTCTTTCTTGTGTTTTGTAGGTTCAACATTAGAGATTAATGGGTGTTTTCCAATAGAGAAACTCCATTAAGGACTATCCAGCTGCAAAATGGTTGCTACCTCACACTCTTATCAATGTGACTATGACTTCTAGCAGTATAAGATGCTCAAATATCTCCTAGGTTTTATTCTTCAAGAGGAAAAGCGAGAGACGGGATTTTTTTAGAAGGTGACAGTTTTTTACAGTGCTGTTGAGAACACTGAGATACAGCAGTCACTTCAGAAGGAAACTTGGACATTTCTTAGAACAGAAATTTCATGTAAGTCCTCTTCTTTCATGTAAGCTACAAATATCTAGCAGCCCAATATGATGGTATAAATAAAACCATTTATTTTCAATAATTCTCCACTCGAGGATTCAACTTGACTGAGCACTGTGTTTTTTTCTTCTCAAGTAGTGTAAGACTTAGAAATGCCAAATATGCTTACAAGTAACCTGTGCATGTGACAATGTATATATAGAAAGAAATAAAGTTTGGCTGCTTCACTCCCACATTATATCATATTGTCACCTGGCTCATGGAGTAGTTTGAACACTTTCAAGTTTCAGAACAATTATTTCATTTGTCCATCTCCTTCACATATCCAGGCCAGCACTGAGTGCCTCCTGGCACTCCAGTGCATATCTGCAGCCATTAGACCTTGAGCTTTTCCCAGTCCTTGGGAGGGTGACTTCAAAATGTGTTTTCTTATTTCTTTCCCAAGACTGCTGTCAGAGTGTTAAATAAGAACAGATGACATAGAGGAAAAAGATAGATATATCCTTATAGCAATGTATATGTTAACAGTATTGAAAGGGAACACACAGTGTCTTTGTGAGAGATATTGTGGCTGTGGAAGAAAAATGAGGGACAGTAAAGAGGTAGAGATATTTGAGAATGCACTTTAGCTACTTTAATGCTATTTTGGTAAAACAAAATAGCTGTGAATGCAGTTTTGCTGATGACTATGATCTACTCAACCTGCACTTCTTGGTGTCATAAGAGAGAACACTGTTGTTAAATCTGCCATGAAGTTGACAAACAAGTTAATAATTTAAAATTAGGCTTTAGTGAATTTGGTTTCTACTGCTGTCAAATAAGCTGCAGTGTGATCCCACTACGTCTTGTGGTTTGAGGATAGAATGCCACGAACTGATGAACACTAAAGCACAAGTTAAACTCAAGTATTTCTATTAGCACGTCCATGATGTACTCACTTTTATTTTACAGGCACCTCCATAGTTACTCTTTTAGGGAGTAAATGTATCTCAAAATGCTTTTCTCAAGAATGGCAGAATACATTTCAGGAAAAAAAAGAATCTGTATTCCAAAAGTATCTATAAGCCCCCACCAAGACTAGAGTGTTAGTGTAAGCACTGTGCCACTGTAAAACAAAATGCAATCAGTAGAATATATATTCTTCTAAAATTCAGACAAACAAGACAAACTGAAGAAAGAAAGTAAACCCATTCTTCAAAGCAAATTTTACCTAGATTACAAAGTAGTTTGTGACATGAGGGAACAAAGGTGTGGAACAGAGATCAATCTAATTCCCAGTGCACGTCATTACCCATAACGAAAGGTTGCTCCCCTTTAAAACCAAACAAAATAGTACCCAAGTCTGTATCTTTAGTATCTAAATTAATATAAAAAAAAATAAAATTTTAAACACTTTTCCATTTTGTATGTCCTTTAACAGCCTACTTCCATCATGATCAGCTTCCATTAATGTTGACACTTGTAAATATAATGACATGACATATATAGCATTGGAAGAAAATATATAAAACCAAATATTATTATATTACAAATTGTTTCTTCGAAGATGCTCTTGATGAAGAAGCTGTTTTAATTAAAAATAACAGTGAAATTATTTAAACTGGAATTTTCCTACATTTCTAGTCATAGAAAATGAGATCTATTTATCCATCTATATATCCGCATAGATATGTGGTTATTATTCTCTACAAAAAGGCCTTAGAAAGAAAAAAAAAATTCTTACAAGTAATTTTTTTTCCACCAGTAAACCCTCTTACAGTAACTCTGTGATTGTTTACTTTGTCATATACTCACTTCCACAGCCAATACTCAGCTATCTTTTTCTTAAGAAAATAAACACCACTAATGCTGCCCATTTGTGTCTGCATATGTTAAGAGGAATATCTGCTTAATTCAGTCATACTTTTCCTTTTATGGGGAAGATGATTTGTGAAAATCTTTTACAGAGGACTCTAAACGGAGTTTTAAATGCTTTCTTGTTTGATTTAGTTCAAAAAGATGATACTGGCACTGAGCATGTCAAACAATTTGGCAACTCTTACTGCAAAGGGGTTTTGCTTTAACATTAATATATTTCAGTAGGCTTGAATTTATTTCTTTGTGGGACGGGAATTCCCATCATACCTAATGCATTCTTTCTGATTGCTTTGTATGGGACTTGTCTAGAGAATTATTGTGTGACCTTTATATTTAAAGTGCTACGATAAAACACAAAATGACATGAAAAGTAACTAAAATTTTCCACCATGACATAAAACTAACTAAATTTTCATTTACTGATGGAAGAAAACAAATCAATAGAAGATTAAAACTTCAAATGGAGGTGTTACAGACAGATGCAACCCAAAGTGGTTGTTGATTTATGGACTTCACATGCTCTTTTCCTTTGGTTATGACAAGATCTGCTGGTTGTATAGGAGGTTTGGTCACAAAACTATGCAGAGAAAGACTAAAAACATTCAACATCCATAGGGCTACTTACTAAATCCTACAGTACAGAAAGTGGTGCAACTTCTAAGAAAAACAGCGCATTATTGGGGAATGCAGGGCTACATAAGAGATCGCTAAAATTCTACATCTGCCAATAATTAAATTTTATTTTACTGTTATAAAATAACTATAAGCTCTATTAATGAAAAATAGTCCATTTAAGCACTCTTAAGATCGGCCCTAGAGAAATGATATTTCACTGGACAAGTTTTCCATTTGGATAGCTTTGAAAATAATTTGTTCATAATAAAATTTCCACAACCTATGAATTACTGTCTGTTTATTATTCTGTTTGCCAGGATTTGAAAAGTTCTCTGCCTATGTTCTCTCTTCTCATCCTCTATTAAACCACTCTGTTAATCCCATCTGTTTCAGCTTTTTAAAGATTCTTAAATGTGGGATTTTCTGATCACCTCTGCTACTAAGAATTTCATTCTCTAGATGAAAAATTCTCCTTTGCATGATTATTGCACATTTCTTGTCTGTTTAGAACAAGATATTCATATTTTTCCATGCTGATTGTGTGTGGATGCAAATTTATTTTCTGGGGGATGGAGAAAGAGGGCATACAATACTTTAAAAATATCATATTGATTTACTCATGTAGGAAAAAAGGTGTATGAGACATTCTTTATCTTGTTTTATAAAAAAAAAAGTTTATTGTGCTAATGTACCATCCCAGCTACCTACAACTTTTGATGGAATATGTCATTCCAGTTCCTTCACAGTTTCAATGCCATGGCTAACGGTGGTTGCTCCATCAGTTTCATAGCTCCTCAGCAGTTGCATTTCTCCCACCACTACTCCAGTGAAAGCACCTATGAGACGTGACATCTGGAAGATATCTCAGTAATTAGGAGTGATTCACCCTTTCCTTCCTTTTTCATCACTACAATTCCTTTCTGCGGCTCTCAGTTCAGTGCAGCAGGATGTTATCCACTTCCTGTATCTGGATTTCATCTCACACCTTCTTGGAGATGATGATTTGGACACAGTATGTTTTTCATTCTCTTCCACAGATTTTAGGTATAACATAGGACTGGACACTTGAAATTGAATGAGTGCTAGGTCCTCAAGTATTTTTACTTTGTTTCAAGACAATTTGCTGTTATGTTCAACTAGAGACAGAAGCATAGGAAAACTTCAAGACATTCTCCATGATTCTTGAGTCCTGCAGAATATCTGGATTAGCCCCACCACTTAGAATTTTACTTTTCGGATTAGAATCCGATTTACTGGTTTTCTACCTGGTACAAAAGCAAATGGAGTGAAAATGGGCTTTCCACCTGCTTCTTAATTCCTATGAGGTAGCTAGGTTCAGAAGAGTATTAAAAAAACTACCAATAAGGTCCTGCATGGTTTCTGATCAAAGATACCAGAGCTTTTCATGAGATACAAATCTATCATACTGGGTCATTAAATTCCTAACTCTGGCTAAATGTCAAGCTGGAGATGGAAAGTTTTTGCCTTAATGACCTAATAGTAACATCTCATAATAGTTTTTATGTGTATAAATAGATCAATTAATATCAAGGATAATTTGAGATAATGCAAATAATGTAATTACTGACATGTAGTTTAACTCCAGGAAACTCAGCCTCAACTAATGTGAAGTATTTCTGAACTTTGGTAGAATAAGTTTACTCAACAGCATGAACTGAGGTCTTAAATTGTAGAATAGAAATATTTCCTTCCACTCAAGTCAAGAGAGAGGACCCACAAAATGCAAGCTGTATTTCCACTCTACTATGGTAGACCCCCCATTATGGCATGGTTAGTACCCAGAACATCCAAATATTTTTTGTGCCTTAGTTTTCCCAGCACACAAAACAAAAAGACTACTGACCTCTTGGTATAACGCTATGAGATCTCCTGACTAGAAAGAACTAAGATTGGGTAAAAATCATGTGAGATCATACACAGTTTAAAAATTCTCATCCAGATTGCTGTCACCAGGTGAGCTGATTCACCTGCAGACTTGCACGCTTCCCTCAATATTAATACTATAAGAATTTACTGTATTTCAGTCCTCATTTGTTTCTGGTGGTGCAAAAATATTTTACTATTTACACTTTTCTATAACTTCTCATTATTTATTGATTTCTGTCATTGATTGTTGCAATTTGTGAAAACCTATAACTAGTGTAAGTGCATAAACTAGTATTTTCCATGTCTAATACTGGAACATGAAGCAGTTAACTAGAGTAATTTTGTATTTGTGTTCAGTCAGCTATTCCCATTTTTCACAGTATCAAAAGTACATCTAGAAATGCTGATATATTTTCATAGCAAAATTCAAGTTTAATATCCTTTATTGATAACTTATTCACTTATAGAACTTCTAAGTGTTTCACATCCATCTAATTTGAGAAAAAAAGGGATCTTCTCTTACACATACTGGGAATTATCATATTTTAGGCAGTGAAACTTTAGAAAGGAAATGTTCTCATTATGAGAGGCTGTTTTTAAGAAGAGTTTAGAAGCGGTTATTAAGCAGGGATAGGCAGGAGAAGAGTTATTCCTCAAAATCAAAGGAGAAAATACCTGTGGTTACCATCTTCAACAAAAGTCACATACTTAAGACTTCATTAGAGTCCTTGAAGTAGGCAGATGTTAGTCTAAACAGAGTGAAATGCCTTAATTATTAAAAATATATTGATTCAACTACCTTAGTTATTTTAGTTAGTCACCTGTGTAGTAAATAAAAAAAAGTTTTTATGTGTCCATTTTTACATTTTATGAAAATTAGAAAAAACAAATACATCACTAAACTCAAAAATACAGTCTTAGAAAATAGATTAGAATAAATTAAAACTCTGATGAAAGGTCAGAATTATACTTACATTAATATTTCAGATGACTGAAACATTTGGTCACTAAAAATGATGGCTTTTTTCTTATGTTACCAGATTATTTCTTACATCTCACTGGCAGCTAACATCTACTGGTGTCTTTCCACCTCCTCATACACAGTAGCTCAAACTTACAAAGGTTTAGTAACTAAGCATGTGGCTGCTTAGAAATAAGAAGCTAAGATGATAATAAATAATTTCTTAATACCTCCATTGCTTACCTACAGTATTCACCTTCTGGGCTGGAAGTCATTTCCCTTGAGAAAAATAAGTGTTGTTAGGATAAACTAAAAAAAAAAAAAATATTATTGCTGCCTCTAAGTTCACTTTATGTTTGAACAAGGAACCTTTTTTCCCAAAAGCAGATTGAAAATTCGCAATATTTTCTCTTTTGGGGAGGATGCTTTGTAATTCATTAAGTATCGGTGAGATAGAAAACATCCCAGGCAAAGTGAGCAGAGAATAGGACAATAGCAGCTGCCTTCTTCAGAAAAATTGGTCTGGTTGATACAAAAAAAAGGTGAATCACCCCTTAGGATATACATTCTTGTGCAGAAAGAAATGATTCAGATCTGATTAGATTTCTGCCCTTTATACTTAAGAGTGTTCTTATTCTGATTTGGAAAATACAGACACAGACTAAAGAAAGCTTGAATAGTGTATGTGTTTCAGATAAATTCTTTGTGTCCCATTCTCCTTTGTAACTCATCTAGAAACCTCTGAATCTCATAAGCCATTGTCACAGTTTAACACCAGCAAGAAGCTAAGCCCCACACAGCCTCTTGCTCATTCTCCCTGTGTGGAATGGGGAAGGAAATAGGAAAAGTCTCATGGGTTGAGATATAGACAGTTTAATAAATCTTCACACAATAGCAAAGCAAAACAAGGAAGTCATTCACCACTTCCCATGGTGTTCAGCAGACAGGTGTTCAGCCATCTTTGGGAAAGCAGGGATCCATCCCCTATTATGATGACTTGGGAAGACAAACATCATCACTCTAAATGTGCCCCCTGCCTTCCTTCTTCCCCTGATACTTATGCTAAGTGTGACACCTCATGGTGTGGAATATCCCTTTGCTCAGTTGGGTCAGCTGTCCCAGCCTTCTCCTGTCCCCTCTTCATGTGCACCACAAGCCTTCTCCATTGGTGGGGGGTAGGATAAGGGGTAGAAAAGCTCTGGGCAAACCCTGTTTGGCTATAGTGGGAGCAACCCTGTATTATCAATGCTGTTTTCAATACAAATCCAAGGTACAGCCCCATACCAGATACTGTGAAGAAATTGAATTCTACTCTAGACAAAACTAGCCCACACATGTACAACAAGCAGTGAAATACATGAAACAGATTTCTAAAAGTCATGGGCTTTACTGGGAAGGAGGTAAGACCTGAATCAGTTATTCAAAGCTCAAAACCTCAGCAAGCACAGTTAAACAAATCACACAGGACTTCTTAAGAAGTCCTACATTTATTGTACTAAATAGTACAAGGACTTAAGAAGTCCTAAATTAATTGTACTACATTCTGGAGCAGTGGTATGAAGCTGGTCTTTTTTGGTTTTAGGATTGCTATCAGCATGACATGAATGCTCAATTTCACAATATTCATTAGAAATCTCAACAGCTGTTCAATCTTTGTTTCTGTGAAGAAAGTATTAGAGCAGCAAAAAGGTATCAAGACAGACATCTGTTCAACTGCATATATATATCTGTCTTGAAGATTTGTTAATTCCTGTGTTTCTTAAAAATCTTCATTTAAGGATGCCAAACAATTTTAAAAATACAAATTGTACATAAGAAGTCTTTAACGTATAGAAGTACTGCACGCATTTCACAAAGAAAAAAACAAATATAAGAATAAGTGGTTTGCCCAGTCTCACTTCATATATTTAAAGAAATTATACCAACTTCTTTGGCGTCCTGGACAAAGTCTCAAACAGACTATCCTTAATCTAATGGAAGCATGGTTGACTTCCATGTATAATAATTTGACTATAAATGTATGTGGAGATTTTAAAGTTGGACAGTGCTCTTATATCTTACAGTTTTTAAATTGTTTAGGAAAAGTGCTGCAGTTTTTCTGGCCAGTCCTCACCTGGTAACCAGTGAAACTTAATGTTTTTCCCTGAGCTCCTATCAATAATATATAATTGTGATTTATTAGTTAACCATAAATATTTTGCTATGCTACTAATTCAAGATTCATTTAATACTTGAGAGAAATCTGCACAAGTTTATTTTACTCCTTCACTGATCTTAAAGATGTACTTACACCATAAAGAGCAGATAGGAAACATGCTGTACTATAAAGACATTTTATATCTTTTATTTTGCATGGCTAATACTACTGTGGAAATCTTGAACAGCTGTATCAGCCAATCAAACTAAAGCAGAAATACTTTGGAAGGGAACATCCAAGAGTGAGGAAACCATCCAAACTACAGCCCAAGATCTGGTTATCTCAAGTAGCCTCTTCTGCCATTTTTTGCCTCTCAGCATTAAGGGGCAGCTATGCAATTGTACTATGATCATTTGCTCCATAATCACACATCTTCTGTGAGTGAGATGCCGACCACAGATGGAAAACACCAAGCATGCTGTTAAAAAGTCTACAGCAGCATAGGCATAAAACAGCCATCAGCCGCGTTTTACTGACTGCTTTTCATGCAATGGAAAAAAAAGTAAACTAGAGAGTCACATGGTTTATGAAGCAATTTCTATAACAGAGGCATTAACAAAAAAAAAAGAAAATACGCTTATGGGTTTGATAGGAAAAAAAATCACTTAAACTGAACTAGTTGTGGAAGTAATACATTTAAAGAAATGCAGCAGATGGAGAGTGGAATAACATCTCAAGTTAATTTATTTTTGAAGCACACAATGGGTTTTAGGATATAATTGAATTAAAGAGTCAGAGAATGAAATAACCTTTTTTTTGTTCTGCATATTGTTCTCACAAAAAAAAGCAAAGCAAGTTGCCTGCACTTTTTAGAAAAAAAACTCACATTTTTATTTTTTTTATTTAATGGATCCAATATAAACCTCTTGGTTAATGAATGTGTCTAAGTCTAGAAACAAAACAGCCTGTCACCGGATGCCTAGACTTCTTCCTTATTTTGGTATCCTTAGGATACAATGCTTGTCATGCAGGTGTACTGGTTTTGTGGCTCTGCTAGCAACACTTGTGAGTGAAATGTTTCCTTTGACTTATAAAACACCTGCTTTAAGCACTTTTGACTTCAAAACATACATTAAGAAATGCCTGTAGTGCAGTGGCTTATAAGAGTTACAGTCTTAAGAGTACGTAGACTGGTTTTATATTAATTCCACATCATTAAAATTAATATCCATGTATAAGTAAACAAGATATTTTTCATCTCTGGGCATTCATACAGAAAAACCCTCCAAAGCCAACAGTTTTCTTAATTCAGTGGATAACTCCTGTTGCTTCATGGAAAATATCAAAACTACCATAAAGACTGCCATATAAATAAATTCATTCACTTTTTTCAGAGGTATTATCTTTTTTATAATGCAGGTGTATTACCTACCAGATCATGAATGTTCACGCATTCTCTCCAATGCCTCTGAACATATGCAACCAAAAAAGAAAATTCTAAAAAATTCCTGAAAGCTAAAGGACAGCAGATTTTAAAATGTAATATAATGCATTTCCTTCAGTGTTAACTTTACTGCTTTTCAAATTGTTCTTCCAGAAAATGGGATAATCTTAGTAGGGTTTTTTTAATAAGTATACCTACCAATTGTATTTGTATAATTCATATCATTATTATTGAATTATGCACATGCAGTGATAATTGAGGTGCTCTGTATAGTCTTTAGAGATAGTCTCTAGAGATCTGCTTGCATGTTCGCAGCATTCAAGACATTGTAATCACAGAACTCTTTTTCCCTTATTTGTGAACCTTTTTATTTTACAAAATGTCTTACTTTAGGTAGGGCAGTAATGAAAAAGAAGGAAGAAAAGAGTTACAAATTCCAATATTAAATAGGGTTAAATCCCAAATATTAATTTCCACTGCCTTAAGCACTCTGAAAACCGTAAATCATGCATAGCATCCATGAAGAATAATAAAAAAACAAACAGTTTTAAAGATGCAGAAAAGCCTACAAAATAATTATTATGCGTAAGTTACATGATTTATGTGAGAATAAACAACACTGCATTAGGGTCATGTTAGATTGTGATTTGGTTTGGATAGTAGTACACTAACAGACAAAAGAAGAAAACTATCAGGCAAGTGTGGACTGATGATGAGGTGAGAAAATGTAAAAGAAGGTTTAGAAAAACAGCATTATGTTTTTTCTCCTAGTTTGTCAACTTCATACTCAGGTGAATTATGAAAGGATGCACAGAGTAGAAGAAAGAAAAGTCAAAAAGGATTGTCTTTAAATACCCAAAGCATACTTTGGGAAAATGAGAATGTCACTTCAACTCTCCATGAATTATGGAAATGCTGGTAGCAGAGATCATTCTGCCTCTATCGGAGAGATCTCCAAAGACAACATATTTTTCTCACATTTGCTCCTATTCTAAGTTGGAGTTTTAAAGAGTAAGACACATCAAATAAGATTTGAACTCTTATTTGACAGAATGCTTTCCTGATGGCTACAACATTGTAAGTTCCAAGACTGAGGCCATGTTTGATAAAGGTTTGTTACAGCATGATCTATAACATAAGTCTTTCAAAACATCTACGCAGCTAGAACTTGGACCATGCACAACTGACATTTGATGCAGTGTCTGTGTAAGAGCTGCATTGACCCTGTGAGGGATAGAAGATCAGGTATGCTGATAATGTTTCACTGAGGCAACTGACTTTTATTATACTCCAGTTCTGCCTTTTATTTTTGATGAAATTTTACTATGGGAAAAATTTAGAACTGCAATATGCAAAGGTATGTCTGGAAGGATAATTAAATTTTATTGACATTAAACTAGAATTTTAAAATCCATTAACAGATTAATTGATCCATTTCTACAGTGGGGATAAAATAAAAAATCTATCCCAAAAGGTCCTTGTAAAACTGTTAATACTATCTATTATCCTCAATTTCCAACCCCTACCCCCCACGTCCCCCCCCAGATTTTTACTATACTCCCACCCAACTCTAATGTACCTTACTGAAAGAAAAATCTCCCAACCAACACCCTATTCCCATCATCCAGTTATCTTTTTTTTTCTTTTTCTTCTGACAGGGTCTGTTTCTGTTCCTTTGATCTGATCTATAGCTCCTTCTCTGCACTGCTTCCTTTCCTGCAGTTCCATGACAGTTTACACAGCAAAATTTATTGTGCTAAGGCTGAGTCAAGGGATTTGCACAGAGATCATGTCCTGGTAACACTTCACCCACTTCTGGCGATTAGGTAAGATTGAATTTTATTGTTTCTTGATAACAACAGGTGCAGTATAGCTACATATTCTTCTCAGCGACAGAAACAGTAATGACCTGTAAACCTACATATATAACAGGTAATAGTTGTCACATGTTCATGTGAAACTTTTTTTTGGTGCAAAATATAACTTTAATCTACTTAAAGATGATATACACTCCAGAAAAATTGAATATAGCAAAAGGATCAAATTAGGTATTACTCTTCAGAAGAGAAAAAAATACTTTTACTTCTGTCAGTTCTTTAATGCATTTGCATATTCAGCTATCCATTATAACAAGTGAATAATACACTGCAGGCCAGACTGTCCAAGAGAATAAAAATCTGCATACAGCACTGGTGTTGGGGGTTACATGTTTTTTTTTCGTTTCTTAGCTGTTAGAATTTTTCCCATTTAGCTGAGAGAAAAAGCCTGATGGCTGGTACATCATCAGTACTTTAAAAGACAAAAGGATCGGCTGAGCCCCCAGGGGGAGTGGGCAGGGGAGCAGTTAGTGGGTTTTGGGTCCTTCTGGGAGGGCAACACAGACACTCTCGGAGCTGTTTCTGCTGGGAGAGGAGGTTTTTGCCATCATCCAGACGGAGCGGCTGTTTCTTCTGCTTCTGCTTCTTCCTCTCCGTTTGTGGCCTCCACTCCCCCGTCCTGCCAGATGTGCTGCAGCCCCAGCTGCCACCGTGGAGCTGCTGATCCATCTCCTCCACCAGCCCGGGACTCTCTGCTCATCCCTGCCATTCCAGCGAGGTGTTTCTCCTCAGAGCCCTGCAGGAACTCCGAGACTGAGTGCCAGCTGAGGGGTTTGTGAGGCACTGCCTCTCCTCCACGTTTTTTTCCCGTCTCAGCCGAGACGGGATCCCTGTTCTGTTCCATTGTTAATACTGTAGTTATTGTTGTTGGTTTACCTTAATATATATATATATAATTAGTAAAGAACTGTTATTCCTATCCCCATATCTCTGCCTGAGAACTCTGTGTTTTCGAGATATAATAATTCGGAGGGAGAGGGTGGGGGCTTACAATTTTTTTCTGCCTTCCCTGACAGATAACTGTCTCTAAAACCAGGACAACTGGCATCTTAGAACTGAAGCAAAAGTGAATATGAAAAAGGAATGTATCTACCCTCTCTGGAGTTATTGTTTGATAACCTCTCTAGAAAGGTCTGGCTAAGAAGCCACTGAGGAGTTCATTGTTTTGTAAGCTGTTACACCACATTAAGCTATGATTGACACCTTCAGGGGCAGAAGTTTACTGGAGCTAGTTAGTTCTCTCACACACATGCTCCTCACATTTCTTCCTTTGTGAGATCAGGCGTGCTGTATAATCTATTATAACCTACACAGCATATCTTCTGATGAGAGGTAGCTTGTCACAACATGCTTCACTTTCCTTCCCTTGCTACAGACTGGCAGCTTCTGCACACTTTTCATTGTGCAGGTGCTTTCTTTTGGCAGACTTGTTCAGATAATAGAGCAATCCAATCAAAACATCACTGGGAACTCTTGACAGAGCATTTGCTGCTTTAGAAACATTTGCACTCACCATATGGCAAGGGCAGCTTAGGCTATGAAACTCAGATAATTTTGGGTTTTACTCAGGGCGGGCATCTGAGATTTATGATGGCCAGAATTCATTAAGTGTTGAAAAAGCCATCCAAATATTTAAAGCAATTTAGTAGGATCATTCCAGAGATGAGTAAAGGAGAGGAATTTGGTTTTCACTGCCACTTATATAAGGACCTATCCATTTCAACAACCATTCTGTACCTTACAACCACCAAGACATATTAAATTGGAGCAGCAGTTTTCTATAGCAATACAGCAAAATATAACAGCTTGCAATAGTAGTCATCTTGTTTGCATTTTTTTTGAGTATTTTCAGTAACGTACTTAGCAAAACATGAAAAAGAATGATAACATGACAAGTATGTTAATGAGATTGCTTCCTTCACATTTTAAAGGGACTACATTTGTTAAATATACCAAACTCTAATTTGCTTTAAAAATAGAAAGGTAATTTGTGTTTACTGGAATTTTTATAATACAATTCTATTCTGACATGGAAAATATAGATAATATTTATCTTACATATTTTAACACCATTATGAAATCTATCCATAAATATTTGCAAAATACCCACTAGCATAAATTATCAAAAAATAATTAAACACCTTTGCA
This sequence comes from Anthoscopus minutus, assembly GCA_013399455.1. Lineage (NCBI taxonomy): Eukaryota > Metazoa > Chordata > Aves > Passeriformes > Paridae > Anthoscopus > Anthoscopus minutus. The sequence goes on along the minus strand of VWYI01006396.1, from coordinate 23,731 downwards.
GGTTATTGCTTGTTAGTTTAGTTATATAGCAGATTCCATAGCAACAGCATTTTTCACATGATCATGTTTCAATAGGAACAGCAACTTTTATTCCCATTTGCTCTTGAGCCAAGGGAGCTTTTGAAAAATACTTTCAGCCCTTTCCTATGGATACCAGGTTATTCACCAGCTAGTGTTCAATATATTTTTTACTTCAGTGGAAGAGATTCCACTAAAAGAAAGATAAACATAACATACAGGCAAATATCCTTAATATTCAGTTTATTGTTGGAGAGAAAAAAAAAGGAAAAAAATGAAGATGCTCTTCAATGGTCATAGAAGTAATCTAATGGCATGTTATCATAACAGTGTTTAGTTCTTTTCATGCTCTATTTGTATGACCATTTAATTTTTTACAAAGTTAATTGATTTTGTATTAATAATTCTCTTTTAATTTGTATTTTAAAATTGATCTTATTTGGTACACTGGTTTGTAAATTAAATACTTCCCATTGATGACTGTTTCACTTTCTTCACATTAATTATTGGAACCAATGCTGATGTCAGAGGACTATTATCATACTGAAGCAGACCAGAGTTTCTTATTAAAAAATAAAAAAATAATGTTGAGGTTTCATTTATTTTAATAAGAACAAGAGCAAACCCATGATACATGTGCTATCATACACCAAGCAATCCAAAAACTAAAGTTCATCTACTTGAGAGACTACTCCAAAAGACCATGGATCTCAAAGAACAGCTTTCTTTTTGCTAGGAAGAAATTCTTCACAAAAAGTGTGGTTAAATATCATGTCTGCCCAGGGAACTGGTTGAGTCACCATCCCTGAAGTTGTTCAAGGAATGGCTGGGCATGGCATTTAGTGCCACGGTCTAGTGGACAATGTGGTCTTTGGTCATAGGTTGGACTGGATGATATCAGAGATCCTTTCCAGCCTAATTGATTCTGAAATTCTGTGATTCTCTGTTGGTTTGAGTAATAATTGAATGACTTAGTTTCTGCCTAATCTGCCCGGTAACATGAAACATGTATGGCATTGCAAATACACAGACAGCCCTGTTCCAAAAGCTTCTATAAACTGAAAGGAAAAATTGATTGAACGTGTGAGGTCTTGGAACATGAAGTGGGGGTAATGACTCTTTTGTCTGACCTCTGAGCCAATACTAGGCCAATTCTGTCAGATTTAAAAAATAAACCAAACAAAACAAAAAAGCCAACTAGCAGGCTGATGCACAACATATCTACAGCCCAAATCATAAGCTAATTTTACTGGCATTTAAAAATTAGGAAGGATCTTTTCCCCATTGCCAAAGAAAAAGTAAAAATGACAGAGGACTAAATAAACCCACTCCATACAACTTCTGCTGGGCTCTCTATCCATAAAGATGTTTCACTTTAGCATCCTTAAGTGCTAAAGTTGTGCTGTTATTCCAGGTAGGACAGTGCCACGTTACATCACTGAGAGCCTTTGGGCAACTGTATTGCAAAGAGCATGATCCTGGGGAGGGATGGAACCAAAGTCCCCTACTGGTATGCTGTTTAGTGGATGGTATTCAGATAACAAGTCTAAACAAGGAATAGAGAAGGGAAATACTATGTTGATACGGACTACAGATTGTATTTTAGTGATCAGAGCTCCACAAAGCTGAGACAAAGGTTTACAAAAATGTATTAATCAGCTTAGGCTACTTAGCTTTCTGTGAGCTAATCCTCTTAGCTCAGATGTCAGGTAGGGTAAGATAGTAAAAGGTAGGTTGTTTCTACTCAAACTAATACTTGGGCCTGAATCTTTAAATATTTCTACTATTCTCTTTCCTCTTAAAACAAGAAAAAAGAAAAAAAAAGGCTTAGTCCTATAATCATCATTTTATGGATTACAGAGAGTTTTTACTACTAGAAAATTACATCTGAAGAGAAAAAAAACCCCTACAATTTAAACCAAACCATAACACTTAAATCCCCACATTCTATTTATATAACTACTGGAGAATATTTCATAGATTTTATCTACAAAAACTGTCATAGAACAGTACCCACAAGTTCTAAAGTGATATTAAAAAAAAAAATCTTTCTTTAGATATTCTGCAATGTAAACAGGGTCCATAAGAACTTTATATATTTGCATTTGAAAAAATATCACTGTGATGTATAGAAGCAGAGTTTGAGGTATTAATTTCTTATATAATATCATTCACTGTTTACTTTCAAATAATTCAAATACATTTTTCCAAATATTTGGAGACAAATATTTCTAGATTACCTGAACACATCTAAATCCTTTAGCACTTGGAGGTCAAGTTATTTATTCAAGATATATTTAGATGTAATAGTGAGAGAATAAAACCAGCAATTTTCAAAACACCTTTTTTTTCTCAACCAACTACTTGAAAGAACAAAGACACACTGCCTAGTTTAATAATATTTCTCCTTCCATGTTTTATAGAAAAGCTGTCTTTGAACTTTAGATATTATTATCCTAGTTTATTGTATATTGGGAAGAAATCTTTTGTCCAAAATGAGGTATTAAACGACTTTGGCTTTGCAAAGTGAAATTTCCAAAGGTAGAAAATCCTAAATACACCCATTTCTGTATGAAATCCTGTTCACACGTTAATATAACTTTTCCAATTATTTATTCCCATACTTTTTTCCCAGAGGAAATTAATTATTCACAGCAACCTTCATATGAAGCTTTCATTACTATTATAATTTAATATATGAGATGTGGGAAATATTTAGATATTAAGACTAAAAAATAAAATTATTAACTTTCTCATGACTTTTAATCCTCTCAGAAGCATATCTGAAATGTCATGATTTATAGATAATTTAATAGTCAGCTGACTTAGAATCTGTGTCACATCATCTTCCAATGATCAAACAACACAGAAAGAAACCCCTTTTAAAATTCTAAACTTCTAAGTAAGCAAGGTATCTATTACCCTCACTTTAAGGAGGTAGATGATCTTATTTGTTCTTTTGGACTACCATAGCTGTAAGTGAAAAAGAGGAATTAAGTGCTTTGCTTAAGAAGGCTATTAATTCCTTGCAGTGCTTTGAATGATGTACACTAACAGAGTGCACTTTGAAGAAAGTGTGGCCATACAGCAAAGATTAATATCTACAGAGGAGATGAAGGTCTTGTGTTTTCCTCAGAGGAGGAATGATTTCACTACAGTCACAGCTCCAGTTATATGACCAACTTACAGAATATGAGATCAGAATATAATACATATTGGAAAGAAAGGATACACACACAGTCAGCTTTAAGCACTTGAGTGCAAAAAATTTAAGCTCCTTCATAACATTACAAAGGTGTCTTGCCTGTGTGAGATTTCTTCTCCAAATAATTTAACCATTTGAAAGGCTATTCCATAGCTATTCATTTTAGAAAGGGCATCTTGGATATCTTGCTTTAAGTTCCTGAATTTAGATTGCTAATCTTTGATGAGTGAATACATCCATAGTCTCTGACATCAAAACAACTTTTAAAGTTTAAGGACATTAATCTTTATTAACTTGGTTCACCTTTATTAAGTATACTCAAGTTGAAGAAAACATTCCTACGGCTTACCTTCCTCTCTCTCTTTCATCTTTCTCTTTTGAAAGAGGACATTATTTTATTCAATCCTGTAATCTTCAGAATTTTATATAAACAAGTAATTCTGTTCATTACAGGAATTCACAGACACCTTCATGACCCATTTTTAAATGCAGATGATTTTACAAAGCTACAGTCATTATGGCACTCTAGTGTCCAAGCACTACTGAAATTAAATGGAAGTTAGGTGTTTAAATTATTTGTAATCTCCATTCCTGAGTATTTACAATGTAAATATATTGTACTCTAGGCTTAACGTCAATAATTCTGTCTAAACTTTAGGAAGCATTCCCGCATATAGATCAAGTCTTGTTTATGCTTCTCCTTAATGTTAAGCATTTGCTCTGCTAAACAACATTTAAAGAAACTGTGGTACCTGTTGGGCCAATCTCTGGTTCTATGTAAATACACAGGTCAGGTTTACTCTGATGCATCCAAACCCTGCTGAACATAGCACCAAATCTAAATTTGAGTAGTCATTTATAGGAGAAGCAATAAACATTCAGAAACTTATTTTAAAAACAAGCCATTTATCCCATTCCTGAAAACAGATATCACAGCAAAGTTGCAATACAAATAGGAGGTATATCAAAGTCTCGCTTAGATCCCTTATAGCCACCTTAAAGTGTCTATGATTGAAAGTCACAGCAACCAAAAGATATCCAAAAGCTTCACTTCAACCAAAAATCAGAGAAAGAAAATATATGTAGATAGAACAATAGCTGTAAGAAGGTGATGACAGACTGAAAGATAAATAAGTTGTGACTTTCTCATAAAAACAATCTAATGATTACACTGAATTGTTTGCCTGAAATCCTTAAGTTATGCATGAATAGAATGAAAAACCTTTGCTATCAAGGAAGTAAAATCACCCAGAAAGCTATGTAGATTGTTTAGGTTTGAAGCCACAGCATAAGAAAAACACTTTTTTCCTCCTAAACAAAATTTTCAATGAACAAACAGCTGAGGAGAGGAGGAAGTAAAAGACAATTAGTTTCTGCCTTCATGACTAGCAAAAGAATGTTTTCTAGCCTTTCCTTCATCACCCAGGAACAAATTGCTTGCCACAGTTTATTTATAGCAATTCAAAGTGATTAAAAAAAGTCATGATTCTTGTCTTAGCAATCTTTTAAATCACTGAAGCACAGAATTGTTTGATTTGGAAGACAGCTCAAATATCACCTAGTTATAACCCTCTGCCAGGGACACCTTCCACTAGACCAGGCTGCATGAAATCCCATCCAGCCTGGCTTTGAACACCTCCAGGATGTGGCTCCCACAACCTCCCTGGGCAACTTGTTCCAGTGCCTGATCACCCTCATTTTTGAAGAGGTAACCCCTATTTTTGAAGGGATAAACACCAGTCACTGGGAACTCCACCAAACTGCTGTGGCTTCTCAAACACGGACAGCAGCTTAGCTACTTCTGCCACCAGTTTCCCCAGAACCCACAGATTTGTCTTATCAGGCAGTGTGACTGGAGCACTTGCCAGTAAAAACTGAGCAAAAGAGTTGTGAAGCATTTCTGTCTCCTCCAAATCCATAAAAATGAGATTTCTTTATGAAGTGGGGCCATATTTTCCCTAGTCTTCATTTTATCACAGACATAACCCAATAGGAGCTTTACTTCTTGCCATTGATGCCTGTGGCCAGGTTTAATTCTGTCAGGGCATTAGCCTTCCTAACCTGCTCTCTGGCTGTTCAGACAATCTCTTTATATTCCTACCAGGCTACCTGTTCCTGCTTCCATGCTCACCAGGCTTGCTCTTTGTGTTTGTCTTTGTCTAGGAGATCTTTTTTCCCCTCCATTTACCTCCTGATCATTTCATCTGTCCTCCTCTTTGTTGGCATAACTCCTGAACTTGGTGGAGGTGATCCTTGAATATCAACCAGCTTGCTCAGCCTCCACTTCCCTCCAGGGCTTTGCTCCATGCTATTCTACCAAGCAGACTCCTGGAGAGGACAAAGTTTGCTCCTTTAAAGTCCAGGGTATACAGAGTTTGGTGAGCACTCTCCTCACAGCCTTGAGAAGCATTAAACCTTTATAAGTAACTTTATAAGTCAAAGAAGAGTAAAATCTCAGCCATTCAAGACGTAAGAAAGTAGGCAATACAATAAATACTATGACCAAATCAAACATGATCATATGTTATGTTTATGCTCCATTATTATACATATATTTCTCCTTGTCTCTGAGATAAAGCATGTTCCATTAGTTTAGTATGGAGACATGTACTCAAGGAACCGCTCCAATAAAATTTGTACATTTATGAAATTGCAGAGTGGGACACAATTACTATTACATATTTGGATACATATATGCTAGAGTTCCTAGCATCCCTGCATGAGGTCTTCTTATTTTAGCATAGAGAAACAGAGAAAGATACCTATTTTTATGCATGCATTTACTATTTTATCTTAATTTTGAAATAGTGGTTATGCTACTTTTTTTCTTTGCAGTAAATTTGATGCTAAAATTTACACTTCCACACTCAAATGTCCAAGTACATATTCACATAAGTCAAAAATGCAAAGCTACCCAGGCTCCATGATCTCATAATGTACATGCTTGCCTTGTCTGTTTGCAAGTGTAAAGGGGCTCGCAAGCAACTAGCTTTTATTAATAAATATCTATAACATTGTCTCAGTGCACAAACACCTACCAAAATAAACCTAACTTAAAAAGAAATTTTCCCCCAATAAGTAATGTGCTCCTGCAGTAAACAAAAGAAGCATAGAGAATCATAGAATTCTTAGGGTTGGAAAAGGCCTCTAATATCCTTGAGTTCAACCATCACCACTAAATCATGCTCCCCGGTATCATATTCACGTGTGTTTTGAACAATTCCAGGGACAGTGATTCCACCACTTCTCTGAGCAGCCAGTACCAAGGCTTGACAACAATCTCAGTGAAGAAAACTTTCCTAATACTTAATATAAACCTCCCCTAGCATAACTTCAAGACATTTCCTTGGTCCTATCACTTGCTTCTCTGGAGTAAAGACTGACCTCCACATCTCTATAACCTCCTTTCAGGTAATTGGAGACGGCAAAAAGGTCTCCCATGAGCCTCCTCTTTTGCAGGCTACACAATCCCAGCTCCCTCAGCCACTCCTCATAGACTGGAGTCGATTCTCCAGGCCCTTCAGCTTTGTTGCCCTTCTCTGTACAGGCTTCAGCATCTCAATGCCTTTAAGTGAGAGGCTCAAAACTGAATTCAAGGTGCAGCTTCACCATTGCTGGGTACAGGGGAAAGATCACTGCCCTCATTCTGCTGGCCACACTATTACTGATATAGGATAGGATATCTTTGGCCTTCTTGGCCACCTGGGCACAGCTGGCTCACGTTCAGCATCCCCATGTTCTCTTCCACTGGCAGCTTTCCAACCACTCTGACCCCAGCCTGTAGAGCTGCCTGGGGTTGTTGCGACCCAAGAGCAGGATGCAGTCCTTCAAAACATGTCAGGTTTAATGGTTGGTAGAATAAGATTCATCTGCTCTCCAAAGTAAGTAATGGAACATTTTACATAGAAAAAACTACTGCCCCTTCAAGGTCTAGACAGATTATAGAATTAAGTTTCAAAATTATAACATAATTTTGGTTTCTGTTGAGATTTTTCATGTAGGTTTTGCAATCCTCCCCAAATATCTATCATATGTTTACTACAGAAAGACAATTTATTTGGATACAGAAGCATGAAGATTTCACCTTCTTTTATATTTCTTCATTATCAGAGAAAGGGAAAAGCTATGCAACTATGTTAATTTCTCTAACTGACAAGTAGTCATATTACAATATGCTTAAATGAATTTTTAAACTGCATAAATATCACAGCTCATAAAAATGTCTTGATTAGAAATATCTATAAATATGACATTTATTGCTGCATATTGTCCTAACATCTTTTTCTTTCTAAATCTGATAGCAGTACCAGAAACTTGGAGTTTGAAAAGTTGGCACCTATATTGTGATATTGGATTATCCAGGTGAGATAAAATTATGGGTTTAAAGTGCTGAAGTATTCCCTAAAGCAGTTTTCATTTAAGATATTAAATGTCATCATTTTCACACTTCATTGACTCTATAATTCAACAGGGAATAGCTTCTTTTACTGCATCAGGCTTCCAGAATCATTTGTGTCTTTATGAGGTCTTGTTTACCTCAAAAATTAAACTTAAGTAATGATCCTGTTTAATGAAGTACTAAACATAGTCATAAAAATAAAAATATTTGCTTCTTATGTCTCAAAAGCTGTGAATTTCAATATTTAAACTTTGTTCGCTCAGAACTCTTTACTTAGCCAATTAAGAAAGTCATTTATTCAGCCCAGTCATTTTTTGATGACTCAAAAATGGAAATTATTAATATTATAGTAGTTAAAAACTAAGATAAGCCTGACACTAGGGAACTTTCCCCTCAAAATGAGCTTAAATCATGTTCTATCATTATAGCTTACTTAGGTGGTTACAGGTAGCTAAGAGCTTGATTGTTTAAATCAGAATTTCTAATGTAGGTAAACCCTCAATATTAATGATAGACTACTACCTGTTCCTACCAAATCCTAGTACAGTCGACACCTTTGAATATCAGACTTATAAACATTCTCCCAATATCCAAGCACTCAAAAGCTATACCAATGAAACCTGTGTATATAACTCTTCAGAAGCCCCTATCGTAGTTTCTAACCACAATCAACAGTGCTGAGGACTACAATAATTATTGAAGTAAGATATTATAAGGACATATTTGCAATTTCCATTAATTTTAAGAATGGGGTAGAGATTGTACTCATTTATGTCTCTTCCACCAGCCTTTCCCAGGGTAATTATAACTGAATAACATGATTTTAAAAATCTGAATCCATCACAGGTATATGCTTCTCCAAGGACTCCTGGAATATGAGTTTAAGTGGCTGACAAATGTACAGCTTGCATCAAATAATCCACAAAAACTTTTGGGAGTTCCAGAATAGAAAATTGGTTAACTGATAAAGTAGTATTAACTTATTACATGCAGTACTATAACATCCTGTAAGTCCTGCATAAAACTGAACTCCCAGTATGCTAGGTGTCCTGAGTTCCCTTCTCATGATATGTGTGAGAAATGAAAGCATTAGTTAAGCTAGGCCAAAACTATCAGTTTCTCAACTGCAGAACATCCATGGGTCTCCCAAACAATAGGTTATCTCTCCCATGTCTCCTTCAAAGGGGTTACAACCACTGGGGATATCTATGCAATCATGCAACCGTTGGGGATATCTCACTCTTAAATAAAGGCATACTCAGTCAAAAAAGAAAAATGTTTTGCTGCCTAGACTCCCATGCTATGCTCATGGAAAGAGGAGGACCACTGAAAACAAAGGAATCTATATTATCTATATAGATCTATGATCTACAGATATAGATATCTGATCTATCTATATAGATATATGATCTATATTAAATTTGGTTCAAAATTACAATGGTTAAGTGCTCTGCTTTTACCACTTTACCACTTATTATTTTTCAAATCTTCCTGCTTTAACTGAAAAAATAAAAACCTGTCCCTCCCATTCTTCTTTCTTTTAAGTTCTAGAAGGAAGAACAGAGAGACTTTCCAGGTAGAGAAGCTTCTCTGCTTGAACAGAGCTCTGGTGAGCAGGTAGAGGACTCCAAGAAAGATTCATTATTTCTGTCTGGATCTGCAAACTATATTTCCTGGTATAGGCCTCATGGGAGAATACGATGTATGATATAGAGGCTTCCTTATCCTCACTTCTCTGGCTGAACACTGATTTTGCCTCAGGGAGAAGAAGGGACTATAAGGATGCCTGTAGGTTGTGTAAAGATGTCAAGAGGTTGTGAAAGCGGAAAATTAGAAGAGTCAAAGCCCAACTATAATAGTGTTCAAAATAATTTTTGCTTTTTCAAACCCCACCAATGCACAGAATGCATGCACAAGTAGTATAATAAAAGTTGTGGTGGAACAAGAACTGAGTCCTCTGAGAGTAAGGGCTGGTAAATTTAGAATAATTGACTGCATTCTTCTATTTCCTCCTCCACTATGTATGACTATATCTTGTACCACCACCTTAATGCACATTGTCACAGGATGGCAGAATAAAGCCATGATTGTCACAGAACTTCAAAAAAAATGAGTAGGATCCTGAAAAAGGACAAAGTACTCTTAATAATTCAAAGCAGATTAGAAGAGCTGCTATGTCTGATGATTCAGGCTTCATTCACCATGTCCTATCTAATTGCAATTACAAGCTTTTTTGTCCTTAGTTGAGCACTACTGAAGGCAGTAATCAGCAAATGAACCCCAAGTTCAATTCAGAGATGCAGTTCTTCTGTTTTTATGCATTTTGAATATGATTATATTAGACTTCACTGGGACAAAAGAAAGATGATTGTCAGTAGAAAGAAATATGGTCCACCTAGGAAAATTAAAAAAAAAAAATTGGATTGTACTGATTGTACTTTAAGATATAGTCCATTCTTCAAATCTTATACTCACATACTTCATGAAAAGTAAATCTATTTAGATGGGTGACTAGCAAATTAGCAGCTTTTTAAAAATTTTATTAATCAATTATCTTATATGAGAATAATATTCCTCTTGTGACTTTGAGGTTCAAGTACATAGCCCAGTATTTCACAACATGCCAAAAAGCCTTTTACTGTTACTAAAAGTCAGTATTAAGCTTGCCCTTCAAATCCTTTTGAGCCAGACCACACTTTGTAAAATATTTGAAGCTGTAAATTCAGGAAACCCTTATGTTAGCAGTGTCTTGTTTTTTAAAAAAAACTTTAAAAACATTCAGCTTCCTCTAAATTAAGAAGGATGCAAATAAAAGCTTTTTTTAACATGAAACCAAAATAAATTTTAAACATTAAAGACAAATAAGAGCCTAAGTACAGCATGCTCACACTAACATGTCATAAAAATCCTCACTTCCTTCCCTATACTCTCTGTATGATCAGAATTAGGATTGGGGGCTTTAGGCTTACATTATGCTACAGATGGTAGTTATTTAGGAAACTGTAAAAGGCAACAAACCAATTATTAAGCCATTAAGGTATTCTTGCAGGGATATTACAAAGGAGATCCCTTCTCAGATGGCCTGCGCACTGGTGGCATTAATTCTGTGAATTAACAGCGGTGTTATTTCTAGAGCTGAGTTTTCTTTTGAATTCCTCTACTAAGGGCTCTTAAGTCCTTCACTCTAAACCAGTTTTTCATTCCTCTTTTGACATAGTCTGGTCACCTCTTAATTAAAGAAAGAGTGCTTTAGTAACAAAAAAGGTTTTCCAGCATTAGCAATTTCCCTCCTTGATTAACATAGCAAATCCTTACTTTAAGGGAGGGTAAAACCCTGTTCCTTTGGATAGTTGCTTGTACAGCTTTAGAGAGAATGCACTGGAATATATACTCTCCTTCAACTGAAGCATCAGAAACTGTACAAGCATCTTAAGAAATTATTACTAGAACATTTCCAGTAAAACTAGGCAGTGTGCCATTGAATTTGAGATTACTGATCCTCAGCTTCTGTTTTACATGAAGAATATCAGTGCACCATTTTCTTCTAGTAAACAACATGGCCCATTAATTTTGCCACAGGGAGTAAATTTCAAGTAGAGAGTTGAACAAAAAAACCAGTAAATTTATTTGTTACGGTAGCTTTACGTATAATAGTGTTTATACATTGGCTTTATTTCAAGATAACAGCAGCATGCATCAAAAGCTTTATTACTACCACTTAGGATGCTTCCATTCTTAAAATTCCTTTTTCAGCCTGGGCAAGTTTTTGAAACCTACTTGAAAATATTGTTTGCTAGGAAGTAATTTCTTAAAGTTCTGAAGGTCCATCAAAAGCCTAAAAAAAGTAAGGCATGATTGAAAATCAATTCACAATCCTTTTCAAAAAACATCTAGGATTTTTAGCAGAAAACGGTACCTGCTGATGCAAAATCCCATTTAGTCCTAAGACAGTATTTTTTGAAATTGCTAGTGAATAGTGGTTGCTAATTCCTGCTTCAAATCAACAGAAAAAGGGGTGGTCTCGTGGTGGTGGTATCTGACTTGCAACATGGTGTGAAAAGTAAGAAAGTATAAATTTTTTTAGCCTTTTCATTATTTATCAATCACGTATTTGAGATCAAGAGGGTTTATCACATCCTTTTTAAACAAATAACTTTTCAACTGAAGCTTATTTTGTGATGAGGTACTATGTACCATAGAATTAGATGTAATGTCGAGTATGAAATTTTAATCTCAGGGATTCATTTTTCTTAAAACATGAATGAATTCCTTGACTATGCAGTGTTGTAGCTGTATATTTTGTGCTGTCTTGTAAGGGGCTTTTTGTGATAATAGATAGTTAAAATAATTGGGTCTTATGAAATAAAATTCTTCATATTAAGCATAATCAAAGATAAGATTACTGATATAAGTTGTCTTTTTATGATACCACCACCATGAGACCACCCCTTTTTCTGTTGATTTGAAGCAGGAATTAGCAACCACTATTCACTAGCAATTTCAAAAAATACTGTCTTAGGACTAAATGGGATTTTGCATCAGCAGGTACCGTTTTCTGCTAAAAATCCTAGATGTTTTTTGAAAAGGATTGTGAATTGATTTTCAATCATGCCTTACTTTTTTTAGGCTTTTGATGGACCTTCAGAACTTTAAGAAATTACTTCCTAGCAAACAATATTTTCAAGTAGGTTTCAAAAACTTGCCCAGGCTGAAAAAGGCAGAGATCAGTGCTTAATAAAGCGTCTCAGACATATAGCTCTGGTTTCTGCATAGGCATACTTCACATTTCTTCATTGCCTGAGGGCAGTGCTAACAAGCCATAATTTGTCACCTGCAATTGTTACTTCTTTGTATTTTTAACATTTGCAAGGAAACACCTGCTCATCAAAGTGTGCTATTATTATGTTTTTCTTTTCCAAAATTGTTGTCCAACTATCCAGACACTAAAGGCAAACTCTTTACCAGCCATCAAATCACTCATGAATGATAAGGAATTTGTTTGTCAGTTTAGAAAAAATCAAATAATTTGCATTTAAATTTTTGTGTGCAGTTTAATGATTTGTAACAGCAAAAAGGAGAGAGACTTCCACTTCTCTGAAGGTCTTGGTTTAAATGGCTACCCTGCCAGTAACTGATTGCTATGTATGTACTTGGCTCTTGTGTTTCAATTAACCAGTTCACAATGAAAGTGATTTTTCTTTCCTTCTAAACTTTTTCTTCTTAATTACAAGTCTTTTCAGGATGCAACTATTTGGACCACACACTTTTGAAACTCCACAAACTGATTTTTACCCATGCAGGCACATTTACAGTGTAACTTAAAGCCTAGTAGAGGATGAGGGGAAGGGAGGAGAGTAGAGGGGAGGAAAACAGAAAATAAAACCACTAAAACAAAACAAAGAAAACCCTTCCCACATGTAAATTATTCTGATAACCTGAACCACAGTCAAGAGAATGAGATGCAACAGTTGCCAATTAGATTGCAGGGACATGATTCAAGTGTTATATACAGAACAAGAAGGGAGGTATACATATCCTGGATATAAGAGAAAAGCAACAGCAAATAAACTGGAAAGTTTGAAGTGAACCAATGGTTCACTCCTTTGTATAAAATATCCAGGTGTCAGACACTATTGCATTTAAGCATTTGCATAATTCAAGAAGGGGATTTAGAGAGAGAGAGGAAAGACTGAAACTTTCAGAGAAGTAGGAATAAAAATAGGATTTTGTTCCTCTGCTGTTCCAGGTAAATAAATCATGTAATATTTATTCCCTCTTTTTTGGTTGAGCAATTAGACCCTAAAGAATAGGAATTCCAGTAAAACCACCAAAAATTATCTGCAATATTGTACAATTACATTTCACAAACCTCACATATAAAGTGAAGCTTTTGACAGTTTTTGAGGGGGAACCTTTTCTCTTTCTGTAACTACCTGAAAGGAGGTTGTGGCCTGGTGGGTGTCAGACTCTTCTCCCAAACTGAAAGAAACAGGACAAGAGGAAACAGTCTCAATTTGTGCCAGGGGAGGTTTAGATTATATGTTACAAAAAAAATGTCTTCACAGAAAGTGTTGTCATCAATGGGAAGAGGCTGCCCCCAGAAGTGGTTGAGTCACCATTCCTGGAGGTATTTCAGAGGCATGCAGATGTGGCACTCAGGGAACATAGTTTAATAGTGGACTTAGTTCTGGGTTAACAGTTGAAGTTGATGCTCTTAGAGATGTTGCCCAAAAAAAACGCCAACAAAATAATTCCATAAACAGAACACATTTCTGAAAATGACAACCTCTCAATGCTTTGCAACAGTCTGCAAGACTGGCAACAGAAAGATTCACACTAGTTCTCTAGAGTACGCTTCAGGGCCGCAAATCTTAGTGCTGACAAAGACCACAAGATATAGAAGTACTTTTCTTGTCACAGTTCATTGTCTATAGTACAAGTTACTAGCAAGGCCATTCAGGAAACAACCTACCAATGCCTCCTTTCTAAAAGGAAAGTCACTTTTAACTGCTTAAATCTCTCAGTTGGCAGACCAAGAATAAAGGGAATATCTAAAAATATTTTTTAAATTGTTTTAGGCAGAAATGTGGATCCCTTTTAATTAACACTATTAAGTCTGTATTTCAGTCCATATACTCTTCCTATGCTTGCATTCTAGAAAGGACTACTTCTTACAGTACAAAGTTAGAAATGGATTTTACTTTTTGGCCATCTGCAAAGTCAGAAAAGATAAGAAATGCTGTTTCCAAAGCAAAGACAGTATGCTTGTCTTTGAAGCATCGTGTGTGCATGTTGTAATTTCTACAGAGGGAAGAGACTCTTACAGGCCACCTAAAAAGCATCCAGATCTCTGTTATTAATCACAGTACAAATAACCTAACTATTAAAGCTCACAATTATATCTCAATATTTATGACATGTTTTAGTCTAAATGTAAAGAAGTTTCACATCTCTTGGGAGAAAAGAAGCTGAAGTTAGAAGCAATAAAATACTCAGGTCACCTTTTTTCATAGAATTATGTATTTACTAAGGTGTTTAATCATATTTTATCTTTAAAAAATATTCTGGAGATTGATCTTTACTGGAATATCTTTGCAGTCTGAAAGAAAACCAAGTGCTTTTCCTTCAGAGCAATGAAGGTGTGATGAGGAGTCAATGAAAGGAGTGAGATTAATTCTGTTACAACCAGATGATAATTAGTTTTTGTTAACTTAATATGATACTTAAGCTGGAGAATAATTTACTTAGAATGGTTTACAAATTGCTATACGTCCCACACACTGTCTGGAATATTAATGTTACTTTTACAAATAAGGATGGATCACTGGTGTAATATATGCAAACTGGTGTGTAATTCATGCAAATAAACTAAAGTTGAGGTGTTTTATGGTGCTGGGTATAATGATATAAGACTTCTTGTATTCAAAAACCATAACCCATGGGAACTTGGTAAATCGCTTTTACCAACCAAAAGACTTTTCAGGAGTTTCAACACCGAAACCAAGACACATTTGCATCTGAAGAACGGGCGGAGAGTGGCTCTTGGAGGAGATGATCAGGACCAATGATCCCATCAACACCTTATGTAGGATCATGATAAAAATCAAGGACTGGCCCGACATCCGAATTTCAATACCAACTTCCAGTAAATCATATCAACTTATCAAAATCTTTTCAGCCTGACTGAGAAACAGAGGCAACAACCGGGACTGTGTTTTCCAAGTCAAAAGAAGTGAGATAACTTCAATATAGCCTCAGGGAGAAAGAACTGTATAAAAAGACACTTCGGAAAACCGGTGTCCATGAACAGAGGGGAGAGTGGAAGGCGAGAGAGAGAGACATATGCTCTGTTCACTGTGCCGATCCCGGGCTCAGCACTATTTCTTTTGGTAGTGGCTTTTCGTGTGTTATTATTATTATAAAATAAATTTTTCATAATTCCAGTTTGGCTATCGTATTTATAACAACTGGCAAGATAAAATAAAGAATTTGTGGTAGTGCTCTCTGTGAAATAAAAAAAGCAGGGAATGTAAGTCTAATGCCTTCTCAGCTAATCAAACCCCCAGAAACTTCACTTTCTAACTAATGTCTAAAAAAAACCAAAAACCACAAACAAAAAGCCAAGAGTAACAAATTTACTGGGATAAAATCATTATTATGAAATTAAAAATTTAAATCCATTTTTTAGACTTAGCTGCATGAAAGTTAAATTTAGAGTGAAAATAGTTTTGAGAACCAAGAGCCGGTCTGCAATCAAGTGTCCATAACATCCACATACTTTAATACATGAGCACAGATCCTCAGTAATCATGATGATTGCTCATGATTATCTTCATCTCAGTACTAAAATACTGTGAAGTACCCTAAGTCTACTATAAAGTAAACATCCTTTTTAAAGTCTTATTCCACAGCAAGCAGGTATAAATTACACTATTTTGCTTATTATTCATTAAGTAGTTAATAGGTTGAAGTGGCGAAACTGAATTAAGTTTTGTAAAAGTAAGGGAAGACAAGAGGATATAAAAGAATCTCAGCTTCTGTGAATTTTATGAACCAAAGGAATTGTGAGTAAGTCAGCAGAAATATTTGCACAATAAGGTATTACTCAGTATCTTTCAGTGACAGAATTGGAGTCTTTGTTATGTAAAGACAACAGATGGTGTAACTGGTAAATATGAGCTATCAAATCTTTCAAAAGTGTAACATTTGCTTCCTGTTGCAAATATATTGAACCTTTAATGGTCTACGGATCTTATGAAGATCTGTGTGTTTCTGGTATACAGCTCCAGGGTACAGTCCAAAGCAGCACTGAATTAAAAGAGCAAGTGTAGCAATATCTATGTCAATTGAAAAGTAGCTAAACCTTAGCTCAGCCAACAAAATAAAATTTCTTGAAAAGCAGGAGCCAAATTAGATCATCTGAAGTGATAACTCTATATACCTTTTGACAAACACCATCTTCTGCTTTAGAAACTCACTTTTTTCTTGTGCACATTCCAGCTGAATTTCTCAAAGCAATAGGATGGACACTATTACTGGTAGAGAGCTATTTCTGGATAAGAAAGACATTGGTCTGGTGTCAAAAACCACAAAAAGTCTTAAAATATATCACAGAAACATTTAATAGTGTGTGAGCAAAAGAATTGAGTGACAAATTGATAACTACCATTTATAAAAGTTCATCCTAACTTCATTATCAAGGAGAAAATAAAATGATCACTGCAAAAAAGCAAACAAAGGCTAAACAAAAAACCCCAACAATCTTACCTTCTTAAATGGGGATAATCCAAGGATAATTTCTCTGCTGTGTTAGCATGGGATAGCCTTTCTAATGCCTAAATCCCAAAATGAAAATCATGAGCAAGACTGAAGTATTCTGCCTGCTACCTTGTTACAGACAAGGAATACAGGAGATTGAGAGTACAGGAACAGCCAGAGAAGGTTACAAGCAGCTACAGAGGGAAAGAAAAAAAGCTGCAGGATTCTACATCCTTGACACAAGTGTGACAGGAAGATAATTGAAAGCTTTTCTATTATTTAAGGCTAAAGGACTGACATACCTATTCCAGATTTACAATGAAATTACAGGGTTTAAAGATATGTTGCATTATAATTTATTTTTGTATATTATCTTTTTTACCTGCATGATTTCTGTGACCTGGTTATCTGCTTCTCCTTCACAGTTAGAAACTGCATCCAGACAATTCATTTCAGTGCTTACCTACTTAAGCATTTGATAAAATTAAAAATATCTAACGTTAATCTTTCTTACCATTTCATGAATTAATTATCTTTTATCTTCTCATAGACATGGAAAAGAATTATTCCAGTTCTCTTTGAAATGGTGTTTTACATATTTAAGACTATAACATTAGTTGGATCATATTTTTTTTGTAAGCCATGTTTAGTTGACCTTTGGCCACCCTTATTATCCCCTCTGAGCTTTCTCCAGTTGTGCTGTGCAAAGCTCAGAACCGGACAGAAACCAAGATCCTCCTAGTATTCAGAAGAGAGGGATTACTTCAAAAAGCCTTACAGAATATAGATTCACTTATAGCAGAAAATAGTATTTACTTTCTTCCCCAGAACAGCGGGATATACCTGGTTATTGGCTCAGCTAGAGGTCCATTATTGAGCTTTTTAGAATAGCTGTCGTCTGAATATTTGTTTGACTTCCTATACTTAGGCAATTTTTAAATTCCTGCTTTAATGTATTTCCTTTTATGTTTTTCATCTTATTTTTTTCCCAAAAAACCCTCCAGTTTCAATATTCTTAATTATCAAGTGTATAGTCTTTTTTAGTTAGTGACATTTTATTCTGCATCCAGTCATCCAGTCCACCAGCAAAGCTCTGATGAAATAAAAGCATCAGAAAATTGTAATTTGCATCAGTGCTCAAACCTTAATGCTTAAAATCAGTTCTAGATAGGATCAATGATGTCTACGAGTTATCAACAAATCTTTTTTTCATCCTGTGGTAATATTAAGAGTTTATGCATTATTAATTTGATCTTTTATCTGATAACATCTGGTGTTTGGGTTTTTGTGGGGGTTTTGGAGTTTTGGTTGGTTGGTTTGGGGATTTTTTGTGGTTTTTTGCTATGAGAGTGTTCATGATCTTATTACAACATATTCTTCAGTGGCTCCAGTATCAGCAGCAGTGCAACCATTCAGTTTTGATTTTGCCATTTCACCTTTAGGCAAATTAATACGATTCTCTAAAGAAAATTATTCTATGAACTAATTGCTCAAGGACAAACATGTATCCTTGAGGAATAATTAAATATTCAGAGATTTAAAAACTTCCCATAAATGACTTTTCTTATTTTTTAATAATAGTGCTTAAGAGTTCAATAATTGAGGAACACCAGCACTAAAATTAGAGCTTTCCTTAATATTTAAATCTCAAGGTACTGTCCTTACTTCATTTGAACGTTATAGAGTCATGACTTGTTAAGGTAAGTGAGATACATACACGCTAACCTATTTGTAATATAACTAAAGATCATCCTTTTTGATAGTTAGTGGCAAAGATATTGAATCCAAAACCATGCAGAAATTCTGTACCTTAAACATATTCAGTGTTTAATAAGGACATAACATATAGTTGTATCAAAGTAATGCTTCTTCTGAGTAATGTGTTACCTTAGCGGGACCAAAAATCGTCCAAAAAAAAAAAAAAAAAAAGCTGAACAAATCAAAATAAAAAAGGTAAGAAAAATAGATTCTAAAGTAAAACTTAAATTTTTCCTTTTTAGATTTGGAATAAAAGATTTTTTTTCCCTGTAATCTGATAAGCATGAGTGAGAGTTCTAGATTTATCTCCTTTTCCCTGTCTGGCTCTAAAACACATTATTTACTCCTTGAAATTATCAAAGTATTTGGAGATTTTGACATATTGTATAAATAAGTACCCATCTCAGAAAGGATTTGTCTTGTTTCCTCTTAAATAATTATGAGTAAAAATACAATAAATTACCTCTCTCATGTTAAATAGATGCACTTCAGTTGAAAGAAATTTGAGTTAGCAGTCCTTTTCCAGAACCTAAGCTAAGCTAGCTTGGGTAGTTTTGCAACCTTTCTGTTATCACAGCATGCACATGGGTAGCTTTAACTGAGCTTATTGTCATCTCATGTCCTTTTATGACTGAGCTCATCAAAAGCGTTACATACAAGCAATAGTAGCTGTTAAACATACAAATAAACATTTCTCACTTAAAATTATTGGGGAGTATTAATAATTTAGGTTTATTTTAGACAATAATATTAAGATAATGCTATTATTATAATAATACTAATTATATTACTATTACTTATAACAATACTATTAATACACCAATATCCTCTTAATTTTAATAATACTATAAAATTAGAATAACAGGAACAAGTAATCTATCAAGTGTAATTTATCTGAGAGCCAACATGCAGATCTTAACTATTAGACACTACCTAACAGTGTCAAGACCTGAACTAGAAAATACCTTGACATTGCTTAACCACGTAAGTTAAGTTGCATGAGCATCAAGTGAGTGCCACAAGTATAACAAACCAGGTAGTGTCACTTGTGCTATCAGCATTCAGGCATCCCATGTAAGTCACCACACTTACCTTTCATCTGAGTAATTTCCACATATCTTTTATCTTTCATATTATATGTCAGAGATATTCAGCTGTGCACTGCCAATACACAGACTGGAAAAAAATGAGTGTTAGATGCTAGTGTTTTGGCTATATTGCAAGCTCAAGATTCTGTCAGAAGATAGAATTACAGTCAATACAGCAACATTTTTAATAATTATGTTCCTAGGAGATAGTAGGTGGCACACAAAGCTGACCATCCTCCTCACCTAATCTTGTTACTCTGCATAAGACAGTCTGTCTTTTGGAAGGACTGTATGTGTGTTTTTTCTTGGGTTTTTTTTAAGCAGTTTTTTGTTTGTAACCACAATATGTTTCTAATCTACTTTGGTAACCACATATCACTTTTCCCCATTAATGAAATAATATTTACCTTTTCTCCCTTTCATAGGTTGTTAATGTTAGCCTTTATAGTGTAACTTTTGTTTTTCTTTTAAGAATTTCATACAATTTTCCTAAAATTACTTCAAACTAACTAACTATTAAACTAACAAGTTTAATAAACAGTCCTATAAAATTACTATGCATCAAATTAAATAGATGAGCACTGTGCAGGAATGCTTTCTTCTTCTGTCTTTCCTTTCTATAATACAATGCCCTGGTTTAGGACAAATTTGAGAGGAAACCTCCAAATGGGGTCTCTCCAGGAAAAAAAAAAAAAAGAACNTCTGTCCCACTGTCTGTCTGTGCTGCAGACAACACAGTCCAGAGAGAGCTGTGGGGGAGTGAAGGCTATTTCTGAAAACAAACTGCACGCTTCTTCTTTCTCTTTTTCGCTTTCAGAACCAGTCTTAAAGGTGCAGAACTTAATATGTAACATAAACAGAACACACGATTTGGGGATACAGGCATCGTTAAGTCACTCCAGGACATACAATGTTTTTTTTCTTATTTGATCAACAGAATTCCATTTCCTCTCTCTGTACAAACAGAACATGGCAACTCTGGAAATAGTTGAACTTAAGCAGTTGGAAAGGTACATGACTAAATTCAAAAGCTAAGAATTTCATCCCACAAAGCAAGAAGAGAAATATTTCCTTCATCATTTAATAAACATTGTTTTCCTCTCCTTCTCCCTCTCTAAGGCTATAAGAAGTTTTTCTTACACTAAAAAATCTGAAGCAATGACCTGGTTCTTCTCTACTTGAGAAGAACCTTCTCAAGTAGAGAAGGTTCCTCTCCTTCTCCCTCTCTAAGGCTATAAGAAGTTTTTCTTACACTAAAAAATCTGAAGCAATGACCTGGTTCTTCTCTACTTGAGAAATATTCCTGGTTTGTGTACTTGAGTAGCTTTTCTCACTATAATGCTAAGTATTTCATAAATTTACCTTCATTTCAGGACAAAGATTTATTGAACTATGAATATAAAGTACACAAAAGTCTAAGTTCTTATATTTAATGAAATATAAGAATGAATATATTTCTTATATTTAAGGAAGTAAGTAGTGACTTACAGGAGTAATCAGGAGGCTTACAGATATTTAAATTAACAGATTAAGGGAAGTTTTGGTCACTCTAGCCAAAATAAAGAGCTAGAACTCATTTTTGCAAGCTTCTATTGCAATTGAAATACTTCAAAGTCACATTACTCCTGTCACAAGACATTTCACTATGCTTGTACTAGAAAGAACAGTCTATTGTCAAAGGCTTTAATTTCCCCATTTGAGCTGGTAATCATCTAGGAATAACTGTTCATGCATTACATAACCAAGTGATAGAAATCTGCTATGCTAATGTGATTGCAACAGTGAAAAAACGTATCATGTAGTAAATATTTCCTCAAAAGTTTTCTACAGATAAAATATAACTTCACTGCAAGAACAGGATGTATTAAAAAAGCTGCATTGCGCAGTCAATTTTCAACTGAATGGCTCAAGGATTGTTTTATTACTGGATAGCAATAAAATTTAATTTCAAAAACTAAATCTTATGATTGGATATCAATAAAAAATTAATTTCAGAGCCTTAATGTCAAACTTTAGTATCTTAAAGCTGCAGTATCAAAACAAGGGGAAGTGCTAGTGCACTTGGAACATGTTTCTTTCCCTCAGTGGTTGGAATGAAGTTATAACAAGAGGTATAAAAGCCATAATCTTATGAGAAGTACACCTTAACATTTTCAAAATGCATTCCAAATGCACTAAACATCCTCCAAATTTTTTTTTAGATGCTGCTTGTGTTCACAATGTCTGGGTATGGCTACGTCACTGTGTTACAACAGATGTCTAGTTACCTAATAAAGAAACATCTGAGTGGATTTGAGAAGGCAGTCCCTGCAAGACACCCAGGAAAGATTTTTCTACAGTTCAAGACTACAACAACCAAGAATTTTTGTGGAATCCAACTCATGGATTTCCACAAGAGTAAAGTGCAATCAGATCCTAGGCTGGACCAGCTACATAAAGTCAAAGAACCTATGACAAGAAAAAACACAAGGGAAAAACTTTAGGAAAATGCTGATGATCCTCTCTGAATTATTCTCTAGTTATTTAGCCACCTTCATTGAACTATTCTTCCTGTATGTAGAGCTTCCTTACAGATGAATGTTAACGACAGAAGTGTGACAGAAACACAGCTCTATAATTTCTGACTTACATTTCAGAGAAAGAATAACGACCCAAACTGGAACCAAAACATTTTATGCTCTAAATACAGAGAGATCACCCACTAAGAAACACAAAGTTTAAGTGTAGCAGCATAAGTCTCCCTATTCTTATCCTTCTATTACTTTTTTATTGACTTTTTGTTCTTTCTTCTCCATTCTGTAACACAACAAGCATTCTTAGATTTTTGTTTGATGCACCATAACTAGTGAATAATAGGTCTTATACCAGATTTGCAGATTTCTTCTTCAAGATTTCAGGTTTTCCTCAGTTCTAAGGTTTAAGCCAAATAACATTCCCCCAATCCCTAGCCCCTATTACCATAAAGACCAAAGCTACCAAAGGAAGATTCATGAGCATCAGGCAAATTCAGTTAGAAAGAGAACCTAACTTCAAAGGTAACCTTTAAACAAGAAGAAACACACAAACATCAAATCCAGATTCAAATTCAGCCGTGATGCAAATGGGAGCTGGGGAGGAATTTGTATAATGGACAAATAACTTGGATGTCCTTCGTTGCCCAGGACAACCACATCATACCAGGAAAAGTAGGCATCATTGAGGTGTTAGTACATTATAGAATTCAGTGTTTTACAGCCTTCAGTTTTGTATCTTCCCCTTTTTTTGTGGTAAATTCACATCCACTTTCAGTTTAAATAGGTAAAGCCCACTCCACAAAGTAAATCACCAATGTAGTTTCTCAGTATCTACAAAATTTATAAATTTATATGAATTTTACTCAGTGAATACTGCTTTCTCCAGTTAGTTAACTATTGAAAAACTTTTAAAACTTGATTCCAGGAGAATGCCAGGTGCATCTCTTTGTTGATAATCTTAAAATTTGGTTGCCTTTGATTCACAAATCCTTCAGTACTGATCTCAAGTGCCAGCTTCCGAGGATTGAGAGACATGGACCATGCTGTCCAAGCAAAGCCATTTATAACACAAGTTCACCAGTATTTATAGGTCTCTACATTCCTTACAAAATTTCCCACTCGGACCCTTTTGCCTCTGTTCTCGTAGTAACAGTCTTCTCAGTTATCACTCTTCCACCGGCAGCGTCCTTGCTACATCTTTTCTTCATCAGAGCGTCGGAGTGACCAGACATGATGTCTTCACTCTTGTTCTCGCCTTGAACTTATCTTGACCAGGGCCAGGAGGTTGGTGGCGCTACCCAGCTCAGCTTCTGTAGCTGTCTGATCTTCCACACCAGCTAGCATATCCCATTTTCCTCTTAATTTGTTATTTTCATGTTAATTTGTTCAAATCTTATTGCATCACCTTATCAGACTGATACCATATTATATGGCACTGAATTTAGTTCTTTGTCATATATAAGCTTTGTTGCAGTGTGTGACGTAAGATTCA